>JAPDSC010012696.1:402023-456608 GCA_026290005.1 Latrodectus geometricus | reverse complement strand
ATATATATATATATATATATATATATATATATATATATATATATATACATAATTGCTGCATGCTACATTCCATTTTGAAACCATGGTTTCAAGGAAGAGAGCATTTTAAAAAACACTTTGCATTTAACTATTGTTTTAACTTCAAATATAAGCTTTTAAAAAGATTACAACTTAAGTATGAGGATATTCTTATTGTATACAGGATAAAATGGTATATTTAACTTTGATTTATGTACTCACATATATATGTATATGTATACAGGTGTCTATCAGAATTATGAAACATCTTAGTTTCATAAAGAATAAATTTTTAGTATGGTGCTAGAACCATTGGCATGCAATACAGTTTGGTTTCCCCAAGGAATCTATTCATATAATTGTTAAATAGTATTTAGACGAAAATTGTACCACTCTTCATGGAGATATTGTGAAAGTTCTGGGAGAAGTACAAATGAAGGATTTCGAATTTGTACTAAATGTTTTAAAATAGACCATAATGGTTCAATTATATTGAGGTCAGGTAACTCCGCGATGAAATTAGATGTTTGATTTCCTCGTGGGCATCAAATTGGTTCAATTATAAGATGATCAGCTATATTTCTCCCCGACCATCCTCCTTTACAAGGTTCGGATTGTTCCCGACCTCATGATATGGGCAATTGTGTCGTAGCACAGTTGCCATATATGCACAGTTGCCATGCAATATCATGACAGATCCATCTCTGCGCTTCACAGTTGGAAGGAGAGGATCACGATCACACAGTTGGGCAAGTGTCTATCCAATGTGTCCGATTGTAGAAAAAAGTGTGAAAGACGATTCGTCAGACTTTTTCCACTGTCAAGCAGGTTTTATGAGTGACAAAAGATAACAAACAGATGAGATTCAGCATTTGTGACACGCTGCTCCGGCGTTCTGTTTATGAAGGTAGCTGCAATAACTGATACTCGAACCAGAGAATCCAGATGCTTTTTGGTTACTTTTTAGACATTACAATAAGCTCCTCTCACTCCCTCCGTTCACTATTTTACTTTGTCTTTCGTGCTGTGTATCATGACTTTGGACATCTAGAAATGTTTAAATGTAGGATACTTTGGTAGTATTTGCTCTAGCTAGAAAGACAATTTCTCCCTTTTGAAAACTGAAATGCCGACACTACGCTTTACTTAAAAAAAATTATTCAAGTCTTACTAAACTTTTATAAAGTTTGGATACGGAGTGACTGACTGTAAGCAGACCTTTATTATTCTATGGAAACTAATCCTGAAAGAGGTCATAACTTTAATTTCATTTGAACGTATTTTGTTAGCGTAAGGAATAGCTACAGCCATCAAGAGCATTTAAATTACGGAATTCTTCAAAATTTCAAAACTTGGATATAACTCCATGAGCTTTTATGCTTAACTGCAACAATTAGAAAAAATGAAGTATATTCTATAATAATGGAGTTATTTACAAATTTAAAGGTGCTGGGAATTACTCCTTTCCTAAAAAATTACAATTAGATTATGTTCTTTTATGGATATTTGTAATTAAATATTTGAATAAAGTTACCTGCTTTGTAGTTCTAAAGATTTTTGAAAAAATTATTTTTATCTACTTTATGGTGTTATAATCAATCACGTGTTTTCAAAAATATGATAATGATGACCACTTTCTTATAAATATATTTATATTTATAAGGCAGTGGTCATTATTATCATATTTTAATGCTTCAAAGCGCATTCAAAACTTTCACTTTTATTCACAAGTATTTTTATTATTTTGATATCCCCACCTGTATATAGTATAAAACAAATATTATATATATATATATATATACATATTATTCAAAAGTGAAACTGAAACCTAAAACTGGGAAAATCTCTTTCGTAGAGTAAACGCATTCCGAAGATGAAAGTTGTAGTTAGTTTTACACAAGGAAGCGCTTTTGCATAGATAGCTCTGCGACAAATGCATGACCTCTACAATTTTTTACGAGAACATATATTATTTATTAATCACATACAAATGATGTTATCTAAATATTAAATATATTTATGTTACATAACTATTTTTTCGTGGATGGGGTAGACTCTAAAAGAATTATCGGACGCTGGTTATGGGCTACACTTCCGCTTTTTCTCATTGCAAATGCTTTAGCTGAAATGCAATATATTATGCAATATACGTATTTTCTAACAATATAGTAAATAAGTACGAATACATTTCTGACTATCAACTGAACATTACTTGCTGTCATTTTGACGCGGTGGGACCAAACCACAGAAACTCTCTGTTTTTACGGCCTTAAGAGTCATGCTTTCTACATTCAGGTTATCAGCTATGTATTTAACCAGAACGTTACAAAACAGATGGTTTCAAGTATTTTACATTGAGGATTTGTAATCATTTTAGCTGCGCTTAAAAGAGTTGTCATGTTAATTTAAGGAATTTTTATTCGGTTAAATAGATATCGAAGCAGCTAAAATAATAAAAAGCGTTATTCTGAAAGTTAATGAGTTTTCGTGTCATTTACATCATAAATTTGTAAAGAATTTTGAGAAGATATCTCCTATGTCGTTTCATAAATTTCTAGCTTTAGTTTTTTCATAAATACAAGAAAGTGATTAATGATTAATAAAATTAAATGATATTCATGAAAGTAATAAATTAAATGTTATCAAGCTCTTATTAATAATTTTTAAGACTTCTCAGACAACTATGCTTAATGTTATATTGAATAATATTACATATTATTATATGGGACAAGGTGGTCTAGTTGGTTAAGGCGCCGTTTTCGTTACCGCAAGGTAGTGAGTTCGAATCCCGACTTACCGATTAACCAGCGTGTTCACTAATGGCGACAAGGGCATGTAAAATATGGCGTGGTCAAAATGTCCTCGATGTTACCATTCCAAACTAATACCTTTGAGGGTGGAAGGAGCCAGGCTTAGGATGTTCTCTGGCTTTTAATTTTTCTTTCAATTTAGAGATTTTAATCTCTAAATTGAAAGACCCAGATTAGTGCTGCCATCAGTGAGCTAAGTCGTACTTCCACCCTCGTTAGAGGCTGAACTGTTCAAAAACGGAAGACGTTTATTTTTACTTCATTCGCTCAGTCCCTGACGAGCGGGCTTTGCTTAGCCAAGTGCCATAAGTAACAACAACACAACAAATTATGTGTACGATAAGCGAACGAAAAAGGAAATAAAGTTTTCGATAGAGGAAAAAATTTGCAACTTTTGAAATATGCATTGCTTTAAAATTTATTACTTTATGTAAGGTAAAATATTCCGCAACAACAAAAAATTGGTTTGGCTATTATTTTTAATAATTTGTGAACATCTGGTTATTAATGAGGCCATGGAAAAAGTTTTGACGATTCGGAGATTTTTTTAATTATATAAGCTGCTGCAATATAATCATAATTTACGCATCATAATAAAAATTAAATCAAAGTCCAGTTTAATTTGTGTTGTTTTCTTTCGATTTTATCCTTTATTTGTTGTTGGCTATTAAAATTGCTTCATCGAGAAGACAACGCTTGAAATTTAGAGAACTGGATAAATATTCTATATTATACAAACGCTTTGGATAACGCTCAGGTGCGTTATTAACACGTACGGTATGAAGAAATTGTACAGCAGCACAGATGCTTGGTGAGATGCCTCAAGCATCAGCAAGTTTCTGATTTTTAAAGGTCGTAATGCAATCTACCGTGCTGAAAGGCAGTATTGCTTTAGCGTCGACCCCATGATTGAAATTGTAGAATCGACAAGTTCAAATCCTACATGCGGAATATCCTGCCGGATTTCTTCGACAATCTATCACTAATGATAGACATATTACCCACATTTCCTCAATGAGTCAGTCAAGAAATGCCAAGTGTCTTCTTGAATTGCAAGTCTCAGCTTAAACCGAGCAACTTCAGATCAATGACGAATGATGTGTTTATACCATTTTTAGCGACATCATGGCGAATTGCTACGGCACATTCCATTTCGTCACATTTCCATTAATTTTATGTGGTGTCTCTGGATACATGTCTATATTTCACATCGTTTTTGCACTGACCGTACTTTAAACAATATTCGATACTGTTGCTTCGTTAAGGCTTGCAACTCTACTCTGGGAAATTCTACGTTTCAGTAGGACACTGAAATGACTGACCTTCCTTGATACAAAAAATATTGCATTCGTCATACATTCTTCTGATTTAGGTACTGGTGCAACAACAACCAATCGCAAATGCGTAGTTACTGATTGCGAACATTATATACAGCGTTACCCCCCCCCCTCACTACGGCCGATCAACTGTGGCATCGTACTAAAACTATAAGAACAGCTTCAACATGATATTATAGTTCATTTTTCAGACAAACGGAAATTGTGAATAATTCAGTTTAGTTCGAAGTGTCACTATTGCTGCCAGAAGTGGAGCTACGTTTCCTCAATACATTTAACAATTTCAGAAAGCTAGATTCTTCTTAAGAAACTAGCCCAATAGCAAGATTTACATGAATTGTCTAACCAAATATTAGTGAAAAAAATTTCCTGAAATTCTTTCCGAACAATCCAATAAAAACTCTTTGTCTAAAAATATTTGTTTTCTTCTCTTTCTCTCTCTCTCTCTCAATCAAAAAAAAAAAAAAAAAAAAAAAAAAAAAAAAAAAAAAAACAGCAACAAAAATTTTAAATTTCTTTACCATTTTCTCTTAATCAAACTTCTTTCTTGTATCCATAGGAAAATCTAAAAAACAATTTCAACACTTATTTATCTACACTACTGGCCATTAAAATTGCTACACCAAGAAGGCGACATGCTACAGACGTGAAATTTATACGAAAGGAAGAAGGTGCTGTGATATGCAAATGATTAGCTTTTCAGCGCATTCAGACAAAGCATGCGCCAGTAGCGACACCTACATTGTGTTTAAATGAGGAAATTGTTCAGCCGGTCCCTCATACACAAATTGCATTGAACGTTGTTGCCTGGTGAAAAGTTGTTGTGATGCCTCGTGTAAGAAGGAGAAATGCGTACCAGCATGTTTCTGACTTTGATAAAGGTCGAATTGTAGCATACCGGGATTGCGGTTTATCTTATCGCAGTATTGCTGCTCGCGTAGGTCGAGATCCAATGACTGTTAGCAGAATATGGTATCGATGGGTTCAGGACGGTAATACGGAATGCCATGCGGGATCTCAACGGCCACCTATCACTACCAGCCGAGAAGACAGGCATATTATCCGCATGGCCGTAATGGATCGTGCAACCACGTCACGAGCCGTGAGTCAAGAAACGGGGTCGTTTGGGAAGACAACAAGTGTTTGCACGAACAATTCGACGACGTTTGCAGCAGCATGGACTCTCAGCTCGGAGACCATGGCTGCGGCTTCCCTTGACGTTGCGTCATAGACAAGAGCGCCTTCAATGGTGTGATCAACGACGAACCTGGGCGCACGAATGACGAGACGTCATCTTTTCAGATGAATCCAGGTTCTGTGTACAGCATCATGATGGTCGCATCCGTGTTTGGCGGCATCGTGGTGAACGCACACTGGCAGCGTGCATTCGTCATCGTCATACTGGCCCCTCACCTGGCGTGATGATATATGGTGAAATTGGATACACGTCTCGGTCACCTCTTGTTCGCATTGACGTTGCTTTGAATAGTGCACGTTACATTTCTGATGTGTTACGACCCGTGGCTCTACCCTTTATTCGAGCCCTGCGAAACCCTACGTTTTAGCAGGATAATGCACGACCGCATGTTGCCGGTATTGTTCGGACCTTCCTTGATACGGAACATGTTCGGGTGTTGCCCTGGTCATCACGTTCTCCAAATCTTTCACCAATAGAAAACGTCTGGTCAATGGTTGCCGAGCGACTGGCTCGTCACCAAACGCCAGTCACTACGGTTGTTGAACTGTAGCATCGTGTTGACGCTGCATGGGCATCTGTACCTGTACATGCAATCCAATCTCTGTTTGACTCAATGCCCAGGCGTATAACTGCTGTTATTACTGCCAGAAGTGGTTGTTCTGGGTACTGATTTCTCAGGATCTATCCAGCCAAATTTTTTGAAAATTTAATCACTTGTTATTTCTAGTATAATATATTTGTCCAATAAATATCATTTTGTTATCTGCATTTCTTTCTGGTGTAGCAATTTTAATGGCCAGTAGTGTAAATAACAATAATTTAAATTCCGCATAAATTTTGTAAGGAACTGAAAGTATTTAACATTTATTTTTGTGTGTGTAGTCAGAGGAATAGAATATATTCATAAAACATTTGATTCCCTTGAAAATTACATTATTTTTCAAAGGAATCTTCAAAAAAAAAAAAAAATTGTAGTTGATAAATAATAAAATAACGAAAAATATTTTTTAATAACACTTCAGAAAATGTTAAATTGTAATGCAAGAACGTACAAAAGTTAATATTTTTCCATGATATTATTTTGAGTGAATTGGCAGTATGGATAGATCATAGGTATGGAAACGAATGTAACTTTTGGACATTTTATAACAAT
Source organism: Latrodectus geometricus (assembly GCA_026290005.1). Taxonomy (NCBI): domain Eukaryota; kingdom Metazoa; phylum Arthropoda; class Arachnida; order Araneae; family Theridiidae; genus Latrodectus; species Latrodectus geometricus. The sequence continues at coordinate 450,092 of JAPDSC010012696.1, read as the reverse complement.
TGGCAGCTAACATTACACATATTTTCATTTTTTTTAGTTTATCATATGACACGTGATAACAAGTATGTCTTGATGCAATCATGTGATTTGGATGCTGAATGCAACAAATATAAAACATTTTTATGAAAATCTAGTTACGTTAAAGCGGACTCAGCACCCCGTTCAATATTTTATGTTACTTATTTCTCTCTCTCGAAATTCTCTCTGAATGGGAAAATCATTAACGGGTGTTGTGCTTTCTAAAATTGAAATGCTTACGGAGAAATGTCTGAGATTTACGGTATGCCAAATGAAATCCATTGATCACATTTATAAATAAATTCGTACACATTATTCTATATTCGTACACATCGTTTCGTACACATTATTCTATATTAAACTAATTCTTTAAATGACGTTTTAAAATGTGGCAATAATAAAAGGATAATTACCATAAGTCATGTCAAATTATATATTTGTAAAAAAAGAAAAGATATAAATGCTTTCTGCCTGGTTATCAACACAGTTGGAAAACAGAATTTCAACAAATTAATCAACTTCAGGTACACACACTATTTAAATCCCAAAAAATAATCCATGATGAAAATCAGAAATGGATGTTTGATTATGTTCAGAGTTATTGATGTACAAGATGCATCGTCCTTTATTTCTCAAACCATTGATTGGATTTCTATTGCAAACATTTTTCGAAGACATTATATATTTAAAAATTCAATTTTGAGAAAAAATATAAAATTTAAAATTCTTATAAGGTTTTCGAGTTTATTATTATTATTATTTATTACATTTAAAACTAATTTGCCGTTTCCCTAACAAAAAACACTTCAATTTAGTAACAAATTCATTACTGTTGGTAAATAGAATGAATTAACTTGGAAAGATTAATGAATAAATAAAATAAGTATGTAAATATACAATTGCATTCTATAGTTGGAACTTCAACAATTCTAAATCTGGATGATAGACCTTCATTTTTAAAAAAAATAATGTTGCATGAAAAATATTCTAATGACTTTGACCTTTTTTATCTGCTGATTGAATTAATTATCCCAGTAAAAGAATCCTGCAAAGAATGAAAAAATATCAAAACTGATCAAATTACTTAAAAATCTCAATTTTCATGTTATAATCTCATAAAAATCGTTTAATGAGTTGATAGTATCAAAAATCACTTTTAATCTGAAAAGGCGTCATACAAAGATTCGTTATTTGTGAAATCATTGTGCCCAGAATAAAGATACAACGTTTTTATCTCAAGCTTAGTCTTAAAATATTTGTGACCTACAGCGAATCGACCACTAACGAGAAAGAAAGAATTTCTTCGCAAAACAACGAGGCAATAATCTTTGTAAGAAATGTCTTTTTGTCTTCATAAGAACTAATTTTTTGAAATCGATATGTAAAACAACCGTCGAAAAAGTATTACCCGCAAATTCTGGGAAAGTGCATAAATTTAATTTCTTGACCATTACTCCCCGAATATCCCAAGGTCAATTTTCATAAGTTTTTAATAAAGCATTATTTTTTTAAAAATGATGTCGGAAAGGGAGATCTTGACGTCAAAAAATTACAGCAGTGAATTTTATTTTCTGTCTCTCTTGAATTCTTAAAATTAAGTGTTTTAATAAAATTTTTTGCCTGTAAAAATATTCATTAAAATGTTTGGATAGTTTTAAAAATTAAAACTAGTTACTTAAAAATATTTGAAATCAAGCCATTGAATAAACACAGTTTCGGAAAATACTATGTTATTTGATTTGTTATTCTATATTGTTTGAATGAAAAATTATTCTTTCATATATTGAAAGATCAAAGAATTTTCTTCTTTTCTTTACATGTTCATGAAATTATTTTAATAATTATTTTTTATTTAAATTTTTTATTAAAAACCGAATTTTAAGTTGAAAGAAATTATTGAAGTGAAATATAAAGAAATCAGGATTTTAGAAATATCTTTGAAGGTTGTTGGGTTTCATTTTGTGCAATTTTGATTTCAAGATCGCGTATCTCTCGTAAAAAAATTCTGAACGTCATCTCCACGGACTCTCAACTATAGTTTACAATCTACAGGGAAAGCAAGACAACATATCGATACAAACAAAATTGTGTTGCTCAGCCTAACACAGCGATTGTATTACGTATCTAATGCAATTTTAAATCCAAACTAAACTGATCTAGAGAAACATTTAAGAGAATCAGTGTTATTTAGTTCTGGTGAATCAATCACTCAACTAATTAGACGACTATTTGCTGGAGAACTGTTAAGAGAACGTGGGAGAGTAATGCAACGGCTAACACAGAGTTCCCCAAACTTTTTTGTGTCGTAGACCCCTTGACATATTTTTCCGTGTTGGGTAGACCCCCTACTTACCTGATATTGATTTCCTGTAAATTTCTAACTGTAGTGAAGTTTATTGTTAAAAACTTAAAGTAAAAACACATGTTAATTTATACATTTATTAATTGAATTTAAATTAAAACAACTTAAAATAAAATTTTGTATCTGTTATGTAAAATATACGTAACATTAAATAAACATGAAATAAACTATAAATAAAATAACATAAGGCTTATGTTATTTTACTTATAGTTTATTTTATGTTTATTTAATGTTACGTATATTTTACATAACAGATATAAAATTATGTCATAAGCAATAAGTTAATAATGTACTCACTTTTCTCCAGCACTCTCAAACAAAATAAGACTGACTCAATATAATTTGTGTGATATACTATCTGTTTATATTTTTTAAAATATTATCTTAAACTTTCCTTTTCAAGATTCAGGAAATGAATAAACGTATTTGTCCCACATTCGTATTTATAGAGTGACGAATTGAACAAGTCAGTGCAAGGTAGCGAAGCTCTGAGACTGCGACTCTCAGGTTTTTACAAGTTTAAAATGTATTGCGACCACAAAGCGAATACCAACATCCTACAACTTACACAATTTTATAAACATATATAATAAATTTTTTATTTCATAGGTACTTTTATTAATAATGTATATGTTTTGATATTATAAGATAGTATGATGTAAGTAAATAAGTACTATCAGTGTATGTGTTGAGATCCACTATCGTGGACCCCCATTTTTATTTCATGGACCCCCAAATTTTTTTTCGCTGACATAGACCCCTTGCAGGTTGTCATAGACCCCTAGGGGTCGATATAGACCACTTTGGGAATCACTGGGCTCTCAGAATGTAAGTGATAATCCATTTCCAGAATTATTTTTGCAACAAAAACGTTCATTTTAGCTTCTATTCAACTGCTGAAGTTGCGGATAGAATTTTAGAAATCCCACCAATCCAAGTATATAGTACATCGAAGTCTCTTGATTCTGCTGTGAAGCATCCTGTGATTCTGCCTTGTTAGATGATCTCAAGACGCTCCGTAATAAAATCTCAGCTCTTTGAAAGTCACAAAGTGCATATCGCAACAGATATTAAACACAGGAATTCAGTCCTATGGAATCCTGAATCTGTGTTGATGGTATCACCGTAATTACAAAGAAAATATCACTAAGTGACGGAAATAATCTCCAGAAATTGACTTGCCTATGGGCAACATACGCAACTCTCGTCGCCTGTTTGTCCCATATTCTGCTCTTGGATGACAAAGACAAGGATTGTTACTTGCTTCTAGATGGGATAAATGATCATAACGTGATATATGTGCAAATTTTTAATCCTGCCAGAGGTACTCCAATGTAAGTTTATAGTCAAACACTCGTTTCTTTGGATTTAGGTCTTAGAAAAAGGGTTTATTTCTATTTTTAACTTGCAATAAGACATAATGACTTTTTACATCATTTTAATTTAAAACCTGATTTAAGAAATGGTAAATTGTTTGATATATGTACTAAGTTAAAATTTCATGGTATTGTTAATAGAACTAATATATTTACAGTTAAAAATAAAATTTTAAATAATTTCCCTAATATTCTTAAACTTCCTTGCTCAGATCACAAATTGTAAAGTGCAATGTTGTTTAATAGATTGAAAATTTGAATCCACCTATATTTGCTAAACCTCATCGATTATCGCCGTAACGTCCCAAAATTGCCAAAATGGAATTACAACATTTGCTAGACTTAAGCCATATGTGTTCAGCAGCTAATAACTGTCCATCTCCATCACACATGATTCTCGAGTAAAGAAGCAATGATTGGCGTGCTGTTGGTAATTATAGAGGCCTTGATGCCAAAAAGGACAAGTATATCCAATCCTATTGTAGATTTTTTTTGTGAACGTTTGAAAGGCTATTTGTTTTACACACTAATATAAATATGAAAAAAGATGAAAGAAGTGAAAATATTCATAAACACTTAAGAATTTAATTTCCTTAGATAAAGGAAATTGATATACTTTATAGATATAAAAAGATGCGCATTTATTAACTACAATAAAATGATATTTTAATTAAATTGACTACATTTTCCATATGCTGACAATTCGTCTGTCCCGACTTGTCACAGCCGGGCATTTAAAAGATCTCACATAAGTATTGTAGTAAAATAAAGATTAAACTTTTTTCGTTAGAAAAGATTTAAAAGTATTTTCAAAAAGGATAAAATATTAAATAAATTGATTTAATTACATAATTTTAAATAACCAAATTAATTTTAATTTTCTTAACTACCAAATTTCGCCAGTACAGTTTTTTTTAATAAATATTTGTATTGTCAAAAAACTGTATTAAATAACCAAATGTAAAGAATACACGATAGACAGGAAATAAAATTATGCTATAATTTTTTTAACGTCAAAAGTGAAGTCTTCCGACGATCGTTTTTTAATGTAATCTTTGCTGAAAAGAAAATTTATGAGAATTAAAATCAGGATATTCGTAAAGTAATGATATAAATAACCATGTAAACGGTAAATAAAAATTTTTTAGTTTATGTATATTTCAATTTTATGAGGTTTTTTTTTTTTTTTCGAGGGAATTTTTATTGTTATTGTATAGTCACAATAAGATTAAATTATAGTATCTTTTTATCGATAAAAAGAGAGTATAAAATATTAACAAAATATAAATTATTAAATAAAATGATTTAATCTTGTACAAGAAAATTAATACCAAGTCAAATAATATTACAGAAATTTAAAAATTTCTGCAAAAAATTTGTATATTTTGGATTTTAAAATAATAAATAAATGCAAAATGGTCTTGATGTTGTATTCATTAGAAAAAATGGTGTTAAAAGAATATCATTGAGTAGAAACAATTTAATTCTTTAATCAATATTACTGAAATCTTTCATAGTTGCGTATTTAGACATATTCCAACAGTAAAAGAAATATTACTCATGATGAATCTTGCTGAATTCATTAATTCAAGTAAACAGTATTTCATGAGTTTGATTCTCATGAATTATCATATAACATCAACACAAATAATTTGGTAAATAACTTTAAAATGAAAAAAAATCTCAACTGAATAAAATAGGCACTGAATAATGTAACATTCCAGGAATTTCATCTGAAAAAAGTAAAGAGATTTGCATCCTTTACAAGATTTGTTACACAAAATAATATACTCCTATAATTTTTAATAAAAGTATGGAACTTAATAAGAAAATGATTGAAGGAATAAAAGGAATGTTTAAATTGATCCATTAAAAATGCTAATCGAAAACCCTATTAAAAGAGTTTAATTTTTAAAAGCAACTAATTCTTTTAAATAGGGTAAGATAAGGACAATCTCCAGCAGTCTCGCATCTGTTTCTCACCCAATTTTGAACAACAACCCTCTTTCACATGTGATTCTTGCTGCGGTTCATTCCTGGACGTGCCACAATAATTATTAAAGTACACATTTATGTGAATAGAATGGATATTCCGATCAAAATAAAATTGTCTGGAAAATTTTTGTAGCCTTTAAGAAAATTTGACATCCTTTTGCTCACGTTTCTCCCCTCTGAGCGGCTAAAAAATTGCAAAGTGTCTCTAAACTGCTTCACATGACAAGCACGGGGACTCGTAAGTCCAAATTCCACTTGTCGCTAAGATTCGTGTTATACTTTGATGTTGGAATTCAGAAGCTCCACAAAAATATCTGCCTGACATCTCGGGACTTGCATAGGTTTATTCTATGTTTTCCAGTTAAAATATGTTGTTAAATAGGACACTTAGTGAAGCCAAGCTCACCCGGCAGCGTTAGGGTGAATGAAGTCGGAAATATCGTATTCCATTTTTGAACAGAGCACCCTCCCCCTACGAGGTTCGAAGTACAACTTTGGCTCCTATATGGCAGTACCATCTGAGTCTTCCAATTTACAGATTGAAGCCAGAGAAGAGCCATAGCCTGCTTCAACCACCTCCAAACGTATTAATTTGGAATGGGAGCATGGAGAACAGTGCGACCACGCCCCTGTTGCCATTAATGAACACGACGGATTCTCGGATAAGGCGGGATTCGAACTTACAACCTTCCGGTAAACGAGAACGACGGACTAACCAACCAGGCCACCGCGGTCCATTTGAAAAATAATCAATGTTACTTTTAAGAGAAAATAGATCTCCCATTCAATGAAAGGGTTTAAAAAGAGATTTTCAGGCAAAAATGGAGAAGATAAGGTATCTACTTTGAATTCTTTCTTCCACTCAGTGAAATTACTTCTAACAGTTGAGAAACAGCACCGAAATTTCACAAAATGTTGATGCCTTGCTTCTCGAAACCCTGTAATAATCAAACATTTCGGATAAGCAATCATTTACATATTGGTCTAATTTAAGAATTTTTGATGGTCTCATCATGACATAACGGTAAAACTTCGTTATTCCGTTGGGAATCCCAATGAACCATGAGAGGTAGATGTATACTTTCCGGATTTGCTTTTCTTGCTCTTTGTGTCCCAGTGAGAGACAATGAAGTGATAATTTAGAGAGATGGCATTTCTAAAATCAGGATTAGATTCGTTTATTTACTGGTTTTTGTAAGTTCCTGATGGCCTGGCTGGTTCGGGCGTTGTTCTCGTTGGCAGAGGATAGTGAGTTCGAATCCCGGCTGGCCGAAGATCCGTTGTGTTTACTAATGGTAACTGGGGCATGTAAAATAAGTCGGGTCGCAATGTCCTTCATGTTTCCATTCGAAATGAATACCTCTGGGGGTGGTTGGAGCCAGGCCTTCTCTGGCTTCATTCTTTGAATTGGAAGTCCCAGATGGTGTTGCTATTGATGAGTCAAAGTCGTACTTCCACCTTCGCATGGAGCTGCTCTGTTAACGAAAAAAAAAAAGGAAGACGTTTTTTCTGACTTCATTCACCCAGTCCCTGACCGGCAAGACTTGGCTTCTCCACGACAACAATATAATGAAAATGTACAAAGCGGTAGCCTGAACTTGATCATGGCCTTGTAAAAAAATAATCTGTTGAAACATGCCGATACGTAACAGGTATTGAATCAGAGTTGGAGAATTTATTCCGTGTTGCTATTTAAGCATTTGTATTCGAAGCATGTTTTCGTGAATATTATAAACCGTCCATTTAACTAATAAAATAAAACATATTTTAAAAAGCTATCATAAAAATTTTTCTTTATAAAAATACCCAGCTGAACAATAAAACATCATTTCTAAATTGGTTTCAAGAAAATTTTGCTAATTTCATGAAAAATAATTAAGAAACCTTAAAAGTTTCCCATTTTATTCAAGAAACATTAAAATAACTATTGGGAATTCCTTATTAACATGTTATTTGGGGAAGAGAGCGCTTCTTGGAGGGGAAGGTTTTATGGGTGTGTCCTCGGAAAGAGAACTTTTTTTGATGACGTCGTAGGGGCGGGGCGAGCGGATCGATGGAAGAGCGACTCACCAGATGTCCAGATAGAGAACAGGTGAATATCCAACGGGACGATTGAAGAGGACGACGCTGGATTCAGGTAACTTTTAGGGCAGAGATTTTCTTAGTCAGGCTCTCTATTTAGATCATTTAAGAGATTCGCTTACTCCATTCCGATGTGTTTATTTCAAAAACAAGGTTGCTATGTGCGTGTTTATCATAAAACTTTGTTTACATTTCATTCCTTTATTGTGATAATAAAGATTATGACGAAATTTTTTTTCTTCAGAAATTCGAAATAGTAGTAATATTTCGTTTCGAAAGTAAACTGAAAATATAGAATAAGTAATAACAAAGTATATTAAATATAGAATAAGAAAGATATAAAACAAATATAAATATGAAAAATAAAACAAAGTAAACCTTTCCTTGGAATTGCTTATAATATTAGTATTGTTATAAATTTAAAATATTATTTTTATAATAAAATTGAAGAAACTTCTCTATTTCAGTATATATATTATACTAAATATATTGAAAATTTTTTTTATATAAATTGTAAAATATTATTTTCCAATTTTATTACCTATTTTAGCAATAAGTTTTATTTAAAGTTATTTTCAAATTTATTGAAACGTATGCTCTTAAAATTTGTTTTCATATTGTAAGGTAGTTGATTTATCAAAAAATCTTCTACAATGTAACTAATATATTTGATTTAAGTATCACAGTAAATAAGCATTCAAATATTATAATTAGATTTTTTCCTAAAGATTTTATTGGAAGCATTATTTCCCATATTTTATAATGAAAACATTGAACTATTATATATTTTGTTAGCTCATATGAGAGATACACAGTGGAGGGCTATGATAAAGATCAAATGTAATTTTCCTTTTCTTTTTAATCAATTAAGTGGAATTCGCAAATTTTTTCCATGATTACACGAATCGTTTCCGCAGAACCCATTGCGTACGCCGCATTCATGGAAAAACAAATATTTTGTGTCATGAAATGCACTATAAATCATATAAAAAAGATATTTTAAAGTTCTATTAAGCATTTATTTAAAAAACACATTCCTTTTATCTTAAACAAATTGTCGAAGGATAAAGTTAATATACATTTTAGAATGATTTTTCATCCACTCTTTAAAGATTACAATGAAATGCTCTTTCGGTCACTGTGTGTGATTCTTTTTGGTCGTTTAGACATATTTCTAAGGTCACTGGAATCTTCCAGTGGCAACAGTCGTAATGAGGTGGACTACTTGACACTATTTTAGGAAAACCTCAGTTTCCTGGAAGCTTCTGTGAAATAATAAGCCTTTGATCACTAATAAAGACAGTTGCCACTGATACGTCTTAATTTTCATTTAATTAAATGAAAAAATAATAAATTAACTTTTGAAATGACAAAAACCAGCGAAATTCATTTATTCAAACAAATAACAGAAAATAGCTACAAATATTTAAAAACTACTTTTTTTTTTCAATTTTATTTTTTTGTATTTTTCACGTATTAGTTTAAAGTTTGTCTGGATATTTCTGTAGAAAATGTTTTGGCTTGAACGACTTAAAGGTGAACGCATAATGGAACTAAGTGTAAAATCTGATTTTTTTATTTCTTAGTTTAAAATTTGTCTATTGGAAAAACGTTGTTTGAAAGACAGAAAAATGGGCACAATACAGTTTGTCATAAATATTTGTATTTTACAGATTCTGCTTTGGTAATTTCTGTAGAAAAAATATTTGTTTTCAAGATATAAATGTTCTTTATATGAACTATATAAAGAGCATTTATATGAACTGTATAATTTATCGAAGAGTAAAATTTTGGGAATCTTTAATTTTCCTGTGCTAGTTTAAAGATTGCCTATTCATTTCTACTGAAAAAAAAATCTTTGAGTGATTTTGGAATACATGCAATATAATTTGTGATATATTCCAAAGAATCTCATTCATTTTTATATTTCTCAGACGCCAGTTTAAGCTAATTATTTCGATTAAAAAAAAGATTTGTTTAAAGGATATTTTCTCCGCTATTTTTGGCTTACACACTGTATAAATTTTGTAGCCATAAAATGTTATTAACTTTATATTTTCTATATGTTACTTTTTAAAGTTTTTATCATTCCTATTGAGAAATTATTTTTAATTTCAAGATTTGTCCAATACACATAATGTCCTTTGCATTTCTTTCTGATGTGTAAATTTTAATGATTAGTAGAGTTTATAATAGTACATAACAATTGCGATTTAAATTGGTTTCAGAAAAAAGAATCGAGTTTAATTAAAATACTTCGCATCATGTTTTACAAGTTTGAACGATTATTTTGAATCAATATTTTATCTATCAGTCGGTTTGATTTAGCGGTTAAATATTTTTTAGCACGCTACTCTACAATGGTAGTGATTTCTTCATCTTTAAGTTAAAATACCTTTTGTAAATGATGAATATGAGCATTAATAACGTTTAATGAATAATTTGCGATCATGTGACAAAATTAGTTGAATTTTCAACTGGATTATTAGGGATACCGGTATTTATTTCATTTTTAACCATTATTTGTCAAATTGTTTATAAATTTTATAGAGTGCTCTACTTGGAAGTTTGACTTATTAATTTAGTTACAATGCTTAAAAATAACTGCATTACAAAAGTTATTTAATCTATGTTATTATTAAGCTATGTTATAATTTATATGCAACTAATATAAAAATATTAGTTACGTATAACTTAATATAGCAATAAAAATAAAAACATTTCGATTCATTTTGAAATATATTAGCAGGATTTGAATGTTTTGGGAACTATGTTAAGAAAAATGGTTGAAGCAAAATATGATGGCAAGAAATAGTGAATTTCCTTAGATTCTACGAAAGTAAAGGATTTATAAGTTTTTTTCGTCATGTTTTGTAATTAAAATGATGTGAAATGTCATGAGTTTAAATTTTCATGATAATTTAAAAATTATTAATGAAAACAATTAGTTTCAAAATAGAATGCAAATTATAAATATTTAGCACCTAGTTAAAGTAGGACAAAGTAAACTTTTTAGATCAAGATTTGAAGGTCAGTTAATTTAATCAGCGAAGAGATATAATTAAAATAAAAATTCTTTTTGGAAATATATACAATAAGTTTTATTGTATATGATAACCTTGCATTAATTCTTTACCTTTATGAGACACCATAGAAATAATTTTGCTTTCTTAAAGGTTTTATTCATTTTACTTAAATTTTATACTTCGAATTTGGTAAATTTTCAATTTTGTTCTTTTTTATGATTTAAAGTTATTGAAATTAAAAAAAAATTATACATATATTTTTGTATTTTAACCTTTTAAAGTTGAGCTTTTTTTTGCACAAGAATTGACGACATTAGTGTGACGTCATGTTTCCAAACAAATACAATGTAAACATTTGTTTAATATTGTATTTAAGAGTGCCTTCTTGACAAACTTGGAGATTTTTGTTTGGCTATCGATTTTATTTGTGATTTTTGTTGGCACAGAACAATAAATTGTTCTGTTGCAACCAGAATACGATTGGATTTTGCCCAGCTTAGCGATTAACTGTGACTACAATTTGGCGAGAATCAAAGGGTAAGCAAACAAAAGGTTAAAAGTTTAAACAAACACGTTATCCTTAAATAATGAATATCAATTTCAAAAATAACAATTTAAAAATCTATCACCTAAGTCTATGGCAGTTTCAATGATAAATGACGCTTAACAGCAAATGTTTGGAAACAATATGACGTCACAACTAATGTCGTCTATATCTTTAAAATTTAACTTTTGGCGCAATTTGTCGTTTTTGGACCTTGCATCACAAAAACCAACCAACTAACAAACCAGCTTGTTTTTATGAGACGATTTCACAAACAATTATTTTCTATTTAATACATTTAGAGATATCAAAACTGAGACCTATATGAACTTCTGAAAGTAGTAGAAAAATGAATGAAAGATTGAGGATAACAATAAAATATTTTAAGCAAAAAATATTAAGCTATTTACAGGTTTCAAGTTTTGCGTATGTTTTAAAATAAAACTTCGATTATTGTTAAATGTCTTTACTTATTAACTTGATTTAATTTTTTTCATACAACATTTGAAAACTTCCTTAAAAAACTCTTTTGTATTTGAAAATTTAAAATTAAAAAACTCACAAGTTTTAATTCGGACATATTGCATTGTTATTTTGGAACTTGAGGACAATAATGACTACTGAAATTTTAATGTATTCCCAACTTTTAAAAAACTACACTGATATAATTTAAATTTACTTTCAGTTAAAGATTATTTTGATACGATTAAGTTTAATGACTTTTATTTATTATCTTGAACATTAACCCTTCTTTGCATGATTTTTTCTTTATTGGTGAAATAAATCAAGTTGATATAATTCATTTTCAAAATTAAAGGAAAAATGGTTAAAAAAATCTTAGTATATATTTATAGTATAAATTTAGCAAAAAACAATATGCTAAATATTTCCATCATCATCATTAGCTTAGTACTAAATAGAAATAAAAGAGGAAAATAACAGAAACACGTGTTACAAACCTTTCTTCCACTCATTTTCAATTTTTTAGCAATAGAAACTCTAATATAATAAAACAAAATTATAAACGAAATCATACGTTTATTGCAACTACAACAAACAGCGGAATGAGACAACTTTAAGCACTGATAATGACACTTGTTTATTTTTGACAGCTATGTTTCTTTTTATGCAATGGACATTAAAAAGGTATCCAAACACGATCCACTTAAAGTGAACTTGTTCTTTTATATAATTTTTGGGCATTATAGGTTATGATGGAAATTTCCACCACTATGCAAAGAAGGGTTAAATACTTTTATAATTTAAATAATAAAAATTTGTAGGAATATTCAATAAGATAAGGTAGTGTAAATAATATACGGCTTATAATTTTCTAATATTGAGAGTTAATCTTTTTGTTCTGTCTAGCCAATATATGTCTTATAAATAAATTGAAGTGAGAATATATAAGTGAATTATATTGAAGATTTATTTAAAGTCATTGGATCGTTAAGTAATAATCTTTTTAAGGAAACCCACTCCATAAAACGCGTTAGTTTGAGATAAATTTCATAATAGAAAAACAACTTTGTAAGTTTGTTTGAATCTCAAATGGCGAGCTATAATTTAACGTAGAATGTGTAAACCACTACAAGCATTTAGATTCGAAATAAGAATGAAACCCATGAACTCCTGAATAGAAGGAGAGTACTAAACATTCGTCTGTAAGATTGACTGTAACCTAATGGGAGCTACAGAATTTAATAAGCTATTTTGGCGTGACATAGTTACATGGCTAAATTAAATGATTAAAAATGTCTATAAAGGCGAATCAGAAAACTATTCGAGTTGTTCTTTTTTGTCACTTTCCCGAAATTATAGAGGAAGCAAAGCTTCATATGTTTCCATGAGAATTTCTCCAGAATATCTCCTCAAAACGCTTGGTTAATCACAGGAAATGAAGATTATTAAATTTACTTGTTTTTGTTGTAAAGAAAAATTACATAATTTATAGATAATAAGTAAAAACGTTTTTTGTAGTTGTTAAATAAACAAGGTTTTCATTTCTGTTAAGAAAGCCAAGAATAATTTGGCGCTAGTTCTTAGATGATTGTCTTCTTTTATTTCTAATGGTCTGAAACTTAAGATGATTTTCAGTCACGTTCTTCCATTATGTTCTTAAAAATAAAATCGGGGATTTGAAATTCTAGATTCATCGTAGATTTCACTGAGCATCCATCCTCGTCTCTGACATGGCACACACGGTGTAACGTACTCTCATTTTTACTGTCAATCAATTGTGTTGCTTCTCGGCTTTGAGTTGTGTGGGTGGGAGGAGTTTAGAAGCATGCTGAAGACGTCTCATAGGATGAAAATATAAAAACACACAACATTCATCTTCCGACAGCTTATGAGATTGCTTTGTTGCGGCGATCCTCAGCAGAAATATTTTTTCACGGCATCGTGGACAGTTGTTGTAACAACCACTGCGTGACCACTGAGAACTTTTTATAAGAAACACGGGAATCTCACAAGCATCCCAATCACAAACGTGTATGAAAAAGCTTAACATCCCATTATTAAACAATATCTGTTATCAATTTCGAATCATGTAGTAAGCTCAACAGCCTTAGGTCGTTAGGCTATTGTTAAATATTTTAATGCATATACCATGAATTGTCCTTGGAAATACTTTTCATAGATAATGGACCGGGTGACACAAGGGAAAAAACCCCGAAAACTCCTAAGAAACCATTGCGATAAACACGCAGCCTCCAACTTCCATTATTAACCCCTTGAGGACCAGAACGCCGGAAATAAAACTCAGTCAGGGGACCGAACGCTCTGAAACGGAGCGTCACTACCGGCCGCATTTTAAGCAGTTAAGCCTAATTTTACAAAAAAATTCGTATAAAATCAGCATTTTTATAAAAAGACTCCAAATCTATAAATCATATATATATATATACTATACAGCTATTTAATATGTATTAAAATAAAAAACACAACATTAATACAAATGAATGAAATATGCAAAAAACTAAAATTATTACTATGCACATGAAAACAAATACTATACGCAATAAAACAAAGCTGCAAATATTACAAACACGAAATAAAAAAGAGGAAATTAAGAATAATAATATATTCTGAATAAAATCGAAATTTTAAAATTCTTCTGTGTGTGATATAGTTCAAAACAAGGATTCACACAAAGTGTAACATTGCATATTTTCCACTCATAATATGTTTGTTTTCGATTTTTTTAGCACATACGACACATCTTCTTCTACTTTTATTTCCTTTCCTATCAATATAAATTTTTAGAAAATGTCTACCAGTTAGACGAAATGTTTGAATGCCCGGTAATTTTGGACAAGATATTGAGCTCCTTGGTTTTGTTAATTTTCCTATTATTTGATGAATAACTCTGGATCTGAATTCCAAAGCAAATATTTTCTCGCCTTTTACCTTCGAATATATTACATATCTCGCTCTATCAAACCTCAAAAGGCAAACGCAATTCCACCCCAACATTTTAATTAATAAACGTTCCCTAAATTTCCACAATCTATCAAAATATAAAAACAGCGTGCAATAAATCCTAGCCCTTTAAAGAGCCGTGATTCTTACTTTGTTTACATCAATAAATATATCAAATACAGAAGCATAGAACAGAAACTAATGCCCGTTCATGAAGGTCAAATACCATATGAGTCGATCGTTGTGAAAACCGTTGCCGTTCAACGCCATCTGCATTTAAAAATTTAAATAAAACGTTCCGATTACGCATACGCGACGCTGGTCTCTCCATATCAATCGGAGCTCTTCGGGTGGAAGCGACTCTGGGCTGATAAGAGTGGAATCGCTGCGTCCTGTCTACGAGACGTTGGTCACGAACGGGTTAAAGAATAACTGAAACGAAACCTGGGAATTTGAGCTCTGAAGAATGCTTTCCTGCCATATGTCGTATTGGGGTATGGCAGAAATATTTTGACAACATGCCTCCTGCTCTAAGGCTGTTAATAGTTTAAGATCCCATCTCAAAGATTACAGTCTTAAAATATCGGAAAAGAGAGTAAACATGGAAAACTTTCAAGCATTCACATCTATCGATGCTGAAGGTGTAACAGTCAGTTGTTAAACCCTTCGCATAGATGAGAATTGCCATACCGTGATGAGTTTATTGCAGAAATGTTTTGTTGTTTTAAATATCTCCTGCTGTCTACCGGGAGCAGATGAAGTCGCAACAATGGAAACCCCGACAGAAGTGCGTTGTTTAACAACTTAGAACCAGCAAAAGGGGCGCTTGAAGAGGGGAGTAGAGAAAAAAAAATTCACTTTTTTTTCAATCGAAATATCAATGCATGTCTTAATTTTTTTTTACAGGTTGTTGAAGTCAAGTTACATATTTAAAAAAAAAAATTGTGATAAAGCAAATAAATCTTCGCTATCAAAAATATGTTGTATCAAATTAATATTGCATCGGCTGACATCATTAGAAACTCGTCAGATGTTACAATGTATTGTTTAAAAATTCAAAGTGAAAAAAAACTTTGTAAAAAATTTTATATTTTGAAGAATTATTTGACATAATATATTCATTTTCTTATAAGGATTAAGTAATTTTATTCAATAAGCATATTTAGTTAATATATATTTTATATTTTCTTTAATAAATAAAAAAGTGTGAAATTTTAATAAAATTTTGACTAAAATAAAGTAATAGAAATCCCCTCCTAAAAGGAAATTTTATTAAACTTGACAAAATATAATTAAAAAATGTTCTTCAGAGGTTTTTAAAATTTGCATAAGCAATAATTAGTGAAAAAGGTATAAATTCTGTAAAATATTTCTCTTGAAATAAAATGAATGAATAAGTGTTTCATTTCCCATTTCTAAATAACTTATTTTTATAATTACAATTATTATTATGAACGTATAAGTTATGTCATATTTTGTTCATTGCAATTAGACAACATTAAGAGTTTGTATAAAATTCTATTAGTGTGTCAGATAAATAAGCTAGATTTCAGGGTTTACTCTTTTGCGGATCACCTAGCTTCTTAAACTACCATATAGTTCATGTTCACTACAATATGTAATTACATTCGATAACTTGGGTGAATCTAAATATCGATGCCAGAGAATTAAATCTTTGGAAACCTTCATTTTAAACAAAAAATTAGAATTTCGGGGTTAAATTTCTTCATTTGCTGAATTATACTCGAGTCCTCGCCTCACCAAACAAAGAAAGAACTCGACAAGAAAAGTAAAAATGATGATCAAATTACTTAAAAATATCAATTTTGTGTCAATTTGATTTCTTAGAAATTTAAATGCGTTGAGAGTATCAGAAAAATATAAAAAAGTATAATTGGGAAAATCTTTGAAACTCTTGTGCATCGCCGCAGAATGGATCTGATTTAATATCAAGCTTTGTTGTAGCCTAGTATCGCATTATAATCGTGACGAACTTTGTACTGATTTCTCATTAATCTTTGTCCAAAATATTTCCATCAAAATGGGAGTTTCTCAAAATAGAACTGCAATGTCTTCCTGGAATATTCCATGGTGAGAATCAAAAAGTTATTACTTCCAAATGTTAGCAAACTTTATAATTTTCTTTTCCTTGTTTGCACAATTTGGGATCCTTACTTCCCAAATATTGCTGGTTCAAAGCCACAATACGATTCTGCTTTGGAACCGGTACGACATGTAAAATAACATGCCGTGTATATGGGGTAGTTTGGCGGGTTGAAGAAAATTCAAGCAAGCCCTGCTGTCACGCGTCTCTTCCCATAGCGTGTGAAGTACATTAGTGACACATGAAGATGAAACTTTTTATTTAGTTTCCGTTTTATTTATTAAAAAATTAATAAGACAAGTAATACAAGGAAGGTCAGTTTATTTATGGCAATTTATGAGCATTGACTATACAAATCAAATATAAAGAAAGAGAATGAAAAATTATAAGATATTTATAAATAAAACATGAAAAATTGCTACAAGGGACGATGTGAAAAAGAATTTATGTCTATTGTATGTTCATACAATGAAGCATTATTAAAAAATGTAATTAATGATTAAAACTATTTGATTTTCCATGTACACTACTGGCCATTAAATTTGCTACACCAGGAAGAAATGCAGATAACAAAATGATATTTATTGGACAAATATATTATACTAGAAATAACAAGTGATTAAATTTTCAAAAAATTTGGCTGGATAGATCCTGAGAAATCAGTACCCAGAACAACCACCTCTGGCAGTAATAACAGCAGTTATACGCCTGGGCATTGAGTCAAACAGAGATTGGATTGCATACAGAGGTACAGATGCCCATGCAGCGTCAACACGATGCCACAGTTCAACAACCGTAGTGACTGGTATTTGTTGACGAGCCAGTCGCTCGGCAACCATTGACCAGACGTTTTCTATTGGTGAAAGATCTGGAGAACGTGATGACCAGGGCAACAGCCGAACATGTTCCGTATCAAGGAAGGTCCGAACAATACCGGCAACATGCGGTCGGGCATTATCCTGCTAAAACGTAGGGTTTCGCAGGGCTCGAATAAAGGGTAGAGCCACGGGTCGTAACACACCAGAAATGTAACGTGCACTGTTCAAAGCACCGTCAATGCGAACAAGAGGTGACCGAGACGTGTATCCAATGGCACCCCATACCATCACGCCAGGTGATGGGCCAGTATGACGATGACGCATGCATGCTGCCAGTGTGCGTTCACCACGATGCCGCCAAACACGGATGCGACTATCATGATGCTGTACACAGAACCTGGATTCATCTGAAAAGATGACGTCTCGCCATTCGTGCGCCCAGGTTCGTCGTTGATTACACCATTGAAGGCGCTCTTGTCTATGACGCAGCGTCAAGAGGAGCCGCAGCCATGGTCTCCGAGCTGAGAGTCCATGCTGCTGCAAACGTCGTCGAACTGTTCGTGCAGACACTTGTTGTCTTCCAAACGACCCCTTTCTTGACTTACGGCTCGTGGCATGGTTGCACGATCCATTACGGCTATGCGGATAATATGCCTGTCTTCTCGGCTGCTAGTGATAGGTGGCCGTTGAGATCCCGCATGGCATTCCGTATTACCGTCCTGAACCCATCGATTCCATATTCTGCTAACAGTCATTGGATCTCGACCGACGCGAGCAGCAATACTGCGATAAGATAAACCGCAATCCCGGCACGCTCTAATTCAACTTTTATCAAAGTCAGAAACGGTCTGGTACGCAATTCTCCTTCTTACACGAGACATCACAACAAATTTCACCAGGCAACAACGTTGAAATGCAATTTGTGTATGAGGAACTGGCTGAACATTTCCTCATTTAAATACAATGCAGGTGTCGCTACTGACGCCTGCTTTGTCTGAATGCACTGAAAAGCCAATCATTTGCATATCACAGCACCTTCTTCCTTTCGTATAAATTTCACGTCTGTAGCATGTCGCCTTCTTGGTGTAGCAATTTAAGTGGCCTGTAGTGTACATTATAATTCAGTGAAACATTACAATTCAGTTAATAAGTTGCATTACACTATAAATTCCATTTAATTTAAGAGATTATTCTTTTTGCTTTGTTTTAATTAATGAATAAAAAATATATGAAAATTTTAAATTTAATTTTTTCAGCCCAATTTATATTTTTTAATCTTTTATAGTTTAATAAATCAATGACGGATTTATGTATTACTTTTGTATTTAAGTCATGTTATGTTTTCAGGTATTATCAAGTATTCCTTATAGAGAACTTTCAAATCGACTCACGTTTTTTGCATTATTTGTACCATAGTTTAAGGAGAAAAAATTGTTGCAAATTTTAAATTTTCATATTAGTTGGCAGAAAGCACTAAATCGTATTCAGTCGTTCATGAGGTTTTAAAGAACGCGTGAATATAATTTTTCTTTCTTTCTTTTTTTTGAAGTTAAAAGTATTACCTTATCCAATAAACTTTCTAAAATTCTTCCTTCATCTCAATATAATTTAAGAAATATTTATCTTTTTTGAATGTATTTCTTTAAACAAATTAAGATGTGAAAGAAATTTTTGTTGCAGAAACTCATTTTTTGTACATTCTCAAATCTATTTGTTTATTTATTGTTTCATCATAATACAGAGCAACTGTCAACAATATTTATCTGCATAATTTATTTATGCTAATGTTATCATAATATTTTTTTTAAAAAGAATATATTTCTGACATAAAAATCAAGTAAAATTTATTACAAAATAAAAACTTAATGACAGAAATTAATCGACAAAGGAGCCAATAAATAGACTTATAAGTACGTCAAATCATAAAACATAGTGAATAATTCTTGTAGTTTATGAAACTTTTAGCGATTTTTGTTTTTAATTTGTGAGTCATACATTTTTTAAAACGAAAGAGTAATAAATGATACTCTTGAAAGTAGCGTCTACTTGTCCGCAGAATTGTATTATATTTATCTTTGTTAAGGAGGTAGAAAGTTACAACTCCCTTTACAAATCCAAACGCAAAGTCACATGGAGGGCTTCTCTCACATATTTTCGTTTTCCCTGGAAAGTTGTGACGAAAAAATATTATCCAGTCAGTTTTATTTTCTGCCTACCGCTAATTATTTACAGTTTGCTTATTTAACAGAGATCTTTAGTTACTATTTATAATACTATTTTAACTCAAATCTTTAATCAAATTCTAAGCAATCTAATTGCGATCTGAGCAATTTAGATGAATGCCAGGCACACAGTTGTTTGAAATTAAATAAATTTATACTACTATTTCATCGATTGGCTAGAAGGAGGAAAAACGCCGTTGATGCTCTGTAATAGAATCACAACTATTTATAACATTTTGAAATTTAGAATCGAATTGATTAGATCATTTAAAATTATTTGATCATTAAGTCAATAATTATATTATGATAATTTAAATCAAAATATTGAAAGTTTAAGCATTTTCGAAAATAATTTTTACTTGAATTGTAACTTTGTGCCCTTATATTAATATATGTTGAAAAAAACTTTTTTGAGCATTAAAAGACCAAACGTATTAAATTTTTTTTATGTTTGAGTATGCATAAAATGTTTCTTGATAGTGAATTTTTAACTAGTTATTTTAATTTACATAATAAAAGCATTTTTTATATTAAAAGAAATCATTCTAAAGGAATATCATGAAATCAGGCACAATTATTATGCATTGTAAGAAGTTAGAAATACCCTTGAGTATTATTAATTTATTGAACGAAAAATGTATTATTGTGTAAAACAATATATTTAAAATAAATCAGAATAAAATCAAAAACCTCTTTAATATAAAAAAAGCTCTTATTTCAATCAAAAAATATTCTTCAAAATTATATAATAATAAAAAAAAATAGTCTTATTAAACATAATTAAAATAAGTACAAATTTTTCATTGGTAAAATAATCATTGCTCACAATTGTATATTTTAAAAACAATTATATAAATATGTAAAATGAATAGTATCCTTTTAATTAGTTCTAAATTACCGAATTATTCTACTGACATATTTCCGAATCCGATTTATGTTCCTATTTTTAACTTGATTTTTTCATCTCAAATTTAAAAGTTTAACCTGAACCTTTAAAATCATTTATATTTTAGAGAGTATTTTTTTTATTATTACTTGCATTATTTTCTTATTACAAGAAAACAATGCAAATAATTTTTATTCTGTATATTATGTTCCTAATTTCTTGGAGTGGGGATCCAGTTATGCCCCTAATCGAACCTGGGAACTTATGCTCGAAACAGCCACTGTGCTCTAGTGTACCTTATCTACGGGCAACCGACAGTTTAGTTCCTTTATCAACATGAGGGCCGCGGTGGCCTGGTTGATAAGGGCGTCGTTCTTTTTACTAAATGTAGTGAGTTCGAATTTCAGCTTATCCAAAGATCCGCCGTGTTCACTAATGGCGACTGGAGCACGTAAAATATATCGCAGTCGTGCTCCATGCTCCAATTCCAAATTAATACCTCTGGGGTTGTTAGGAGCTAGGCTTTGGGTTTCTTTTGGCTTCTAGTTGTGAATTGGAAGATGCATATGGTGCTGCCATCAATGAGCCAAATATCGTAGTTCCACCCTCGTATGGGGGTGCACTGTTCACAAAACAGAAGATGTTCTTTTTGACTTCATTTGCCCAGTTCCTGATGGACGAGCTTGGTTTCAACACGTGTCATAAATAACTACACAACAACATTGATACTTAAATTGCTCATTATTCTTCATTTCTGATTTAATGTTTCGTTAAAATAAGTTCTTGGTTAAAAATCTTGTTTTTTTCTATCATTTAAGCCCTATTTCATTTGAATAATTTGAATTTTCTTCACAATCAAAGAGTCTCTAGCTATTTTCCTTCAAACAAATAAGATGTTGATGCTCTTGTTCCAGTGTCCGTGTTCTTTAATATAATAAATTGGAGACTTCTACAATTCTGACCCGGACGTGATCTGCTTCGTAATTCTGCAACTTCTTTCCTTAGAGCTTTTACTTCGGCCAAAAGCTCAGCTCATTGGGAGAAATTTCATTCACTCCGGCTGGAGTGACCTCAAGTATTTTGTAGCCAACTTCAGCTGCTGTACTTGAAGTTAAGGACGGAATAGCTGCGAGTATAGATTGGATGTTCTGTAGAAGTTGGCTTAAAAATAACTCTAGCAGTAATGTTTCAGATATGTCGTGGGATTCAGCTCGTCCTTTCATTATTCTCAACAATTCACTGGGCTTCCGATCTCCTTGTTGTTCGCCGGCCAAAATCTTTCGTATTTCCTGCGGCTTCGTTCCCCCACATCGAGCAATAATTTCTTGCTTCAAACGAGAGTATGGGTCTGTTTCATCTGGAGTTACATCTCTGACTATTGCTGCGACTTCAGGAAGGAGATGTGCCAGGCAGTGGTTGAATTTGGTTCTCGCTTCAGTTATGGGCTTAGGCGTTGCTAGTTGAAATGTCGCTTCGACCATATGAAACCAGAGATTGGGATCTGATAAATTAAAAATGGGGATTTTCACAGCTGATGATTCTGCCATTTTTAAGACGAGTTACTTGAAATCCAAAGTGAAATCACTGTTCAGAAAAAAATGCAATTTTAGGCACATGCTTGTAGACGTCAGCGGTGATACCAACTTATTATTTATGTCGCACACTGAATAATGAAACAGTTTATATTGTATAATCCCAGTTGCCAAATGTGTCACCAAAATAATCACGTAGCTTCAAATTTAATCACCATTTTTCTGTACCAACGTTTTTTTAAAAAATAGTTTCACTGAATATTTATCATGGACAGTATTGGAGACAAAATAGTAACAAATTGATGACAAAGGTACAAAATGGCGATATCAAAATGGAAATATCTGTGCAGAATTGCTTTTAATCTATTCGATTCAAATGTAATAGTTTATACTGCAGACGTATCAAGCGAAAAAAAAATTGCTTACCATATTCAACAACATAATTGCAAGATCTATAGTGATGTCACACCACTGTAATGATGCCATCGAGTGTGTGCACTCAGTGGCTCTTTATTTTGGTGTGACATCACTACACTCTAAAGAAACATTTCTTCCATTCGAGACATTTCTGCTGAATACTTTTAAATATAATCTTATTTAATAAAATTCAAGCAATTTCCATACACTGTAATTTTTCAGATTGCTCAGCCTTATTAAAAAGAAAATGTTTTATTAGTAAAATGTGTTTTCATACTAATGCAATCGTATTTTCATCCCCCCCCATCATTTACTCTATTTTTATTTTATCGCTATTAAAATATTTAAATGAACTATTTTAAAAGAAGTCCCATTCTATCAACTCATTTTTCTTAGCACTCATTTAACATGAAGAAATAGGACTCTTTAATATAGTATATTGTAATTGAGATAATGACATTCATATCAGCTATATATAAATTAAAAAACCTTTTTTTTGTAAACATATCAAAACCTGCAATATAATAATTAGAGCATTTTTAATATGGGACTGAAAAATAAATAAGTTTAAAAAAAATCGTGAAAACATTTACGATCCCTTCCCCGAATTTTGATTTTGAAAACTGTAGTACGTCATGGCAACAATATTAATGTAGTTTGGAGAAACAATCAAAACACTTTCCATTTAAGTTAAAAATAATTTTTTCCAAAACAAATACACTTAAGAAAAATTCTGTATTTAAATATTTAGTAAAATCAGATGTTCTGCGCCAAATAGAAAGAAAGAAAGAAAGTCTGAATTTATACAATGAATTTTACAACGTAATTTAAAGCAGTTTTAAAACTAATCCAAAACTAATTTTGTAAATATTAAATTTATAAAATTTTTATAATTTTTCAGAAAATTACCGAGAGCATAAAAGATTTAGACAAGAAATTAACATTTCTTACCCCTTTTTTCACATTTAATGACATTGAAATTTTCTTACTCATCATATCAGTAGAGTAAATTTTTTTTATTTGAGCTTATTTTTTATGTTTGTAAACAAACTTTATTTTGTAGAATATTTATATAAAGTTATTTTCTGATGAGGAAATATTTTGAAGATATCTTCATGGAACACTTTTCTTCAAATAAATTTTTAGTAACTAAAGATAATTCTTAATTGGAAATTTTAATCAGGAAATTTTGTAAAGCAAGAATTCGAAAGAACAGTTATGCCTGAATATTTATATTATTCATCTATTCATACTAAAAATTGTTCACTAAACATAGAATATAATAATTAGTTAAATTAGCATCAAACACACAAGAATTCTTTGACATAAAAGTACTTAAACGACACAATTTGAACCCTGTGTAACAACGTTCTGCTTTTCATGCAGTGATTTTCAAACTCTTTTTGTCACGGAACGCTTAAACGATTTCAAAATTTGGCGGCACGCGAAGAAAAAGATAGCATTTAAAAGTTATTTACTTACCAACAACACACTCTATTAAATAGTTTATGGTAATAAATTGGAATGTAAAATTATATGTACCACAAAAGAACTACAATATGTTTATTATTTTACTTGTAATAAAAAAAAAGCATAATTTTTACTGCATACATTTCTAAAATTTAGCTGCGCTCAAAGGCTCTCCGCTATAGTTTAAACAAAAAAGGCTATTTTGATTAACAATAGAAAGCTGTTTTGCGTGTGTTTAACACGCACAGTCGATGTTAGGTAATTAATGTTAAATGTATAAAACATGAGAGTTTTGATTTAATTAGCTCTCGTTTCCAAGAAGAGAAGATTGAAGAGGCGATGGCAAATTCGAGTCTACTTGATATCAAAAATAACATTTTTATGCGGTCAATATTGAAAGAACTGTCATGAAAATTTGTGTAATTATTGATATTTTCGACTGTATATATTTTGTATAAGTTCAGGATACTCATAATTATCCTCATTTTTTTTTGCGTTTTCTTAACTTGTTGCATAAGATTCATTAATTGAAAAATTTAACATTTGTTGCAATAGACGACATTAGTTGTGACGTCATATCCAGCAACTGTTTCCAAACATTTGCTGTTAAGCGCCATTTATCATTGAAACTGCCATAGACTTCGCTGATAGATTTTTAAATTGTTATTTTTTGAAATTGATATTCATTATTTAAGGATAACGTGTTTGCTAAAACTTTTAACCTTTTGTTTGCTTAATTTTTGATTCTCGCCAAATTGTAGTCACAGTTAATCACCAAGCTGGGCAAAATCCAATCGTATTCTGGTTGCAACAGAACAATTTATTGTTCTGTGCCAATAAAAATCACCAATAAAATCGATAGCTAAACAAAAATCTCCAAGTTTGTCAAGAAGACACTCTTAAATACAATATTAAACAAATTTTTACATTGTATTTGTTTGGAAACAGTAGTGGATATGACGTCACACTAATGTCGTCAATTAACAATGCGAGGTATCCCTTATAAATTCATAATACATGTAAAGAGTTAAGAAACATAAAGATTTCAATTTGCATTACAATTTCCTCTTCTGAACTTGAATCTTTTTGTTGACAAAATATGAAATTTTATGTCATGATTGAAAGTGAAATAGGCGGCGCAAAAATATCTTTTGCATGAATTTTCAGCTCGAAACAAATCGTACCTGTTTGTTTACGTTTTGTCCTATCTAAATTAAGTAAGCATGCTGTAAACGAAAAATACATCGAATCAAATAATTTAAATGGAATGCAGAACACACACTGTCCAATATTTTTTTGGTTTTTATGCATTTGGCTTGGAGTTTGGATGCTGCATTTATATCTAGTGATCATTGGTTTTTATACTTTGAAGAGGATGCACGTTTTCTACGGGGTTCTGCTGTGCAGGATGTTGTTGAAAACCAGTTTGATGTTGATGAACCAATTTTAAACATCTCTGGCTGGATCTTGCGTGAAGTCCGTCGCTCTCAGAGTAAAAATTCAACACCTACTAGTATATATGAGTATTTTATGGCCCTCCATGCCAGCAAAATACTCAACTGTGTTTAATATGGATTCATGGCTTCCCGAGGACAAGTTTGACAGCTTCTGTCAGTGCAAACATCCTCCACATCATTCGCTTCCAATCAATGTTTTCTTCATCGACACCAATGCAAACAAATTTTTGCATTTCGGATAGAAGCAAGTAGTTTCCTCATGAACCTTGCATTGCTATTCTCTGAGGCTGGTTGGAGCTAAAATTTGTTGGCCTTGTTTCCGATTTTTGACATTTAAAGTGCAGCGTGTTCTGCAGAACAATCTGTCAGAGATGACATAGTTCATTGTTTTCGTGTTGCCTCGTTTAAACAAAGATTGTAGGTTCCAATTTTGTATTCAAGAATAGCTTTAAAATGGTATCTTTTCAGAACTCAGTGACTTTTTGAAGTTGCGTTAAACGGTTACTAACAAGAAGTCATTTTTCAAATGGTAAAACGTTTTCTTCATTTTACTATATTTATTGCAAAATAAACACTTACATCTTCCTTATTGCAAACGATATCTAACTCATGCAATAAAAAAATGGATATGCTTCATTCTCAATAAACATTTAAATGAAAATATTAAAGGTTTCTAAATCATTAACCAATTTATATATATATATATATATATATTTACTAACATTTGAATCATATCAAAACTTTAATCGATATATTTTCAGTCACTTTCTTTTCTTTTTTTTGTGGAAGAAAATAGAATGATTTGAAGTCATAATCAATATAAGGGGAAATACAGAATGTATTATCTACAGTTTGTTTTTAAGCAAGTGTCAGTCCATTGTTTCACGAAAATATTCTAAATTTCGCAGCATTCGAAATAAACATTTAAGTTGGTCTAACCAAAATACCATCACGTTTCATCACGTCCATACTAATAGTTACCTCGTCATTTTTCTTTACATGTTAAGTAGACAATGTTGGAGGAAAATGTGTCTTCAAATAATTGCTTACGATTATCGGAATGCAAGATATGAAGCTTTTTCATCAATAAACGTTTCGTACTTTTTGAAACTGATGTATCATGCTTGGAAAAGGTGTCGCTTTCTCAACTAGAAATTCTATGCAGCCGAAGATCATCACTTATTGTGGCACATAAATTACCTTGTGGTTACAATGTCAATGATACTTCTGTGGATTTTAGACCAAATCTAGTGGTGTACTGATTGCTTCCTGTTTCTAAATTAGAAGTTTGCTCACACCGCTCCCCGTTAAAATCAGCAAAATGAAGCATCAGTTGTCGCGGACAGTGTGGGAGAGGACATCATTTGCCCTCGTTTGTTTGCCTGAGCTTCATTAATCTTTAGTTACGTGTCGTCTTTCATTGGTGTGACGTGGAAATGAGTGAAGGGTGCCATCTCAGGTGTGATCTCGTCACCTGACCATGATTTAAAATTAGGAGGCGTTTGGTGATAGGGAAATATTCAAAATCCATTCACCTTAAGGTGTAGTACGTACTTATATACTTTCGTGGTTATGGTAGCACTCCCATTGAGAGACTCATTAATGATGTCATCATCTTTTCCTGTGACAAAGTTGTCAGGGACAGTCAGTTGTCCGGGTATTTAAAATAAATCTAGTAAATGCTTAGACATTATTCAATATATAATGACATTCTAATAGATACGTTTCCACGATATTTTCTTTTATAATAAAATTAAATGCGTGTATTTGTAAAAATGAAGTTCGTGTCTTCATTTCATTAACTGAAATATTATTTAAGTGCGTAAAAGATAAAGGAGAAATCGGACATCAAAATCTGTATAAGACTTTTCTCTCTTATTTTCTGACACTTCACGATCAGTAAATTACTTAGTTTTAGAATTACGTCAGGGAAATTACATTATTACTTGATTTTTGAATTATCATTTCGATATCAAAACATTTCATTCAATGAAAGAAATCCATGGATCCCAAGGGAGATGTTCTACATAAAAATGCTCATCCGAAGAGCAAATATAAATATTAATCCCCCCCCCCGCTTGAGGATAAGGTTTCTCTCAGAAGAAACACACACCGCTGGCGACCCGGAGGTAAGAAATGATTGCGTTCATATCGGTTCTCGTGTTGTTGTCTATACATCGTTTTTATTATCAATGAAAAATGTATGCATAATGAATAAGTTTCCCAAGTTAGAACAACAAAGTTGGTCTCATCGTTAAATTATGTTTTACATAATCCTGTATACATAATTGTAAAAACGTATAGACTAAGTTACGTTATTCATATCAGAAAATATTTTAGGATAATATCGTAATTAGTACAGAAAATAAAACTTTTCTTATATATGATTTCTGATATATTACAAATTAAATGTTTTGTGACTGGATGTTGCAATACGAATGATTCGCTCATTGGAACAATTATTTCCCTAATCTTCATAGACTTTTTAACAGTTAAATCATGAGTATCGAATCTACTACATTTCGGACTTGAGAGAAACTTTTCTTCTAGAACAGTCTATCGCTCTGCCAAAGTAGACTTCATAGACTTTTTAACAGTTAAATCATGAGTATCGAATCTACTACATTTCGGACTTGAGAGAAACTTTTCTTCTAGAGCTCTGCCAAAGTAGAGGAGAGAAAAACAAAAAGGTTTTTACAATAAAATGATTTGATTTGCCATTATTAATGTTAAAAATTTCGTCATTTTGAGCCTTCAATTTAGCCTTATTTCAATTCTGGTTTTACTATTAGCGAAGAAACCGTCCGATAAACTATCTGTCTTCGTCACAGCCAAACTGCTGAGCAAACAAAAGTGCGTTTTATGGCCACTCTTAGAGTAGTGGAGTGATAACAGCTTTTGGATCTGCTACACAATTTTTATTTTGTTAAACTCAGCTTTATGTCGTCCACATATTTCCTTAAAATTAAATGAAAATCCTATTAATCTGATAAAAATTCAAAGCTAAACCGAATGTATAAAACAATTGTTAAACTGTAATAGAAATTGTGAGCACATTCAATTCAAGTTTTTTATTTCTCTAACATTTAATTGAGAATTAATAAAGAATCCAAAATAATTAATTAAAGGTAAAATTACAGAAACAGTTTTCATTGACATTATTAACAAATTTTTAGATACTTTTGACTCGATTCTAATTTAATCATTTTCTTGAAACACTTCAGTTTTAAGTAATAAATGTGTGTGATTCAGAGTTCCAATCTTATTTCATAAATAATTTGATTTTCACTCATTTCAAAATTTTTCATTTCGAAAGACTCTTTACTAAATTAAAAAAGTAAATTAATTCCATTCAATTGATAACTGTCTGTACTTAATAATTATCTCTTTGAATAAGAAATCCATCAGAATTTGGTGACAAAGTCTTCAAAGTGACGATTTATTTTGAAAGTTAACCCTTTATTAATAACTTTATATATAATTACAGATATCTTATGATAATTAAGGTTTTCAGGAACTTAGTATTTCTTCTAATTGACTTTTTCATAGTAAGTATTTTTCAGAATAAAATATTCATAGTTTTTGTGATAATATTTTTCTATACTTGATAATTTCTATTCACATTTATTATTTCCTTCCATATGTTTAAAGATTAACTTCATTTTAATACTATAACAATGTGTATAACTTGTTTTTAGCTGTAACTGTAAAAATTATGCACTGAAGTATTTTGTGTGGCACAGTCTTCATACTTAAATACGTTGCTCAAAGCAATTAAAGGATATTTTTTTGAGTGCTGGCAAGATAGTGTGCGCTGCTCCACTTTTTCCACTGACCCGCAATTGGGTGTGGAGTCCGACTTCCTCAGTATACAAATGCCATAGATAGGGTAAGCAACCATCCATACTTCATTCATACCAGGAAAGGACGAAGATAGGAGGGGGAGAAAGAGAAAATTACATCCATTCCTGAACAGGGAATCGAACCCAGGACCTCCCTATCTGCAGTCAAGCATGCTGACCACTAAACAGAGTACGCAGAAGTTAAATGGTATTTAGTTATAAAATAATGGCATGAGCAATTTTTATTTGCATAAAATGAAAGAAGAGTCACAAATGCAAAATTTTCACATTTTCAAACTTCGCAGTATGCAAATTTTCAGTTTGACACAGAAGATTTTAGCAACCGAGAATGAGATTTGTTTTTCAATTTATTGTAAGACAAAGTGGAAAAGAATGATCGACATTCATTAAGCGATTTGTTTTGATGAGTGCACATTTAATTGAATCAGAAACTTCAAAAGTTGTTAACCGGTTAGAGGAGAGCCAAAGTAGCATCGGAGTTTCACAAGGAATGGTTTCTCCAGAGTTTGGAACGGTTTTCTTGGAGACTGGAAATGCAGGCTGAAGATCAGGGCAAAGTCATAAATATGCAATAACACCCAAAGTAGACCGTCAAGAGGACCCTTACTAAAAATGATTTTTTTTTCAAGGAAACATCTAATTTTCCTCAAACGCACCAATTATGATTTTTTCTTTTTGTGCCCAAATACTTAATAAAAGTCATTTTTATCTCTTCTGTCAATCGTCCAAACAATGCTCCCTCAACCCACAATCTTTAATTGTTTTCAGCAATATATTTGTTTCGTTTCGTATACTTAAGTGGTTTCTTATTTCATATTCTTCAACATTTAATTATTTTTTAGATTGAAGTCTTATTATTCCCATATTATATTTAAAAATATTTTTATATTTTAGATTTAGTTGCGCATACCTTTTCTATCTATTAATATTTTGCCATATTCAGACATTTTTTAATTTTTTGAATATTTTGCACTACTTGATGCAGTTATTCATATTTTGAAATATGTTTCCTTTCTTTATTTTTTTTAATTGTTCAAAGTGTTGAGAATAAATTGTTAATATATTTTTATTCTATAGTCCAAACAAATCAATCCAAATTGCATTTTATCTTGAATCATACAAGTTCCACTCTTTCTTCCCACTGTTTTATTAGATTTTATACTCAGTTTAATTCTAACTTAAACACCTTGAATATATTTTATTCTGCATTCTAATTAGGAATAATTGATATTCTGAATGATTTTCCTTGTTCTGAATGAAAACTTTTTTTTTTTTTTTTTTTTTTTTGCTTAAAATGGTTTTTTGCTGCGCATTATTCTGTTTGCTGATTTATTTATTTTAGTAAAATTTTTCAAACATTGTTAAATTACGTTGATTATCTACTTAATTTTTACTATAGATAAAATCAAAATTAATAGATATATTTTAATAATAAAGTTAATTAATAACATAATAAAATTATTACATGTGTTGTATTGAAACAAAAGATTGTTTTAATTGTAGATAAATCTTATCACCAAGAATTGAATGTAAAAAACACAGGCTTCTTACACTTCCTTGCAAATGTTAGAGATAAACATTCGTATATGGCGTCATGCACCTTACAGTCTGAAGTAATCTTGTGTTTTTTCGGAAAGCTTATAATATAATATGTGCGTGTGGCTACGAGAATTTGCACCCTTCAGCACGCGGGGTGTCTGATGCCCAGACCGAACTTAATGGCAACTGTACCTGACCTCAGTATACAACTGTTGTGACGATCCATTAACGGGGAACACCACACATCACTGAATGCAAGTTAAGAAATTATTACTTTTTTGTTAGAATTTTTTTAAGCTCTTGCTATATCAACGTTTAGTTCATTCTCAGCTGCTGGTATGATTTCTGAAGCATGGGCAAATCCTAGCACACAGAGATGTTTATTTGTTCCTTGGTAAGGCTAGTACTTCGGCAGCGAATAAAAGTCAATACAATCGTGCATTAACGTCGATCTATGGAAATGGATAGACATCACATATTTAGAAGTGAGTCATTTGTATTCAATGGCTTTTAGAATCAAGATTTCTTTCGTTATAAAAAATTCATTTGATAAAATTAGCATCGAATGTTATGCAGTGTCTTGATGTAAAAAACCCTTTTTTGTTTAGTGATGTGGAAATAAAACTACATTCTAAAATAGTTCTCTAAATAACATTGTTTTTTTATTATTATTATTTAGAGCGTATTGTAGCGTTCTCGAGAAATAAAAAAGAAAATTCTTCGATAAATGGTATGAGACGACTTAAAAAGGAAGTAAACCTCTCCTTATAAATGCTTTTTTTCATAATTTTGCAATTAAATACACGTCATTTGCAAAACATCAGCATAATCATATTTGTGAATTATTTCATTAAATTTCATTTAAACCAACTTTGAATACTCTTAAAGACTTTAAACACAATCAAATAACCGTTTCGATTATCCTTCATGTTTATTTAACAATTTAAATAATTGTAAGTATATTATTAATAAATCCAATTAGTTTTTTTACTTTAATATTCAAGTCTTGATAATTCAAACTGATTATCTAATAGAAAAGTGTTTCATAAAAATCACTAATAACATGCAAAAGATTTTCATTAAAACAGCTTTACGAAAGATTAGCAAATGCTATGGTGTCTTCTAATTCTCAGAAAGATAAGCCTTACTGCTTAAGATGCTTTGTCAACAATGACAACATTGTTATAACAAAATGTTCTACAGTAAAAGAATCGTCTCATAACAATCGTGGAGTTGCTTTTAAAACGGAAAATTAATTTTCCTCCATGCATTAATTTTCTGAAAATATTTTATTATCTTTGAGCATCCACTGCAACAGACTACAAAAACTCTACATTCTACAGTGGCTGGAATCGGACCTGGGAACTTTTATTGCAAAGAGATGGCCAAATATAGCGATAACTATCTAAATCAGAAAAAAGTTTTGACAGGACACAATTTGAGCCTTGTTTTTAATATGAATGTCTTGAAACATGTTTCATTTCATTTCATTTGTCGCAGTTAATTGTCTTCCAGCCAACTAAGTGTAATGTGCTCAGAATCGATTTGTTATGGGAGGAAAAATTTTCATTGTTGTAATTCTTAAGCACTTGAGAAAAACTGGTACTTCTTATTGATAGTAAATATGAAGTCATAAAAAGTAATTATTTTTTTAAACATTTCAGATCTAAAATGAAATTAATTAAAAAAATATGTATTCAGAAAAATTGGTCAAACTTATATTAGAAAACTCAAGTCAAACTTACATTAGCTACTGAAGAGAAATTAATACCATCCACAATAGGATGCAGAATGGAAAACTGTCATTAGTTTGGTACATGGGAATTAAAACCTTACTTTTTAAATTTTACCATACAATGCATCAAAGTAGCTTTCTAAATGGTTCTTATAAGTATTTCAAACGTGATTCATTGTTCAAACGTATATTATTCAATCTTTTTGGATCGTCGTTATGTGTTATAATATGTTAAGTTATAAACATGATATGTAACCTTCTTAATCTAAAACAAACTATGATTTCCGTTATTTAATTGATTGTATGTCATACAATCAAGATTTTACAATGGATTCCATCGCATTGTGGCAACGAAAAAGCAGACGAGCTGGCCAAAAAAGGCAGTTTACTAACCAGGCCCCATACAATCTGGTCGGCTATATAAGTTGGTCGCATTAAAAATTAATCAAATGCCGAAGACAATGCACATGTCATTACTAAAAGATGGAACAAAAGAAAAACCATGGAGAAATGCCATCCTCAACCTCCCCGACTTTATAGTGGCATGACTGTTTTATTACCCATCTTTTCCGTCCCAATAACTGCTCACTCTGTCACAGTGGTGCTGACCCCTTTTGCTCAGCTCTAACCAAGAGCTGTATCTGTTCCCGATACTCAACAGTTTGCCTGATTTCATGCTTTTAATGTTTTAAGTATTCTTAATTTGTTTTGTGTTTCTTTGATCTCTGCACAGCATAAGGATAAAGTCTGTAAATTACCAGCTGCATTGGAAATAAAAAAACAACGAAGATTTCCGAAATGAATAAAATTGATTATGAAAATGTACATTATAAATTCAAATAAGAAATTTACTTTTCGAATGACATTGGAAAAATAGGTTAGGAATGGACATGTTCTTTGAACCGAATTTCTTCAGAATATATATTTTGGAGCACAATGAGTTGCTGCATCACTCAAAAATTTCACTTATTGTTCAAATTCTTTTTCTCCCATTGAAATTAAATTTGCAACAAAGATATCTTCTGAAAATTTTGGATTTCAAAATATTTTATAATAATGAGAAATATCTTATCGAAATATTATGAAGATAAGCTTTAATTGTTCACTTTAAGAGTTCCAATATTTTTCGTGTATTATAAAAGTTGTGTTAAATCCACTTTGTTATTAAAAAAAGTGTAAGATAAATAATTTTTAAATTACTCCAGAATTGAATAATAACATATATTTTTGATAAAAATTCAGTCCATTATGCATTAAAGCAAATTTTAAAAAATTGGTGATTCTCTTAAAGTTATCATCTGTTAAAGATTTACGCGTAATTTATCAGCAATTATTAAAAGTTTATTTAGAAAATTGTTTCTCATGAAAAAATAAATATTTCCTATTAGAAAATTTTGTGAGACAAAAGCTAAATTAGTATCATAGGCACCACCTCTCTTTCTGATAGGAGCTGATTCTCTCATTTGTTAATTTCTTCATTATTCACAGCTTGTTCTTTTACGGTCAGTTTTGATAAATGTCTCAGTATCTGCTACTGTTGAATGGATGATCAGTTTCTATGTCCACTTCATAAAGCCTATTTTCCATCCCCGTGAATAAGTATCATCATCTAAATAATCACCGACTGCTTAAGCATATGTCACACAGCGCCAATCATTATCGCCCCACATCATTAACAACGCTAATCATTAGTCTTAGAATTTCTCCTCTGTTTTTCATAGTCTTTAAGCTCACTCGTTGACGATGGGGTCAGATGCTGGGAGTTTTCGGATATTTGTCCCTTGTAGAGAATAAATACCAGTTCACAATCTTTAAAAGGTTCAAAGATAATTACGAATATTGAAGAGAGAGAAGCACTTTAATTGCATACATTTACAAAAATTCCATTAGAAGCTGTAATTTCTTGAGTTGACAAGCTATTTTCTTCCTTTTCTCTAGAACATTCTTTATATAGTAATCTATAGTTTCTAATACACTGTTCAAAACAATTAAAGGTTATTGCGATTTAGGTGGATCTTGTGGATGGGAAGCATTGTAGCTGATTGATACATGGTCCACAGACGTAGTGCGTTATATGAGAATGAATTACACATGTTTGGTAGAAAAAATGCATTTTATTGCGTATTTGTGTATAAAAGGAAAAAAACACAATTTGTGCAGAGGAGAAAAAAAAAAAGAATAAGAAAAGGTGTTTTCTTCAAATGAAATCATTTTCAGTAGGGGGTATGGTTTCCACTGATGACCAGCAATGAAGTGGTGTTGTCGAGCCGGAACACTCCGGAACGTCGTTCCGGTACTTCCGTTTTGGACAGGAACGCGTTCCGGAACTAAAGATGATTTCTGATAACGAGAATTGGCTGACGTATGAAAAAAAAATTAAAAAGTTTTTAATTTTTGACGAATTTTTATATGTATTATAAACAAGGGTTTGAACCGAACCCGAACCAATACAATGTAATAATAAGATTAATAAATAATACTGTTAGCAAAATATTCTATGCACGCGACCTAAGTCAAAGTGTCGATTAAAAAGTGTTAGGCAGGCCGCACATTGAGGCAGCATGCCTCCAACACGCACCTATCGCATCCCGGCCACGTTGCTGCCCACGAGAGACATGTTGAAAAGTGCCACTTACTGAAGCAACGGCAGGAAGATCTCACGCATGCGCAATACATCTGAGCGGGGATCTTCCGTTTCTGTGATTGCTTGAAAACAATGTGGCTAAAGCGTTGACGTTTTTATTAAATATTTAAAGTTTGGTGTCTCGCATTTGAAATATATAATTATCTCAGTAGACACGATATAAAACTTAATAAATTTGGGATTATTATTTGAAAACTCAACCGATTTCTATTGAATGTTATTCACTGTACTTTAAAAACAAAGGTACTTTTTTCATAAATTTATTATATTGTAATATGATTAACACATCATTAAATTTATTTAAAATTTTGTTTAAATTATGTCCATGGCTAAAATGGAGTCAAATACATGCACAAACTGGAAAAAATGGCTAAATATGCTAAAGTGATGAACTTATTGTTTGATGTAAAGATATAACTGAAATTAATTTTGATTTTTCTGTAATAAAAGGAAATTAGTTAATAAGATATTCTTTCCAGTATTTATTTGGGAATAAGATCATAATAATCTTTTGCTATGACATGTTAATTTTAAAACTAAGCTAAATCATATACATTAAATACTACTCAGAGAATAAGAGGTTTGTTAAAGAAGCAAAAAATATTCTCTTTATAACAAACTGCAAATAGTTACTCAAAACTATATAAAATTTCTTTTAAAAATACATCTGAAAATGTATTAAAATCAATTAATCAAACTATCAAACAATAGCTAATCAAATAATAGCCCAAAAAAAACCGCCATCGTAGAAAGTTTGTTTTATAAAATATTCCAGAGATAACTATCAAACATACACGCACAGTATAGTCTCTTAACTAATTGATAAATTTCTGATATTTCTGCCAAAAGCATAATGAATATTCTTAATACGTTTCTTTAGTTAACGGATTCAAAAATGGCAAATATTTTGTTGGTTATTTTAAATATATTAACAACTGTTTACACATTTTTATTAGTTATTTTATACTTTAAATTTGTTATATTACATAAGTATAAATGCACATTAATGTAATATAACCTAATAGTTCAATATAAATAAGTTCAAAGCTAAAAATATTAAAGAGTTTCATTGGAGATTATTAATTTTATGTAATATACAGAGCCGATCCAGGCGACAAACGAAAATTGCTAGAAATCTCCCCCCCCCCGTCGTCAAATTTGGGACATGAGACCGCACAGAGCGGCCGCCTACCCAGGATCAGGCCTGTCTATATAATTATATATACGCGTTCCGGCAAAAAAAACTAGCACAACACCACTGCAGCAACGTTGAACACCTTTGAGGCATGGAGTCAATGAGGCTATTAATCACGAGTTGGGGTATTCTGTCCCACTCTTCCAGAAGAGCTCTTTTCAATTTTTGGAGAGTTTGTGGGGGTGGTTAGCGGCCAGCAACTCGTCTTCCTAGAGCATCCCAATCATGATCTATTGGTTCATGTCTGGAGAATACGCTGGCCATTCTATTTGTACGATTCCTTCCTCGAAAAGAAAATCCTCCACAAGGTTAGCACGATGTGGCCAGCAGTTATCGTCAATTAAAATGAAGTCCTCTCCGATTGTTGCAGCGTAAGGGACTACAATAGGTCAGAGGATCTCATCCCTATATCGGCAACCAGTCGTATTTCCATCTCGAATGATATAGAGGTTTGTGCGCCCGTCAATGGAGATGCCACTATACACCAACTTTCTCCTAACGCCAAAGCTGACACTTTCGTGCACGAACGCAGGATTATTCCTGCTGCCACTCTCCCTCCAGATGAAAATACGCCAATTATCAGGATGAACAGAAAAAACGGACTTGTCCGAGAAAAGAACATTGCTCCATTCATTTCTCTTCCAGTTTACATGCTCTGTTGCCCACCCCCTGCGGTTGCGACGATGCCTTGATGCTAGTTTAATGCATACCATTGGTCGGCGAGCATACAGACCTACACCATGGAGCCGGTTTCGGGCAGTCTGAGTTGAAACCGTGGTGTCAGTAGCCAAGCGAATGTGTTGTTGAAAAAGAGTAGTGTTCATATTTTGGTGTCTCCGAGCCGTTAACACTAAATAACTATCTTCATTGGGCGTTGTTGCCTGTCTAAGACCTTGCCCTGATCTTCTGCCTGCACTTCTAGTCCTTAAAAAGTGGTCCCAAATCCTAGAAATCACACTTTGTGACACTCCAATGGCTTGCGCTACTTCGGATTGAGTTTGTTTTCCTTCTAGCCTACCAACAATTCTCCAAGCTTCGGAATCGGTTAAATGACTTCGCTGAGACATCGTACTCATCGAAACGAAGCAGTCACTGAATGCCGATCATCCTTGTCTTCATTGACTTTTATTCAGTTGAAAGTCAATTGAAAATTTCATTCACTGCCGCTGAAGCGACGTTTTTGACGTTTAACTTAAAATTAGCATACTCCACAGTTTGAAAATCAGAAAAATTTGCATTTGTGATTCTCTTCTTCCATTTTCGGCAAAAAAATTTCGCTTATATCTTTATTTTTTATAAAACTTACAATATATTTTTAATTGTTTTGAGCAGTGTAGTAAAAATGGAAAAAAACACCAAATACCCCATTATAATATTAAAAAAAGATTATTTCTTGTCTTGGTAATTTCTTCCACCGCACAGTAATTTAAAATATTCCATGCCCTCTATATTAAAACTGTAAAAATGTTTTTTTGATGCCTGATGTTATGTTTTCTTTAAGCTTCATTATCAATTTGGGTATAAACTCTAATAAATAAATTCTCTTTTTCTAAACAATTATTCGGTAATAAATAATGTTGATTTACATCGTTTAATTTTGTTAGTTCTGCATAATCTTCAACTGAAATCATCTTTTCATTTATTGTTAAAAATTTGTTTCTAGTAAAACATGATTTTAAATTTCATGAATTTCCAGTAAAAATATAATTTGTTAGAATATTTTTTACATATGAATGGAAATGACCTGAAAGTGCTTAAGCTTCAGGGGGAGATTAAAAGGAAGACGAACAAAATCTTGGATAAGAATTAGTTCTGATTTGAATTTCCCAAACCATTAACTGAGGAAGTTCAACAACAAAATATTACTAGAAAAAATATTTTAAAGCTATAAAAGATGCTGTTCAGAACATTTCTCTAGCACAGGCGATTGAACAGCCTCTAACTCCAGATATCTTCTATTTTGATAAAAATTTAGATGTAGAGCATTGAGAGAAAAATAATATTCTACAACCATCAAAATTGTACAATGAATCTAAAAATGCAATGTAAGAAATTATCAGAAGAGTAAAAAATACTTAAATCTGGCTCGTTAAAAAGAAAATGTTATGATCTAAATTAATTGATTGCTTGAATAACCAAAAAAGATGAGGAGAAAGAATATAAACTATTATCTAAAACTGATTATTTAAAAGAACATATGATTACGTTAGAAAATTATCGAGACCGGGCTGAGGAACTTACAAAGAACAGAAATATATCTGTAAAGGATGGTAATTAAACTGAAAATTTTGGCTCGATTCACCGATAAAATATAAAATGGATCCAAGTGTAAAAAATTACGTACTCAAGTAGTTGATCTACTAGATGCATTATTAAGAGAAGGATCTATAACTAACGAGGAAGTAAAAGAATATTATAAAAATTTCTTATTAAGTAAATGAGTAACTACATAAAAACCAAAATATACTTAAAAAGTCATCAGATTGCCACCTCTTACCAAAAAGGAGAAGAAGTTTTCTTACAAATAGATAGGAAGAAACCATCACACTATGACATGTATTTAATTCCATCACAAATAGCTCAAATCGGAAAGGGAGTGAGACTTACGATCAGCAAGATACAACTCAAGAACACAAGTGGCTTTTTACCCTTTCTAATTCCTTTTTTACCTGCATTAATTGATGGAGCTAAGGTATTGTCTTTAGGTGCTGCAAGGATTACAGCTGGAGGGAGAGCAAAGAAAGCTTTAGATAAAATTTCTGGACTAGGTTGTGCTAAAAAAAGCCCCGTAGAAAGGGAGTATATCAAAACTGGGAATATCCACTGAAGTAATTGAAGACAAGTAAATGAAACATGAAAAAGGGCATCTTCACCTTGGATCTGTTACCAAAAAAGACGAGAAGGTTTGAAAATGATATTATTAATTTGGACATAGCTACAGAACACTCTGGATATATTACTTTAAGGATTCTAAATGCAATTCCGTTTTGTACTTTGATCCTTTTGGAGAACACGTTTTGGAAATTCCCACTAGTATTAAGAAATATCTACAAAGTTCTGGAAAAAATAGGTTATAACTCGATCCTTTTACAACACCCAACTTCTGTCAAATGTGGTTACTTTTGTATGTAATACATTAGTGAAAGAAACAGAGGTGAATCTCTTGTAGATGTCTTGTATTCCTTTACCCAAGAAACTAGTGACTAGGATAAAAAAAAAAAAATGTCCTCTATGGTGCTGTTATAATTAGATTTGAAAAACTCATAAGATTTTGCGATTGAATATTCCACACCTTTTAGATTTAAACATATCGCTCTTCAATCATTTTCAATATACGTTTCTTGGAATAATATCAGAGATGAGAAATTTTCATACTATGATGGTCATCGAGGGTTAGATTTGTCGCTACCGGATGGTAATTATGTTATTAAAGAGGTTGAATCGTTACATGCTGAATTTTTTTGGAAACGACCCACACCAATTCTATTTGGCATAGTCAAGGAACGACAAAGAATTGCTATCAAGTTAAAAGAAGAGTATAAGATTGATTTGACAAAATGTAATAGCTTGCATAAACTGTTAGGATTCGGTTCTGAAGCATATAAAGATTGATTAAGTAGGAAAGTATATTACGGACTTATCCGTTGAAAATGTTATTCATTGCGATGTTGCGGAGGGAACCTGCATCAACGGCTTTCACTTTTCAAACGTAATCTATTCCTTTACGAATGTTAATCCTCTTGGTAGCGAAATCATAAAGTCATTTGAAAAACCTCTCCTGTTTGGATGGAGAATGTTCACAGTATCAGAATGAGAATAACAAATCATAGAGGGGATTTTTAAATACCCTCAG
This sequence comes from Latrodectus geometricus, assembly GCA_026290005.1. Lineage (NCBI taxonomy): Eukaryota > Metazoa > Arthropoda > Arachnida > Araneae > Theridiidae > Latrodectus > Latrodectus geometricus. The sequence goes on along the minus strand of JAPDSC010012696.1, from coordinate 409,531 downwards.
TAAGCAAGAAGTGCAAAACAGTTTTATTGTTGTCTAAATAAACAAATAAATAACCATAGACTCCAAAGGAAAAGCAAGAAGATACAAGAAGGAGGGTTTTTTTCAGATGCTCTTAAGTTAATGCATGACAGGTTGCCAGGTATATTAGAAACCAAACAGTTTGTCCATGATCCGTTGAACGAAATATTTTCCAAGAAGAAAAAACATGGCGCTAGACTAAAGTTCCTTTAATTAGATTTAGTAGCAGTGTTGCTATTAAATTAAGAAGAGTAAAAAATTATTTCTATAAAACGAAGTGATTAAAATATTTGATATGAACAACACCGATTATTGTTACGATGAGGAAACATTGAAAGAAGTGAGGCACGAAAATAGCGATTGTTCTACACAGAATGCGACTTACCATTTCTTTATACAAGGCACTGACTCCAATATCTTATATTCTAACGGATATTTACAGTAAATGCTAAAAATTGTTAACAGTAATGGGAACTGCAATAACGGTGAATTATGTAGTTCTTGTGAATGTAGGATGTATAATAAACGCTAAGAGGTTTACACTAGGCAACTCTGAAATCGAAGCGAACATTAATTATTCTGTCCTCATGTGACATGTGTTAGGCCCACTCCGGACTATCCTACTTCGTCCGATATACTCTTCTACGTTACACACAGCTGATAGAAAACCCTTGAAATATGATGGGTCCTTAGTACACTGAACTAAACTAACTGAATTTTTTGAAAAATTAGGATATCTTTGGATGCACTTCATTGCAAAGTGCGATGAACTAAGATGAAATCACGAGATCGATCAAGAGCGATAATTCCGAGATGATTCTAGTCAAACTTATCGATTTTTAATTTCGAATAACTTTTAAAATAATGTTAGACATATTTTAAAAGTAAAATATATTTGTTTCGTTAATAATTAAATGAAAGAAACGGATTCTTTGCGAACTTCGTATTGGATATATTTTTCTTTTATACTGCGCATGCTTTGCTTTTCACTTCACATAAACATGTTTGTAATAATTTTTTTTTTCGTTACAGTTTTTTATTTTAAATCTATTATGTAATCTAAGCGTTTTCGTTTCCATACGAAAATAGATAAATTAGAAAATTTTTTTAAAGAACCATCTTAGGTAACGGCAAATGATGTTTGTGAATTGCAACTGTAATATCTTTCCGAGGAACCGAATTTGTACTTGAACATAATTGGACAAGGCTGATCGTAGTTGAAATAAGTCAGCCATGTCGGGACGACGCCTGTTATTTATATTATGAAACATAAACAGTATTGTTTCAAAACTTTATTGAAAGCTTTTCAGGGAGCGAATGTATTTTATCAGATTATCCATGGTGGCATATGAATTTCGGAATTTTTTAACACAATCCGTGGATTATACACAGGAAAATACGGTATATGTCGTGAAGAGAATGACTCTTCTCAAAGTATGCGAATTTCCCTTTGAATGACCTGGAAAACACTTCGTACCCTTTTTTTTCAGATCCCTTTTTTCACCCTTTATGACGTCACGTCAATATTTAAATTAAGCAGCTTAATAACGCAGAAAATATTCATTCTAACTGTCGCTGGATGGCAGCACGAAATGGAGTCGGACTCTGATACAGAAAATTTTTCTCCTCTTTTCGTTTTAATTTTGGAAGGATTTTTAACGATATTTTTTAATTAGGTTAACTGTAGATTTTAATATCTTAAAGCTTTTTATATTCAAAGAGAGAAGTGACTTTTTAAAATTATATTTTGAAAGATTTTTGTACTTGGTGACATGTTTAAATTATTAAAGTGTTCTTTCTTAAACGGGTTCCCTGTACCTCGGTGGTAGAGTCTAAGCTTAGCAATCATAAGATCACGGTTTCGATTCTCAGTCTCGGCTGGCTTGATAACAGTTTTCGCGAATTGTTTAACGCTATTTGCGTTAAGATTACTTATGAATCAACTACAGAGTGAAAAATAAAATGATCGGTTGATAGAGTCTCTATGTCCTAGTTTGATGTTGTCCTTAACACATTAAAGGGCCCCATCTGTGCCAAGTCAATGATACCGAAACTCCGGTTCTAGAATTCGTAAGAACCCGTCGGAACTGGATTTCGGATATCACTGACCTGGTAGGCCATTTTGCTATTTTTTCTACTTTTTATTTTTCTAAATCCAGGGCACCCTCGAGGTTTCTAAAATTGGCTACAATTACAATGGGACTGGGAAAACCATTGTAATAAAAATATATAATAAAAAATTATTATAAAACAGTGCCATTACATTTTCACATGAGGGTTAGACTATCATTATTATTTTATAAAATTTGTGTGGGTAAAATAGAGCCATTACTCTCTAAAACTGGGGTGTAATTTTAATGCCAAAAGAAAGTTGTTTTTAAACGATTATTTTTAAAGGGTGCTTAATAATTATGGTGTTTTTCCACACCATTATTCTTGAAAGGAGGTAGTTGGGCTTCCTTAAATGAGCCTCTTATATTTCCACTACTGATGTCTGAGCACCAGCATCAAATAATCCACGAGGAACCTATTGCCATTCATGATTTTCAATAATATCAATAATGTTGGCGACAATAGAATTTGTGCCTCTCACTCAAACTGTTTACCTTATTTTAATTGATTTATATTTGGATACAATATTAGTGTGTTTTTCTTGCATTTAATACACTTTAAATCAGTCTTGAAAAGTTAGAATAGTGTCCTAGTTTCGAACAAACGGAATAAGATTCCGTTTTCTTCAATTTTTCTTTTTTTTTTTCTCCAGTGACATCTAAGTAGTGTTAAAGCATTCTGAGGTATTATGAAATGAGTTATTACAAAATAATCAATGCTAGCTATTTTTCGCAGTTCTCTGTTTTTCAGTAGATGCAAGACAAGCTGCAGTGTAAAATGTTTCTTTCACTATTCACAAAGCTCAATCGAGCGATTTGTAACCGGTCGTCAGTTCCATGCTATTAAATTTCTTAACATATTTATCTTTTCTACCCTGTTATGTATGCTGCTTAATAAGATCTGATTCTATTAAAAGATGGTTTCCTATTTTTCCGAAAAATGTATCAAATGCTAGTAGATGAGTATATCATTAAGAAGTAAAATTTTCACCCCATTTTGCTTGTAATAAAAACTCATGAACATATATTTGAATTACTAATTCATATTTAGCAAAACGAGATTTCAGCCCTTCTATAGTATTATAAACATTTGTCACACAATGGCAGAAAACTTGTAATTAACTCTCTAACAGATGAGCCTTCTTCCATTGCTTTTAAAAGGTACTAAAATTTGTCATCAATTTTATCATCATGAATTCTTTTAAATTGTCGCCAGAATCTTGAACAGTTTTTAATATCTCAATCACAGAAAGACGAATACTTATTTCATTTACTACTCTAGAAATACCATTTATTTCGGTGATTGATAAGCTTTTGTTTTGATAGCAACCCACTGATTGCAATATTAAATACATATCCTTACCGAACTCATCTTCGTTCCATTTCTAGACCCACACATTAATATATTCATCAAATTGAAATAATCAATTAGATGAAAAAATTAATATCTGTGTCAGCTTTATCCTTAAAAATATTGAATACCGATATTAATTTAATCTTACATCATCATTTCATTTTAATTTCAATCGCTTCATTTTTTACAGTGATTTCCAGTTCTTTCAAAGAAGCCGTAAAACATCACCGTAGTACTGTTTTTTCCCTATTTTGAATTACCTATAGTCCTTCGCAGACCTCAGTTTGTTAAAAGGTTCAAAGATTATTATGCATTAACATAACTATTGCACCAAATTATTAAAATGTTTTTCATAATTAAATACACATTTTTACATTATTTAATCAAGGCATTTTTTATTTTATTTATTTCTTTCTAAAAAATAATTAACGATATTAATGTGTTCTTTTTACTTACAATGTTAAAATTTATAAACATTCTAAGTTATAAAAGTTCAAGAAAATATTCTATAGAAAAATTCCAAGGTTAAGTATGTAAAATAACATATTTGATAAGATGTAAGATATGTTTAATTTAGTACTTTTTTTTGGAAAATGTTCCTTATTTAGTCCAAAACGTTATTTTGCGAAAACTTCCTAACTGGGAATATCTGCTTTTCTATTCTACACTTTTCATTTAATATTTTTATCTTAGCCTCTTACGGATTTCTGTTTTATATCACGATTTCCTTTTTGCATACAAGATCGATCCGCTAACATATCTCTGCAAGTGCATAAACCTGGTTAAATTCCTAATAATGATAAAACTTTTACATTTCGAGATATTTCCATTTTTTAATGAAGCTAAAACTTCATAAATACCAATTTTCAATGTTCAATTTTTCAAAAACTTTTTTAAGAATCCTCGATTTCAAGTCACAGTTGGAATTTTCATCACTACTTTATATTTTTCCATGAAAGCATTTTTCCATTAAAGCAATTCAGGATTTTTGTATGCATTTTGTATACTGTTTAACACTTCTTGTAGCAATTTTGTATATTGCATACTTAATGCAGCTTCGTTATACCCAAACCGCGTTGTTTCATCATTAGGACATTGACTAGTTGGGGATTTTCATCAGTTGACGAAACATGACTTTGTGGAAAAACATTGCCCAAACAACTTGCTTCATAGAAAAACAATTATGGACATTTTGTTAGATTGCTATTCCATAATACAGTTGCAGCCGGTCAATTTTAGAATTTTAAAAATGTTATGGAATAATTACTGCTTTTGCAAAAAAATGTTCCTCTGAACACATTTTTTTCCAAAAGCTGTAACTTAAGCAAAATTAATGATTTTGTAATAATTTAAACTTTTGTAAATTAATGTAACTTTTGCGATTAATGTAACGTTTTAAACATTTTTATTGTTCATGGAAAACAACTATCTCAACGTATCTTCATGTTTAAATAAACGTGTTTCTAATAATGTGTCAACGGTATTTGCATACAATAAAAAAGGCTGTTTTAATTTTTCTCCGATTTCATTTTGACTTCTAATATATATATCTACAAAATGGTAATTCACGATGACAGAAAGTATTTTGAGTTAAATTTAATAATAAAGAGTTTAATAAGTTTAAAGTCTTCGTTTAATTTTTTTCTCTGATTTTTGTTCATGAATTCCTAACGAAAATTTACGAATTTCAAATCAAAGAAGAATGTCATTTCCAAATTTTTTACCTTCTAAATTTCCCATACTTCATCGGTGTGTTTTTTTTTTTATCTCAAAAAGATTCATGTATTAAAAAATCAATAAAGCTGAGAGATAAAAATGTCTAGAGAAAATTATACAACTAAAGTTATTGATCTTCTAAGCAAATAAGTTGTTTTCCACTGATGCTTTTGATTTCCATTGGCTGCTTCAGGCCTACAGAAATATCTTTATTGATTGGCTACTGAAACGCTTGAATGTGTTTCATTTGGTTGTAATTTCTAGTTTATTATAATTTTTCTGAAGGATTACCGGTTTTTAAGACACAAATGGAAAGGAATTATATTCGCATTGTTTAATGAAATGTGTAATACAGTGTTAAAATGCATTTTATGGGAGTAAAATTGCGGCAAAGATATTTAATAAAAATAATCATTTTATTGTTTATTTAAAGAGATTTTTATACATTCATAGGAGCGCGTTTACCTTGTCGAGTGGAATAAAATTTTTTTTCTCTCTTAGGGTGGAAAAGAATTCTGGAAACAAACTTCTTAAGAGATATGAACTTTGAAAAACATGTCTTATCAAAATAATTCTTTTAATAATATTTGTTAGTTCTATTTATACTGTATGTCAATATATTCGGAAAGGAATTCTCCAATTATAGTTTCTAAATAACGTATAATTCAATAATTTGTTTCAAATTAAAAAGGAATGGAATTAATGAAGCTCTAGAATCCTCCAGCATTGTATAGATTTACAAAGTTTCTTGCATTCAACTATTGATCAACATTTGAATCCCTTTTTCATAATATTTTTGGCTGAAGAAATCCCAAAGGACTTTTGGACGAACTTGATGATTAACATCAGCAATAACTGAAAAATTAAGGAAAACTATTATTGTTGAGTAGGGGCTGCGCGGCTTCATTTTTTCAACTGAATCGTAATTTGGTATAGAGTCCTCAGCACACATAGATACTCATTTATAGGGAAGGGAACCCATTTATATAAGGAAAGGAGAGAAAAAGTGAATCGAAGCTGGATTCAAACCCAGGACCTCCCATCCCCTAGAGAAGGCAGTAAACAACTACTTAAATGTCGTTAAAAAATAAAACCTGAATGCCTCGAAGGGAATGTTAAGAAAGTCGATCGGAGAATGTCATCTAAATGTACCAAAAGATATCAACTATTAATTGAGGTGAAATGCAAAATATTCCTATAATGGAGCATTCGATAGCAGACCCTTGCTTCTTGTTCTGAGCGCCATCAGGCACATTTGAGATAAAATCCGTTATTTAAAATTATATGTTCAATCATCGCTATTTTAAGTTTACTGGCACAATGCTGGGAGAGACTTTGCTTTCACCATTGCAATACATGGACTGATAATGACGAATCCAGTGTTGCTCTGAAAAGTTATCTGATTCGCAATTATAATGAATTCATGGTTGCCGTTATTGAACATATTACTGTTCTATGAAACTGCCAATTTTTTAAGGTTCTGAAATATACCTGTCATGAATCCTATCACTGAGTTAAGTCAATCCTACAATTAATGTGAACAGAAATATAGTAGATATTTTAGCCATCAGATTGAAATATATTAAATCAACGATTCCTATGCAATGTTTATTGGATGTGTTTTCAACCGAAATGTTTTTTTCCTGAAAATTTCTTAGACTCTGACAATTTCTTCTTTTTGAATCTATATTTTGTTATAAGGTGTATATCAGTCTAAGTGTCAACAAATACAGTGATTAATCCGCTACACTTTCAACTTAAAAAGTTTTGTCTCCTTTTTAGAAATCGTCATATACGATTATAGACTAAGTGATTAACTGATGAATTGAAGGAGCTAAATGACTTTGAACATAGCATTAAGGTGAGATGCCATCTTTGTGGGAAACCTGTTCGTGAAACTTCTTATAATCTACTATGAATAATGTGTTGTTACTAATTTCGAATGATCTGACAGTGTCAGACCAGGTCCATAAATCCGTTGACGAGTAAAAAGTCAGAAACAAGGAGAGGATAATTTCCACCCAAGAAATGCCCAAACAGCTTAAAATATGATTAGCCGAAGTCTGATGTTGGTTGGACAGAGAGGATGGGCAATAAGTAAGACATTTTAAGTGGCCACCGGCAACTTAAAATTCTAGAGGCAAGATTCGTCTTACTTTAGTCAATTATTGGTCTTTCAAGTATTCAGGCAAGTATTGGTCGCATGAAAGATCCAACGATTGCCCTGTTAATGATATAAATGGGAAAAGTTAAGGCAATGAAACTGCAGAGTGGGCAGTTTCAGTGCAGGCTGTAAACAATTCTGAAAA
>JAPDSC010012696.1:367313-399761 GCA_026290005.1 Latrodectus geometricus | reverse complement strand
GCAGTTAAGTCTTTAGTTTATCGGTGAAACGAATCTCAATTAAGAATCGTAAAATGTAGTTTAGGTGCTTTGTTGAAGTAGACATAAGTTGCGTTTTTTTGAAGGCACAGGAAGCTTTTGACCAGTTTAGATGACTGTTTTCGAATAAACGCCTGAAGGCATTTTACCTCTGCCAATAACTCGTGATTATAAATAGACTAAACTCTTTTTTAAAAAGTTTTACTAAAATAAAGGTGATTGTATGACTGCAGAACTGAAACCACCAACAATGAAGTCACTAGCGAATATCAGAACTTTTGTAAGAAATCCAGAAAAAATATATTCCGTTACCTAATTCCATTGAAGGAGATTTTTCATAAGATTTCATTTGTCATTCAATTTTCTATTTATTTTTTGAAACAGACAATAAATTGAAATGTTTATGGTATTACATTTATGAAATACCGTAAAAAATATTTAAGCCGAAAAAAACACCATAAAAATAAGCTATTTTGTATGCATTTGTAAAATTTGAAATACAATCTAAGCATTGCGAGAGATTCCATCCAAAGAATTCTGATCCTAGAAAACATAAAAATTCTATAGGCAGAAAAATGTATTTGAAAGAGCAAGACCCATTTAGATGTTAAAATAACTTTTTTAGGTGTTTCAGGAACGTGACAGTGCAATAGTCGAAGTATGATCCACGAAGAGCTTCACGAGTCACTGCATCGATTTCTTTGGAATCTGCAGTATAAGGCTTGCATTGCGTTCTTATATTGCTACATTAACACAAATAAGACTTGATGATTTTCATTCTGTACATAATAAGTGTTTTATTTTATTCATTTATTTTTTAATTTGACAATTAACACAAATATAATTCCTTTAAATGAATAGTGCAATATTAAAAACTATTTTTAATTGCTTTGTGGCTCCTAAAATATTCACACAGTAGAATCCTTGTTAAAGACCACGTGTAAGGGATGTACACTTTGAGAGATCACGTAACAATTATTATTAAGCAATGTTGTTGTTACATATGACACTTAACGAAGCCAGGGTCTCGCGTCAGGGACTGGTGGAATGATGTCAGAAAGATCGTCTTCCGTTTTTGAGTAGAGCACCCCTAAACGAAGGTGGAAGTATTATTTTGGCTAATAAATGGAAGCACCCTATCTGGGTCTTCCGATTTAGAGAGTGAAGCCAGAGAAGACCCATGGTCTTGCTCCAACCACCCCCAGAGGTTATTACTTTGGAATGGGAACATGGAGGACACTGCAACTCGACATATTTTACGTGCCCTAGTCGCCTTAAGTGAACAAGACGCATCTTCGGCTAAATCGAGATTCGAACTACCTCCCGATAACGAAAACGACGCCCTAACGAATCAGGCCACCACGGCCCTATTCTCAATCAACTGATGATGTCAATCAAGGCCAGAACCTCGAAATGAAGAATCAGGCCCAAGTAGCTAAGTTGGACCACTTTCTAGTTGCTTGAATCTAAATAGACAACGGAGGGTTTTGCACTTAAATTTCAAACGCAGCGGCCATTTGTGTGACAGATTATATTTTTATGCAGATATTGATATCCAGGCAGGTCTCAATTAAAATGCCTGCTAAAAAGAAATAAGCAAACGGTGACCATCGTGTCAATTCTCATTTCTTATCGCATACATTTCTAAACTTTGTTACATAAATTTTACTTTTCGAAGAGTGACCAGTTCGAGAAAAGTCATTAAATTTCTTACAATAAATTTTCTCCATCACACATCAGACCTCTATGACTAGGAATGAAATTTTTGCGGTGAGTGGGGGATACTCAGTGTATACATAAATATATTTCCGCCGATGATCTCTTTCTGCTCATGATCAGCTGATGCAGATGGAAAAAGTGGTTCATTCAAATGTATCTAAGACCTGTAAACCTTAGATTTCGGATGTATGGTTGCGTGTTTGTTCCTTTAACTGCAACTTCGACTGGATACGTCACCATTGTAGGTCTATATCGACAAGCACTCGATTTATGACACATCACAACATAAGCTACATTTAGATACAGGGAAATTAGAATACTGAAACAACAGGTCCTTCTACATTAACATGAATAAAATAAAAATATCTGTTCAATATCTCATTTATAAAGAAGAAATGCTGGGACTTCATTTTTTCAATCTTTACTTGAAATTCAAAGTTTTCTCTCTAACAGACAAAAGTTAGACATTCCCAAATTTATATTTTTCATAATTTTTCTAACTTTTTTATTTCACTTTTGTTGAAACAATTGTGAACTATATTGTTGTTTCATACATAACAACTAATACTCCCTATTTTAAGTGTTGCGTTTCTTCAACTGCTTGTGTCAATAATTTTAACTATAAAAATATCAAATAAGTTAGTAAATAAATCATTAAAATTGTATAAATGACATTTTTATACTCATACATTGTAAATATTTTTTGCTGTCAAAACTGTTTAAAATTAGAACTGAGTAATAGGGATTACAAACAAATGAATTTGCGAAACAAGTATTTCATAGCAGTATCTTTGATTTTCCCAGCAACATTATTAAAACTAAATTAGATTTATAAAAAGAAAACCTAGAAAAGTGATTTGAGAAAAGAATAACATAAACAATATAAATATGTTTTCTTTCAACTTATGCATGTTTTTTACAGAAGGTTTGTCACATTTTTTCCCCAATAACGTAGGATGCTTTAAACGAAAAAAGTTTCTTCATTTACTGTCTTAATGGATAACAACGTTTATTTTAGTTCTACATTGCCATTAGAAAAAAATTGTTTCATTAATATTGGATTGAGAAGTATACAATATTTTAAAAATTATTTATTTTATTACAGAAATGCATTCTTTATTCCAACGACTTTTAAGGATGATTTGCTTTTTCGAGCAATTTGTAATTAAATTAGTAAATAACGGTTAAAGAAAATTCACAGCTGCCTTCACTAATGTATGCCTTGTATTCATTTTACAATCAGTATCAACAATTGCTTAGCTTTTTTAAACCTACGATTTTTTTTTAAGATTAAGGTAATGAATAGAAATATATGCATTTTAAAAAACCAACCAAATAATAATTTATATTAGATTCATTTAAAATATTATACAATGTAAATATTTTGTTTAAATATAAAGTTTGACTTAGAAACCGTTTTATTTTATTTGGTATACAATCACCATTAGAGAAAAAATATTAAAAGAGTAGAAAAGAAATTTAATTTCATAGTTGAAGAATGTAATTTAATAAAAATATTACATTATGATGTTTTGAATATTATTTCATTTGAATTTGATAAAGAAAAAGCTATCATAATTTTCTATAAATATGAGTTCAAACGGTGTAGTTGCCAAAAATGGTTTACTTTACATGAGTTGGGCTCTACTAGCTGAGCTATCGCCTTTGCGATTGGAATTCTTCCCATCAACAATCGTGGCGTTTCCTTATTACATGACAGTGAACTCTATTTATAGTTCATTCATAGAAAAATATAAGTCTGGTCTGGGTTCGAGTCCCCGTTCGGGCATGCATGTACTTTCTTTCTCTCCTTTCTTTGTATAAATGGGTTGTGAATGGTTTCCAACCCTACAAATGGGTACCTATAGCATTTGTGTACTGAGGAAGTCGGACACCACACCAAATTATGGTATAGTTCGTAAATTGGAGCCTATGATGTCAGCCTGGCTGGTATAAGACAACATTTCATTTGAATAAATCATTTTTCTACAAAACGTAAAACCTGATCAAAATTATTCTTAAGATTCATTCCCAAAGATAATCATAGATGCTTAAGAATACAGTGATAAATTTTTCATACTTAAAATGCGTTAACACACTCCTCTTTATAATAATTAAATATTTAAATAATAGTTTCGCTATTCAAACCATAATCACGTCGTTTCAGAATGGAGCATCATTATTTCGAGGACTTTAATATGGAAGACGACGCCTTCAGGTAACATTAGTCTTTTATCACTATTTGGCATCATGACAAAGATGAGAAAACCTGTGCAATGCTTTTCTTAAAAACTTTTTTTGCCAATAACAATTACTTTCGAGCATCTGAGAGTAGGAAGAGCACGCTTCTCCATGTTGTTTTGTTCTGCATCTCTCCTGATCACGTGACACCGAGCAAAAGGAGAGCGGTGCTGGAAGAAAGGTCTTTAAATAATTAACGAATCTTTGTAACCAGTATTTATCGAGATCAAAGTGGCAACGCCCTTTTCTCCCTTTGGCTCCACCCTGCAGCGTCCTTTCACAGGAGCACACACCCTCGCAGATAAGAACTTCCACAAGACATCATAAATCAGGAGCCTCCAAATTCGTTTTTTAACCCATCAATTATGGATGTGTTCTCAAAAGGGAAAATGATAACCAACTTAGTATATTCAAATAATGTATGCTTACTATGTCTTACCATAGCCACCGGTAGATACCCTGTCATAAACATCCCATCCCTGGAATTGTTGGAGAAAACTTCAGAGAGGGCCTTTCATTATAATATTGGATACGATACACTTTTGCTTTTGATACATCTTGCCAAATGCATTAAAGTAGCATAAATTGTCTGTTTTTAGTTGGTTATATATTGAACTGTCCATGATTGTTTTTCTTACACCATCGTTAAACCAAACCTAATGTATCTTTTTAAATTCCACATCACGTCATTACAATCAGTAGCAAGAAATGTTCATTTTTGTTAGTAAGTCAAAAGATGCTTTAAAAAGTTTAATTAAGAGACCAGTGTTCTTAGTAATTTTGGCACGTTATATGAATTTTTTAACTAAATATCTACGTAACAGCTTAAGAAATCTTCTGAAAAGGATGCTAATTAATCAATTAATAGAATAGTTTTATCCTAATTTGTGATAGAAATCATAAAAAATAACCTTTGGGACATAAAAATAAGCGCCAATGAGTCTCGTAACAAAGATAATCTTGATATTTTCTCCATATGATTAAATGGATTTCAACTTAAGTAACGTTTTTAATTTCACTCATTTTTGTGTTCTCGTGGGTGATAATTTTCACAGGAATTTCCAACTGACTAAACTGTCGCACTTGTTTTCATTTCTGTTCGTACTTGAAAAGGGGGGGGGGGGATTATCCAACGTGATGCAATGTGTAACTGACAGTAAGACGTTTTAAACTTTCAGTTAATTGACTGCCAATATAATTTATATATTGGAGAATCCTTAGTCATATATTGCTCCATTAAATAAATGCTAATACCAAAATTTATCTTCCATTTGTAATCAGGAAATTTTTAAAACGTAAGCATTTTATGATAAGAAATAATATGTACAGCGTCACAGTAGAAATCTATTGTCCACCATGAAATTATAAATTACTCGCTAATCGGAAGTGAATCTGAGTTCTGCTTGACTGCTAACGATAGTAATAAATCAATAAGCATATAATTTTAAAATCAAGTTATTTTTTTGAAACAAGTCCCATAAACTTATATTTGCTTGAAAAGTGCTCGTAATAATCGAATTATACTAAATATGACGGCTAAAATGGACATTACGGTCACAGGTAGCCAAGTGCAAAAAGTAGCTAAATGTGGTAAAATTTGGTGATCTTTTTCCGACGCAAGAAAAGTTCACCAAATACACACACTTAAGCGCTAAAAATAGAGGTTGGTATTGATGAATTATTTTAATGGAGTGAAATCATCAATAGATACTTGACAAGTGCCTAATATTAACTCCCTCGGAGCAATTTTGTCACATTTGGCGATAATTAACATTTTTTGGCAACCCATTTTTTTGCACAGGCAATATTTTTCAATATTCTGTTTTTTTTTTATTTTTAATCTCGCTTCTGTAAAATGGCGAGATTTTTGACGAGATTTTGTAAAAGTCGCCAAGAGTGACCGTACAGTAAATTTTTATCCATTATTTTTGTAGTAAATGTGGTGGATAAAGGAAACTGGTCAAAAGAAAGGACCTCAGTGACAAAGTGTGAATGGAATGCTTAACGAATGATAATAATAAGCATGATGTGAAAAGAATCGTACGAAAGAGGGCTCCATGGGGCGATAGTTTGTGTGATGAAATGCAAATGCTCTATATGTAGGTGAAAGATTGTTCCAATAAAGTTATATGGAATGAGCTGAATGTTTCAAATAATACTGTGATTGGTTGATAATGATTTTTTCGCAAGGTATACGTAGAAGTCTGCTTGAAAATGAATGAAATGATCCGAGGAACATGTGATTGTGGAAAGTGATGAAATCAAGTTTGGTAGGCGTAAGTTTAATATAAAGAAAATTGATGGAAGATATCCGACATCCACCAACTTTTTGGAATTCGAAGAGAATCGAGCAAATGTTTTATGAAAGTAGTTAAATGTAGAACGAAAGAAGTGTTTCTGCAAATTTTGAAAGAGAATGTTAAGCCTTTATTGGATTTTATTATTAAATAGAGACTATAATTGAATTATAGTCTCCATTTCAAGGGCTCTGTTTGAGGTACTCATACAAACACTATTAAAGGGAAGTGCTATAAAGAGAGTTTTGAGGATCAGTTTGATCCCTACCTTGTTGAGTGTTTAGGCTAAAAAAAAAAGCACATCACATTCAGTGAAATCTTTCAGGATTTCATTTTCAGTATAATCTAAATTTATTCATTAAAAAATCACGACAATATTATAGAAGGAGACGGAAGGTAAGAATTTTATTCTAATCCTTTTTCACAGGCATAGAATTGTATTTTAAGTATTTAAATTTTCGATTATAAACGTATAGCTACAAAATTATTCCATATTCCAAATTTTTGAATATTCTGTTCTGTAATATTATCCCATTAATCTCCTATTAAACCCATTAAATGAATGTATTTTTAATGATTATATTTTAAAAAATTATTCTAGATTTCTTTTCTTAATTTAATTTACTAGCCATAGCAGGAATTCTTAAACTTCAGGAATTGCATTAAACGATATATTTGTATAAATGATATTTTTTTACCTAAATTAAAGACTTCTATTTTCCAGTGCAAGTGTTCGGTGGGAAAATATTGCCTAAAATCGTCGAAGAAAAGTTATAGTTTCATATTCTAATAGTAACTTGTAGAATTATATCTAAAATCATTGAGTTTTTAAAAATTATTTTATTGAATATATATCTAATTACAAAGTTTCATCTACGAATTCCCTAATACATTTTATTTACTTTTAAGGAGAGGTTATTAGATGTTATTTTCATTAAGATAATAAATTCTATTTTTTTATAATTTACAGTATTTCTGATACTTTATTTCTTTTCTTGTAGAATATTTCCTTTAACTTTTACTTTAAAATGTTTTCAAAAATAAACAATTGGACTGTTTGCGATTTTCTTCATTTGCAAATAAAATCAGATGATAATTTAGATGAAAGATTACATACTTATGATTTACATATCCTCACTAGAAAAAGATTTTTGCTTAATCGGTCATTTCACATATTTTATTAAGAAACCAAACGTATTTTTCTAGATTAAAAAATATTATACATGTGTTTATTAAAATTGTTAAGCATTCATAAGTTTTTTTTAAGAATCCAATATAATTTATGAAGGGCCATCAAAAATGCCAGGATAAGTAGAAAAGAAAATGCGCAGTCTAAACTGCTCTGAATCTCAGTCATGTCTACATCAAACATGTTTAATTTGGAGAGGCGTTAATAAACATCCAATAAGTTTTGCTTTCTTCGCGTTGCATTTTGATGACTGGTCAATTAAAAATTTGTCAAATCATTTGTTTCGATAAATTACAAAGAAATAATGTAATAAATTCATTTTTCCAGGATGGAACATTTGTGATGACAACCGATGGAGGGTCAACCATGGCAAAATGCTGGAGACGCAATGAAGAACACAAAGGTTATTAGACATATTTAGTACATTTTTCTGAAACAAGTTTTTCAGGATAAGAGATCTTCCATGGTAAATCAATAAGTTTTAGATCTGATTTTTCAAATTTTAAATAAACTTTTGAGGAAAATTCTAATGGGTGATACAAATCAAGATTTGTATATTTTTACCTCTTTGGGTTAAGTTAAAAATAATTTTTTGAAAAGTTATTAATATTCAACTAGCATAAAATTAATTTTTAAGTTCCATATTAATTAGAAAAATGTTCCATATTAATTAGAAATTTCATAAGTTTATTTTAATAAGAGCAACTTAAAAGTTTGCTTACTGAAATAGTTTCCAAATGCAAAATAAATTTTAATAAAAATGGAAATTGTGGAAAATTTTAAATTTCAGATCTAGGAAAACTGTATGAATCATTTTATTGATAAATATATCTAATACTAATTATTGAGTGCAGATAAAATCGTCATTTTTGCCCAATAATGAAAAATTGGCTTAAGTGTTTTCGCAAAAGCAGGGAGCTAACTTATAGTTTCAAATATAATTTTTTGTACGATAAAATGCTCGCTTTCATGTAGCTCTTATTCTATGCATCAGCTTTAAAAACATTTTTTTATTTTTTGAAAAACAAATAAAATCTTTTTTTAAATTTTATCGATAATTTTTTATAAAACTTAAATTTGTGAAACTTCTTTTAACGGAAGGAAAAAGTAGCTAGGAAAACTCGAAGTTAATAAAGTTCCTAGTTAAAAATTCTAGCGAATTTTGAAATTTTTAAAAATTGATTACCTTAACCAGTAATATTCTTTACATGCAGGATCAATTACTTAATTATAAAATAAAGTCACTGATTAGTTCAGTACCCAAAAAATTTTGATGTCAGCAAGAAAATTTCAAAACTTCTTTTTCATGTAAAAATTTATGAATAAAATTTATTTTCTTACTAATCTGGGCACATCAAAAGTGGGGTGCTTTTAACAAGAATTTAAGCTCTATTAATGTAATTTCCTTTGTAAACATTCTAATTATGTGTTGAAGTAACTAAAAACTGCATATTTTCAAAAATTTAAGTAAGAAATATCAATAATCAATATTAAAAAGGAACATAATATTTGCCGCACGTTGTATAAAATAAAGTAAGAAGGCGTTTCTGTTTTGTATGGATTTTGTATCGAGTTAATGAAATTTTTTGTCGAAGTGCACTGATGTTATTTTTAAAGACTGCCGACAATTTTAATTGTATTTGTGAGTGATCCGAATGATTTTCAGTTTTAATATAATTGGATATGAAAAACGCAGTTTAATCAATTCTCATCTTTTCGACAATGATAAGCTGATAAAAAGTTATAAAACTTTTTTTATCAGCCGGATTTTAATGCATTAATAAGGAATATTTTTATTTGAAGATGCTACTATTAGTAAAAATTAAATTTACTATAAATATCATAAAATTTAAAATTCCCTTGAATCATATATATTATTAAAGGTTTCGTTCGTCGCTCAACGATAATTTTTTGCACGAGATGGCTGATTAGAGCGGGACCTACGATTTAAAGTGGATTCCAAACTACTACAAACAGCCAAATCCAAGGTGGGATTTGAACCCACGAGCCGTTGAATCGAAGATTAAAGCGCTAACTATTCTGCTACCAGCTGGGTTATGCCATTACTTTATTTTAATTTTTGTTTGTTACCCTAAGTCCCTTACTATAGAAATACTATAATAACTACATTTAAAAAAATCAGAATTGCTAAATATTGATAAGATAAAAGCTCTAAAAAAAGTATTTTGTTAAAGAGTACTTTATTTTAATGAATACCACTAAACACACATTCCAAATTTTCTTTAAACATGCAACAACATGTAAATTAATCCAAAGTCTTTGACTGCATGTCTAAATATTAAGCAAGATTTATGCTAAAATAAAATGTACATTTATTCGAGAAAATCATAAATTTGAAATTCGACAAAAACAAAATCGATATTTTTTCAATAAGTTTCTAAAATCAATAATTTAATATTTTTTTAACTGTCATTTCTAGCTACTATTGAATAATAGTACAAGGAAAATTCTGCGCCAGATTTCAAAGTGTTGTCAATTTTACTTAATTTTTTTGACTGACACATTTCCAACAAAGGGATCGAAAAGTATTCTATGATTTTTTAATGTCCTCGCAAGAAAAAAACCGGACTTGTATCGAGAAACCGAGACTGCTTAATTTTGCAGTTAAATCATAGAATTTTTGGTTAAATTGTCTGTTAAAATAGTAAATATTTAGGGTGTTAGGTGAAATTGTACAAATCATAATGAAATCAATAAAAAAACTATAATATAATTGTATTTAGATTTCACCTGTACTTAGATCCAGTCGAATACACTCCAGAATTGGTGGGTGGTTATAAAAGTTTGAAAACAATATAAACTTGAAGAATAGGATCTGTCTCTGGAGAGTCACCGTGTAATAAGATCAAATGTGAAGTTGGAGTAATTGTAACACTATTTTGGAGATTTTTTAATATGATGAAAATATTTCTAGATGCTCCAGGTGATATCATCCTAGTATTTCCGAGACAGAGATAGGAACATTTGATGTAGTTCCGCTGCAGTTCTTTTATATGCTGTCCGAATGAACTTATTACATATGCGTTTAGCAATGCACCAAAGACGTTTCTTTTGCCCCAAGAGACATCTAGAAGACCTCCGATAAGATTCTGGGATCATTGAAACTTCTGAAGCTTATTATTGCAAAAATAGATTCAATTGATTGAAGATTAGACATTTCAGGATGAGTATAGATGGAAGCCAAAAATCCGATTCGTGTTCTGCTTGTGCTCAATAGCTATAAAGGCCAAAACAATCCGGATGAATATCAATAATAAGTGATCTGGTGATGCAAAGATTGAGTGAAGGCTTAGACTGTAATGGGTTGGAATTTGAGGAGGCAGCAATTCTCCTCCTGAATCCATTCAAGAAGATTATTTGCGTTGTTAGAGCAGCTTCCTAATGATGTATTTCTCTGATGAGGATATAAGGAGGTTGAATCCTTTGAATTATTTAATGAATCTACCTGGTGGAATATAAATATTGATAATCGAAATTGTTGCCACAGTGATATTGACAGCTAGGAGTTCTCTGCCATCATCTGACAGACGGGTGTGTGAAAATTGACTTGCTGAAATGAATTTACTAATTGCTGATAGAACATTACCACCTCGGCTAACTTCTTTATCTTGACGAAAGATTATTTTGTTAAATAAGGATATCTTGTAAAATTTTCTTAGCCAAGTTTCTTGTATTGCAATAACATCTGCAGCGTTAAAATATTGAAGTTTCATGTGTGGGTGCTTATTGAGCATTCCATGAAACTAATGAGAATAGTAACTATTATTACGATTAAATTTGGACTTCTAAGGGATAGTGCACCCAGACTAGAAGTTGTGTATCCACTGTGTTAGGAAAGCTTATTCCAAAATCATATTATATCCAAGTCTAAATTTAGCATTTTCAGTTATATCTTCTTGAACTTCAAAAGAATTACTAAAATTAAGCAGAGAGTTTACAAGTAAAATTGGATTGAATTGAATATCATTCAATTGGTTGAATGCTTTTCCTGGTTTTCCTTTAAGCAGGGGAAGATGAATGACTTCTAATTTCAAAAATTTTGTTGACAGTTTCCTCAAATGTCAGGAAAATGGAACTAAGAATAGCTTCTTGTTGGGCTAGAATAGCTGAGACATTGTCGACTGACTCTTCAAATTTCGTATGAATTGAGGTGACTATATCATTCATTTTTGCATGAGTAATTTCTGATGGTTGATTAGACTTGACAATAGTAGCAAAATCGGTTTTAGAACTTTTAAATAGTCTTCTTGCTTCGATAGAAGTCAGATCGTTTATTGTTTTAAATTTTAAAAACTGGGTTTTTTCCTCACGAGATGGATATTCGGAAGAGTGAGATCCTTTGCAGTTTACGCAACATCAGCAGAACAAGGATCACTATTGTGATGTGAACCACACAAATCAGATTGATCTTACATTTTTTGTCGTATGTGTGAATTAAAGCTCGTCAATGCGGAGTATGCCTTAATCTACAAAAATCTTCAAATTTACAATAGATAGAATCCCATCGCAAATTAAAGTTTTTTATGTCCATACTTTCTTACCAAGATAGTTTCTGAAAGTTCTGTTGGTTTCTTTTAATTGAAACGTTTGATTTGAGATATAGTAAGGCCGTTATTTTAAATTTCTCACGCTAGATTTTCTAGACTTTCATCAATCGATATGAAAGGTATAATGAGTTTCGTAGTGAACTGTTCAATTTGTGTATTGCAGATACGTTCAATATTTTTTCTATTCTACAAACTTCTGTTGGAATCTTATAATCACTTGTACTAATAATTTCTTAGCCGGTTGTGGTATGTCATACTTCTTCTATGACATTCTTCTTGGAAATAGTATTTAAATGTCCAGATTTTAATTGTGAAGGCCGCTTAGGAATAAAAGCATATTTTGATATAGAACATGAAAATACTGTGAAACTTGAAACTCCGGTTTCTAGCTAGAGCTGCAGTATCATCATAGTCTATTAGAGAATTTGTTGTGTATTTAGGTATGCGATATTCACAGTCTATAAAGGGTGTATCGTTGTGCAAGGCTGTCATAGTGAATAAACCATCGTGTACGTTTTGAAGAAACAAATTTAAAACCTTATTGGAATTCTCAAATTTCTAAAATTAAAATAAATAAAGATAACTGTGCTTAATCTTTTTCAATGCAAATAAAAATTCAAAGAAATAAGTATGTACCGCCTTAGGTGAAGTTCTTCTCTAAAATTTAAAATAAACTCCAATACAACAAATTTAAGTTTTCAGTGTTTGTTTATTATTCCACAAAACTTAAACGAGTTCCACGACATGTGAATAATTCCGTACTTTTGTCTAATCCCATTTTTACTAATCAGCTGTCAAGTGGTTTCGTTGAGTTGCCAATACTACTAGTAGAATGGTAGGAAAATCATATTAAAAACTTTAATTTTTGGACATTTTTTATTTATTGAGTGTTTTGAGCCCCTATTTCATTAGAGTTGCCGATATTTCAATTTGAGCAACTCCCATAGACTTAACATTACGTGACGTCACAGCTTGATTTTCGGCAACTCGGACTCATTGTCCAATGAATGTTGGATATTTCTATTATGTTTGCTATAAAAAAAATTGCTGTTTTATTAGATTTAATAATAGATCGCTTTTCTGGCTAACATGTTTAAGGTTGCCATATTTTACGCAGTAGGTATCCAGATTTCATGATGAATTCCTGTTTGGGAATTTAATTTGAAGCCAAATTTTGATTAGAGTAGGCTTTATTGCTATTTTGTCACTCAATTTTATCGTTTAAAACTTCACATTTAAAATGATGAAAGCTAATCTTTGTCGACGTGAAAAGAAAAAATATCTGGTTGCTAAATGTTTGATTATAAATAAATGTATTCAAAAAGAAAAGAATTTGGCTTCTAAAGAAACAAAATCTTGGTAGTTTCAATAATATAATGAAGGAACCTCTTTTAAAAATAATTTTAAAATACATTTTAGGTATGTATAAGTCTCAATCAGTCATAGTATTATTAATATTTGTATAGTTTAAGGGTTATTTGGAATTTGTAAAATGATTCCAAAATAAAGTTTTTACTAAAATTACACATGATCGCAGTGAAAACAATAAATTTTTCTTTGATTTAATTAAAAGATAATTATTCCTTAAACTTTTCATTATCAATTGTTCAATAATGAGCGAAAGTAAAATTTTTAAATGCAATTTAATTATTTTCTTCTTTGCTGCTTTCATCT
This sequence comes from Latrodectus geometricus, assembly GCA_026290005.1. Lineage (NCBI taxonomy): Eukaryota > Metazoa > Arthropoda > Arachnida > Araneae > Theridiidae > Latrodectus > Latrodectus geometricus. The sequence goes on along the minus strand of JAPDSC010012696.1, from coordinate 386,055 downwards.
AACTATTTCACTCAGAGCAGAGAAAGTGACATGACAAATACTCTAAATACATTTACAATTACTTTTTAAATAGTTTTTTAAGTAATGTCACGAAAATTGTGTGCCATTGTAAAAAAAATTCAATTCTTGTTAAATCTAAAGTTTGTGAATTTAACATAATGTATTTATATTAAATATCTCACATGCACTCATTAACAATAATGAAAACAGATTACTTCTTAAGATGTTACAATGCGGCTAAGTTAAAAGTCATCCACTTCTAAACAGAATAAAAGACCTGATAATTCCAAACGCTTTTGGTATCAATGATCAACCAGACATTGTAGTTATTTCCTAAACCTCAACTTTGCCTCTCTTCATGTATTCATTTACACGCCTTGTTATTCATTACAATTGTATTATGCATTGCTCTTTTAAATCTCTTTAACAATAACAACTTTATTTTCATTTTGAACATTCCTTTGATATTCATTTAGTATTTGGCGTTATACATGTTCCACTCTTATCTATTCTCACCGCTTATTTACAATACCAAAAATGGAATTCTTGTTCGTATTTACAGGATACTTTTACCACGCAAACATTTCTCAAACTTAGCCGTTTTGGAAATGCTTCCACCTTTGGCCCGAAAGCCAATGATCATGACCTTTCTGACGTCATATAAATCCCCCGTTTCTACATTACGCCAACAACTGCAATGTATTTTGAAACCGTCCCACACTCTTTATATACGCTTAACTGCACTGTGCTTCCTATTGTGGTTGGTCATTTAAAATCGACGAAGAAAATACGTGGTGATCCGTTTAATGTGACTGCATTGTGCAGAAGAAAGTCTTATACAATATTAATTAATGATACTGCGTATGTAACATACAGGCAGCCATCTTGGTTTCAAACGTTCTTTCTTTTATCCAAATGGTTACCAACAATTGGCTTTGCAACAAATTCTTCATTTACCAACTATAAGCACATAATTGGCAGAATCTAAGAATTCTTCAGTGTTTGCTGGAAATTACAAGTCAGAAGAAGATCATCACTTATAGAAATTGATAAACTAGCCTTCTTTTTTTATTTCAGTGAAATATTAATACGGGAAATTTTAACATTCTTTTCTTTGAAAACTGAAATCTCTCTGCAATAAAATTGTGTGGTCGCCTACCCTGTCCAGTGGTCAGCGTGCCTAACTGCGGATAGGGAGGTCCTGGGTTGGAATCCCGGTTTAGGCATGGATGTACTTTCTCTTTTTCCTGTCTTTGTCCTTTCTTTCTATGAATGGAATGTGAATGGTTGCCTGCTCTGTAAACGGGTAACTATGGCATGTGTGTTTAATTTAAAAAAAAATAAAAAATCAACTCCAGTGATCCTCTTCAATGTGAGCTACGAACACAATAGCATAGAGCTCCAAAAATGTCCGCCATAATCCACCAACCTAAAATTGTATTAGGAATTGTTTGACAGAATTCCAATTCAAAAAGCATACTATATATATATACTAATTTACACAATTAACATTAAAATGTTATGTAGTTTAAAAAATACATTTAAAACTTATTTTACATAGTAATATCTTTTCCTATACTTGGTAATGTTTAAATCTACCATCTGTAAGATCAACTTGTGAGCAGTTTGCAAGTAAATAAAGTAATTTTTTTAAGAATACAAGGTTATTGTATTGATTTCAACTGTATATATATATATATATATATATATATATATATATATATATATATATATATATATATCCTCCTGCTTCCTTTTTTATTCGCACAAAATTTTAACATTTTGAAAACTATACTTTCCCTGGACTTTAACATTACGTAGAGTGTAGCCAAATGGCAGAAAAAATTTGTAAAGCTCTTAGCATTAAAACTTTTTGTGATGACTATTTATTGATGGAGGTCCACCTTCATGTACCCCAAGAAAACCAATCTGGAAAATTCCCAATCACACACTCCAACAGATGAGTATTCTAAAATACTGCACCCATCGTCATTTGTACAACAACAGATGAAATTTTGTATCCAGTATTTAATCTGAAAGAACCTCCAGTCACAAGGTAGGTTTTAAAAGCCTTAATTTATCAGTTCCTGCACTATTTTTTAAGAAACAGAACTCCTGTATGAAAGTACGACTTTGGCTCATAAAATGGCAACACCACCTGGGTCTTCCAATTTAGAGTTATAAGCCAGAGAAGACTCAAGGCCTGACTCTACCACCCCCAGAGGTATTAATTTGGAATGGGAACATAGAGGACATTGCGACCACGACACATTTTACGTACCCCAGTCACTATTAGTGAATACCACGATTCTTCTGATATGCCGAGATTCGAATTCCCCACCTTTCGGTAACGAGAACAGCACCCTAACCAATCAGTCCACCGCGGCTCCACAACAACAATCTTCAGAGAAAAAAAGAAAAAAAACCTGGGCTGGGCTAGTCACTAACATTGTTACTTGCCACAGCTAATAACAACTGACGTTGTTACTAGTTGAACAATAAGGTGAATATTTTGCTTTTAAATGCACGTCTGTTGCGGTGAATGCTTAAGAGTTTTCCTTTCTTGCAATAAAAGAGTACGGTCCACGAAGTCTTACTCGAAGACAGGAAACGTCTTACAATTGCCTTTGGTCGTTAGCTGTGAAAAAAATGCTTCAAATGATTGGATCACAAAGCAGTGCAGCCTCAGATAGATACAAGAAATTAAAGTCACTTTATTAGTCCCAGAATTATGTACAAATTTATTGTCTGCAGCTAAATTATGTGATAAGTGAAAACGATGGAACTTCGTGTGGATTCAAGTTCAGGTAACGAGAACAACCAGTCACCGCGATCCATGGGCGACATAAGAATGGTTATCTGAAGAGCAAATATTTATTTATTATATAAATATTACTATGATCACTCCCCGCTCATGAGGATAAGGTTTCCTCACCGCTGGCCAATGACGGCCTGGGGGTAAGAAATGTTTGCGTTCATAGCGTTTTGCTAGCTTAAATGATCGATCATATACAGTATTCTGCAGAGGGAATAAAATTTTTTTAGTTTTTTGTTTGCTGACCATTTTTAATGTAATTAAAACTGCATGTAGAGAATTAAAAATATTGTAACATACCGGTGTTTTAAAAAAAATGGTTAGACTATACTTTAGGAGGCCCCTTTGATTCTCGCTAAGTTGTGATCGCGATTGATCGCCAAGCTGGGCAAAACAGAATCGTGTTCTGATTAGTTCAGATTCAGTTGAAGCTCTAATTGGTTTATCGTTTTTAGAATTTTGAAAATCCAATGGACGGTGCGTTATTTTTTAATGTTCAACCATACCTGTTAGCACTGTAATCAGCGCGAACAGGAACGAACAGCACTGTAATCAGTGCTCAACAGGAATGGTGCCAAAAATATCGCCAAGTTCACCAAAAAGCACCCTAAAGTATAGTTTTACGAAAAAAATAGTTAGCATTTTTTTATATGTGTGTGTTCAAAATACACTAAGAATTCTACGGGAACATAAAAATATCAAACAGTTCCCAACACTTAACTTTTTTTGGTGTTATAATGAAGGAAATTTGAAAGATCCAAAAGATGTGTGCGCCTCTCGTTAGGATTGAACCAAAGACCCTCCACAGGCAATTTTTTTTAATCTGGAAAGTGGTCACTTCGATAATCCTGCTTGATTAAATCCTCTGTTCATGAATAAGAAGGAAAAAAGTATACATAACAGTATAAGAGCAGGGTCACAATATTCAGTGGTCAAATCAATCAGAAATTGGTATTCCTTTCTCTTCAAAATTGAATTATTGAAATTGCATATGTTAACAGAGCTGTATAGTTCACTATATTTATTACATTTGCAAACAAAGTCGCCGCCTACTCTGTCAGCGTGTCTGATGGCGGAGATCCTAGGTTCGAATCCAGGTTCCGGCTTTCTCACCTGTCTTTGTCCTTTTCTTGTATGAATGAAGTGGGAAGAGTTACCTACCCAACAATAACTATAGCATGTGTGTTTCATTAAAGAAAAATCCTCTCCAGTTATCCTCTTCAATTTGAGCATGTTAGCATAGAGCTTCAAAAATGTCTGTGATAACCTAACCTAACCAAACGAAGTTTGTTTTTTGACTCAGAGATGGATATTTGTGGTATCTTTCTTGTGACAGTAGTGCAAACAAAATGAAGACCCACTCAACCATCAGGTTAAATGTATTTCTTTTTACGAGGATGACCTTGGAATCTCAGCCGATGGCTATTCTCATCGGTTCGACAAGGAATGGACATCAGCGACGACATTTGCTGTCTTTTACCCAAACGCGGCTGTCTTCAGCTTCACGTGATCCCATTTCCTTTCTGCGTGACTCGAAATAATGCGCTGGACGGAAGACGCATTATCTAAATGACAGGAGGCCATTTAGACACCACGATGCACGCAGTTTCCGCCCCGCACGCACTCCTTTTTTCTTCGGACATACTGAATTAATTAACGTTTATTGATAAAGATAGCAACATGATCAATTTAGATCTTCTTCTGTTTATTTGGACTAAAATGCTTTCTAAATCATTCTTGCTTTTCTCATCATCATAAATTACGACGTTTCTTTTTTTTTTTTTGTATTTATTCTGAAATTTATTCCTATTTATGTTAAAATGAGGGAGTTAATCATGCATGCATGAAAAATCCAGAAAGTTCTTTAGCAAATTTAAACATAAAGCAAAAATCGAATAAAAATATTAAACTTTCCTTTTCTATAACATGGGCTTATAAAAATATTAAATTTTATTATTACTTTTTTTCACCTGCTTATTTCTACTAACGACTGTAATATATTGTCATTTTGAGCCACAATCAAATATAGAAGTCAACAATTAAGCGTTGGAACTTCTATTAGACATTAATGGCGAAAGAACATTCAACAATAACTTCGAAAGGAGACAAATAATAAGGCAATTTTACAGACTGTTATACTAAACTATTGAAGTAAATATTTTCTAATACAGTTACAGTTAAAAGTGAATGAATTAAATATTATTATAATATTAAAAGGAAAAATAATTAATAACAATTAAAAGAAACAACAAAGTAAATATCATAATTATTAAAATGTAAAAAAGAAGAAGAAATATTTATAAAAGTAATATTTCATTGTAAAAAAATAATGGATCCTAAATAACATGTAAAAAGTCAATGAAGGAAATATAACAGGGCTTTTTTTTGTAATTTTTAGGTCTAATGATGTTTTTTCAAAAGTGAAGCCTTCAAGTTTAATAACGTTTTCTTTTGCGATTTCCAGGGCTATAAAACTAATAAAGTGGACTTCATTGAACATTTTGTTAAATATTAATTTATTTACCTTTTAAATAAAAATGTATTGTGTTTGTAAAAATGTTTAATTAAATAAGTTGAATAGCTTTTAAAAAAAAATCTTACTAAAGCTGAAATTAATTTGGAAAATGGTTGATAATTTGACTCCATTTAGCATTATCCATTTAACAAATTTAGTACCTTTAAAATCGGAGTCTTTCCTTTTGTTATGTTTTTTAAAGTTAGGATCGTTATCTGTAATGTATATGTTGATAGACAATTTATTTATACTGAAATTGTCTGACTTATTAATTTCAATGACTTTTGGTGCATTTCTTTGATTTTATTCGTTGAAAGTTCTAGTTAAGGAATCTAATACCTCAGAAACATTTAACAAAAATTAGAGGCCTTTTATACATCATTCAATTGATTTTATATTTGTTTGATAAATTTTATATACATAGTAATTGGTTTTATTAAGTTTAATTAAGAGTCTATTTAAGTTGTATAAGTCATATGGCTGATATCAACTATTTTATAAAGATTGTAACTTAAACTAAAATTAGATACCCAGTATATATCCTTTCTTTAATATTTGGTTGTGATAAATTTAATATAAAAATTGGATTGATTAATTTAATTAAGAGTCCAATTTGTCATCATCAGACATAATTTAAGAAATATTTTAAAAAGATCAACAATATTTAAACAGAAATTTGATACCACACATATATCATTCATTTGGTATTTGGTTGATAAATTTATATATTAATTAGATTTATTAAATTTAATTAAAATAATTTATTAAGTTTTTATCAAATATTTTATAAAAATCAGTAATTTCTTTAATTACATAACCAAGTGGCAATTAACAAATTTTTAAAGTTGGAGGAATTAAAATTTGTAATGCCATTAGTTTCATTATTAATTTTTACTATCAAAATTTCTTGTTAATTTATATCAATTTTAAAATATTCAAAGTTTTTTTAAATGAAATTTTCAATTGTAATGCCTAGTTTTTGGTATATTGATGAATTGATTATATTTGTAACGAATCTAAATTTAGTTGTATGTATATAAAATTTATGAAAAAAGAATTATTATTTTAAAAGGATTAATTTATATTTTATTATTTATGGTAGAAGTATAAAGATTTCACTTTTGTTAAAAAATGGAGTCGTATAAATTTAATTTTTAGATATTAAATTTTAAAATGGCAAATTTTTTAATATGAAAGAGAAATTTTTATTCTCTCTCTCTCATGCGGATTCTCTCTCTCTTATCAGATGCGGTGTATAAAGAAAGAATGACATAAGAGCCCGTATGATTTCAGTTTTGTTTAAGATTGAGGTAAATCGGGCTGTGTCACGTGATTTGAGAGTTCACCAATCATCACAACCAGAAATTTTGAGTACTCTTCTAATGCATATATCGATGTGTTGACACTATTGGAAGTGGGAATATCGTTAGCTTTGTCAGAACGATAACAAAAAAGTTGTATAAATTTGAAAATCTCTCTGGTCATTTACTCAGATTATCAAAAAAGTGAAAACTTATTAAGGAACTTTATTGAATTTCATTTCTCTTGATACGTGAATCGCCTAATTGTGCAGTTGGTTTCTAAAAGAAAAAATTGATAGTTTAGTTATATAAAATTTATAGTCTATAAATACTAAGCAACAAATTTCATATTATATAATACTGAGCCATAATTACTAAAATATATCCTATAGCATTCATTGCAGTTGAGTGTCACCTAATGTCATTATTTACAGAAATGTTAGATGCTGCTCTTCTCTGGGGCCCAGATGAATCATTCTTAAATATCCTCAATTAGCCTTCTTTGTATATTGTTGTTGTCTTGGGTTGGCAGTGTACGGTGCGCTGCTCCACTATTCCAACTGTACCATATTTTTTTATAACAAGGGTAAATAACATGTGATCACCTTAGAACAAGACAATCACAAAAGCCCATGGGTTTCATGGTTGCGATATTGTTTTCAATGCTGTGTCCTTAATACTTTTCTTGTAACTTGAATTGCAAGAAGGAGATAAACTGATTCTATTTTTCTTACGGTTAAATATAAATCCGTGTTAATCTTTGTAGCCAAGCTATTCCATTAACGATTTTTAACTAAATGAAAAGGAAAATTTTAGACTTATTTATTTTAGACTAAATATTAGACTATATTTTATGCATACATCAATGACACATGTTTTGTTAAGAAAACATTTATCTCTTAGAGAATACAATAACTAATTATATATTTGAAAGTTTTCGTTCAATTTCATTTTTGATTAAATCAATAAATTCCATCATTAGTTTATTTGAAATCAAGAAATTAACAAAATTCACTTCAATGATCCTTTGTGAGATTCTACTCAGGTGAGTTTAAGTAAATTCAAACAAATGTCGATTTGCAGATTACGCGGGCTACAAGTTTACCTTGAAATTGATTTTTGCATCTCCAATCTATTGTTGTATTTTCCCTTTTTGGTGTTCACCTGCATGAATTGCAAAATTTAATGCCAAGTTAGTGTTATATTTCAAAAGTTTCTAATGTGCTTTTTTATCTTTTTCAGAGACGGAGCGAAGAGTCCACGCTAATGACCCAGATTTCAATGCACAATTTAAATATGCCGTAAGTTGTTCAATTACAAACATGATTGAGTGTAACCAGGAATTTCTAAAAAATAGCTCTTATAAGAATCTTTTTTTTTATAATTATTTTTTAACTAAGGATTATCGCGTAAAACTTAATGTATACATATAATATATACCAAAGAAATAAAAATAATATTTTTAATATAAACTAAAGATAAAGAATATTTAACCGCAATTTTACCCAAAATAGTCATATTTTGAATTGTTAAGAAATTTTTTATAATATTTTCTCATAATTAGTAAATGTTAAAATATATGTTTGCATCTAGGAAATTAGTGGTACTGTTTATTTTTCATATACATTTTTTACTTTATTCAGAATAATAATAGAACGTTATATTCTGTATCAATTATTGCTAAATGCATGTGATTTCAATCGAACACACAAAAAAAGCTCTTTTGTTCAGAGATGATTTATTTTTGCTTTTAAATATGCTTTCATTATTCTCTTACACCTATCCCCCGATTTACACGGTACTCGGTTTACACGATTTCACTTTTACATGGTTTTTAAATTTCCACCGGCCTGGAAAGATCCGGGATAGTTGACGAACGTGGTGAGCCCGCGCTAAAATCTTGGCGCGCTTTTAGGGCGCCAGATCGCGTTATTCAACTTTTCAGACGCACCAGACATTTTAAGTTAAATTTTAGGGGTTTTACCATGCCAAAAGGAATTACAAAAAAACAAACGAAAAGAAAAGTTATATCTTTAGGAAGCAAAATTAAAATTTTGTCTACATAATGGAGAAAGAGTAATAGATGTTGCTAAATTTTATTCTATGAATGAAGTTACAATAAGGACAATAAGAAAAAATGAAAGCCCCATTAGAAAAAGTGTAGCAGCTGGATCTTCTATGAGTATGAGCACAACTACATACGTAAGGGATGTTGCAATGGAAAATATGGAAAAAGCATTAATGATATGGCTAGAAGACACCACTCAAAAGCGGATTCCAATTGATAGCAATACAATTACAAATAAGGCTTTAAAGATTTATGAAAAAATTAAGAATCAGTTACCATCTACTTCTTCAGTTGAAAAGAACGTATCTTTTCCTGCAAGCCCTGGTTGGTTTGAAAGATTTAAACGAAGACATTCTTTACATAATCTAAGATTGAAGGGTGAACAAGCATCTGCTGATTCAGATGCAGCGCAACAATATCCGGCAAAATTTGCTGAAATTATAGTCGTTAATTCTTACATTCCTGACCAGGTCTTCAGTGCTGATGAATCCGGGTTATTTGGGAAAAAAATGCCAGAAAGAACCTATTTGCCTAAAACTCACAAATCAGCTAGTGGTTATAAAGCAGCGAAAAGTCGTATAACAGTTCTTTTCTGCTGCAACGCTTTAGGCGATCATGTAATGAAACCATTGGTTATTAACCCTTTAAGCGGTTTGCCCGTACGCCGTACGGACATCGATATTTTCTCCTTTCCTTTTCTGGTTTTCCCGCATTTTTCATTATTGTAAGAGACTTAATATTATTATTTTTCAACAGATGTCCATGTAAATGAAATGCTTTTCATCCGGGTTTTTCTATGCAGCAGGAAATTTTGTTTCTACTGTTTGCCGCGCTTGTGAATCTTATGGAAATTATGGATGGAATAGACGACGAAAATACTTTCTTGTTAGACGATGAACTACATTCTGCTACAGATGTTTCTTCTAATTATTTGAATTATTCCTCAGATGACTCGTACAGTGAGCTAAGCTCTGATGAAGATTTGAATTCTGCAAGAATGTTTACGGAGGTTGATGTGGAAAATCCACCCTCCTCGATTTAAATTTTCTGGTATTCCCTCTGTGCACGTACAATTTGACGACATTTCTGATGTTCTACAATTTTATGAAACATTCATTTATTTTTCCCTCATGAGTAAAATTGTGGAAGAGACAAATAAATATGCTAAAATAAATATGCCATTCTATATCGCATGCAGAATGTACTTGAAAAAAGCAAACATTTAGGGGTTTTTGTGTCAAAATTTGTAAAATTAAAAATGTTGTAAAAAAGCATTAAAAGTGAAAAAAAAATTCTTAATATTCTTATTCTATTAAGTATGGTACTTAATTATATGCAATAAAAAATATGCTTTTTATGGAAGCATTTCTGGTAAAATAATTGACCCCTTAAAGGGTTAAGAAATCGAAAACGCCACGCTCATTTAAAGGAATAAAAATCAACAACCTTCCCGTTTATTGGATGGCGAATAAGAAGGCCTGGGTTACTGCCACACTTTTCAATGAATGGTTTCATAACTTTTTTGTCCCAGGAGTCAAAAAGTATTTAAGTAAAAAGGGGTTGCCTTTTAAGGCTCTTTTTTTAATTGATAATGCACCAGGCCATCCTCAAGATTTACATCACGAAAATGTGCAAGTTGTATTTTTTCCCAAGAATACGACTTCTTTATTGCAGCCGTTAGATCAAGGGATAATTTCGACCTTTAAGGCATAGTACATCAAGCGAACCTTCAGATATATGAGGAGGTCTATAAAGATTTGATCAAAAACGAAACACAATTGTTAATTACGGATTTCACTACCAAGCCCATCTGAAGTTGTTTCTAATTCATCTAACATCGAACTTGAATCGCATCAACCACTATCGAGTGATGAAAGTGATATCATACCCATCAGGAATAAAACATGTGAAAGTGATAACAGTAACTAAATTTCTGGTTAAATTTTTTAATTTATATTTCGCGTTTCTATATGTAAAATGAATTACATACATATACCTTTATATTTTTGTCATTTTATAAATAGACAGTTATTTTTATGTTTTTAAGATATATTTAGTTTTATTTTACGTTGAAATAAATGATTGAATTATGCACATTTTAGTTTGTTTTCGATTTACACGGTTTTACGTATAAGAATCCACGATTTCGATTTACACGGTTTTCTAAGGAACCTATCTTCAGTGTAAATCAGGGGATAGGTGTATTTATGCTTTTAAAAGTTATATATAATTTAAAGAAAAATATAATCATGTTAGTAAACCTATAAAGAAGTAAGCAGAATTAAATAAATCTGTTCAAATATGAAGTGATTGTTGTAAGCGTGTGATTTGAGCTATTTTTCTATCAGCTCAATAAATTTTAAAGATTTTCCGTTTGGCCAATTCACCGGAGAAATTGTTCAGAGTTCATTGTTCAACTATGAGAGAGAGTAACCTGCTCATAACAGTCGAAACTTTGTTTTGAGTATCAACAACGCATTGAATTTCATTGTTCATAGATAATGTGCTGTATTCATGATTCGCAATGGGGTCACCCACCTCATTCTATGAATTTGCTGCCTAGTTGACCATTTTTAATTGTTAAATTAAAAAACATATTTTTGTTAAAAAAAATTTCAGAAATTCAAGAATTTTACAAAAATATAATATGCTGCATTATGTTCACAAAAGGAAATTTTGATAAGTTTTTGTGTGATTTCACGAAAATCTAAGCGATATTTCTTTAGCATTCCAGTATCTACTCTATTAATGAAATATCAAATTTTCTTTCCCTGTCACAAAAGAACTGAAAACAATCTTTATAATTACAAAATTAAATAGTCTTATCAAAATTTTATGAAAAATAAATGAGTTCTTATCTTTCAAAAAAAAATTTTTTTTAATGCTATTGAAATCTGACTTTGTTTCCGTTAAAACATCTTCGTTTGAAGGAATGTTTGCTGATTTTAAACTTTTTTAATATATTTAATGAAATGCTTGTATCCTAAATAAATTTGATTCTGTAAAAGATCGTAAAAGAAGAAAAGTTTCGTATTTGGTTCAGTCCTATTTATGATTCATAACTTGTTTGGTACCTGAGTTGACATTTTTCATTCTCTGGGCCTTTCATTCCAATAAGTGAGGTTCTGAAACTTAGCACGTAATGTTTCTGACACCAAGGAATGGATTGAAAAGTTGTTGTTAAGGGTTTTTATAAGAACCAGAACTTTTCGTCTTCCAGTAGAGATATAGTGTACGTATAGCAGCATAGATGATCATATTCGTGTAGGACAATAGTAGGAGTGTGAAAAACTCGTAATTATTCACTCCTGAAAATGTGTTTAAGTAGTATGCAACAGCCTTCCATCATTTTCAAGGACTGAACCCTTACTTTGATCCTACCATTTGTCCTCATACTACATTATTTTGAATCGTGGTGAAGTGGTGAGATTGCACTCCTTCTTCTCCACACTGAGTAAATAGAATTTCCTCAGAGCTCACGATAGGCTCAACCGAAGAAGATTTCTATGACTACAAATGGCGGCAAATATTTAAGGTGCTTAATAGGTTGTTACTCTTGGGATTTTTATATTTGAAACTGAAAACCTTTATCAATCCAGTATCATGATGGCTGCAAACTACAATAACATATGACGGTTATTAAATGATTATGAGCCAATCGACCCTAACCTCCCGCGAGCCGTAATGGTTGCCAACTTTCGTCTAAAAACACGACTTCCTTCTATCTCACTCACACAGAATAAAAGTCGTTGCTTCGCCAGAATGTACCCTCTGTAGACATGAAGAGATGAATGGTGAACATTTGGAGTCCTGTCCAGCTCTTGATCACTCCACACTGGATCAGAATGAAGAACTTAAGAGGGCTCGTTTCTACTGGTCAGCGTGCCACTTTATGGCTGAACAGTCAAAAGTGGGCGTTGGTTAGTGGTTGTTGTTGTGGTTAACAAATGATTGTCTTGGTGCACAATTGTGATATTTCGAAGGATTAAAAAATAGTTTTACTTCATGTTAAATAGAAAAAAAGTCATCATAATCAAGAGCTCTAGTTTCGCTTTCCTTTTTACAGAGTTCAGGAATCTTGTTTTAACTTCTTTGTGTGGAAAATTTATTACGGATATTTATTATTTATTACTCACTTATTTTCATTTCAAAGCAAAGTCAAGGTGAGAATTCCAAAACGAAATGCTAAATATTAGGGGGGAAGGAGTCCAAATCTTTGATTATACATATTTTGGTTTCCTGATTAAGTGTTAACGATGGTCTATCATATACATGTGTGTACGATTTAATTAAATTATTTTTTACTTTTGTCTTTAAGTTATACATATCTATATATTTTAAAGTACACAGTCACATTTTGCATTAATTTTATTAACTTATTCTAATTTTTTAAACTTATGGTATATTTTAAATTAAAACAATCATTTATTGTAAATATGAAAAACTTTCTTTGTGCTTTTTCTACACGAATTTTATGTATACGTAATGAACTCTCATGAAATGTCTTATATACATTTTTTCATTTATTTATAATGTAATATCTTGAAAAGAATAGATTCAAATTGATATATATTATCCGTATGTTCTTTTTTTAGCTTTTTAACTTTCCTTTGAAATGTTTTTCACTATTTTCATAGTTTTTTACAGAAATACGAGAATTACTCTGAAATTTTTGAGATACGCGCTGACAAGAATTTACAAAATAAAAATAACGGTTTAATTTTGAAATACAAAGTATTTTAACACAGAAGACGATTTTTTACTGACTTACTTCAACTTGTTTAGCGTAGAATAAATTTTAAACAGAAGAGAAAATGGAGTTGACGTGAGAACATTTTGGCGCTATGATTTTCTACGACTTTAAAGCAGGATTAAATAAAGAATGCGTTCAACGGTTGCAATTAACATTTAGTGATGAATCTCCAGCTCGTGCTACTGTATTCAGATGGCTTAGAGAATTTAGAAGAGGTCGCAATTTTTTTCAGGATGAAGAACACTCAGGAAGACCGCCGTCAGCAGTAATCCCGGATAATGTGTCTGCCATACGAAAAATGTTAATGGATGATAATCGCTGTAGATATCAAAGGATACAGAAGGAACTTAACATTGGATCCGCAGCCATACACAAAATCATTCATGAAGAATTACATATGAAATAAGTAGTTTGCCGTTGGGTTCCCATAATCTAACTGAGCACCAAAAAGTGGAGCATATCTGAATCAGTAAAGAAGCTCTTAAATTGCTAAATGATGGTGGCCACCGCATCATTTCTAAAATTGTAACAGGTGATGAAACGTACATACCGTTTTTTGACGTTCCAACACGTCAAGAAAGCAAAGATGGGTCTTTGAAGATGATCCCACGCCAACAATGGTGAAAAAACAACGCGCAATGAAAAAATTGATGTATGCCGTTTTCTTCAGAAGTACGTAATTGGTCAAAGCCATCAAGTTGGAAGGGCAGAAGACAGTAACAGCAAACTGGTACATCACTAAATGTCTTCCAGAAATTCTACAAGAACTGAATGTTAGGGGACTAATGCTTCACCATGACAATGCATCTTCATATACAGCCGGATTAAACATTGGGTTTCTTAAACAAAAACAAATTAAAGTAATCGAACATCCGCTGTATTCACCTGATCTAGCTATGTGCGACTTTTGGTTATTCTTTAATTTAAAAAAGAACTTACGTGGACGTCGTTTTCATTCAAAAGAACAGATTGATGTGGCTATAAATGCATTTTTTTCATCTATTCCAAGTAATGAATGGCTTGAGGCATTTAGTCTGTGGAAAATTCGTCTACAAAAGTGCATTGATGTTGAAGGAGACTACTTTGAACACACCTAAAATTTTGTAAGTATAACTTTAAAAACCTAGTTGTATCTCACAAATTTCAGAGTGACCCTCGTATTCTAGTTTGGATATTCAAAATTAACAAATCTGAATATTTATAATTTTATTTAATTAATTTTAATAGTGACACTTTTACATTTTCTTTTATACTCAATTATATCTATATAACTCAGTTATTCGTATGTATGCATAAAATCAATTATAACGTATAAAAAAATAAGCGCTTATTTTGCAAAACCCCTGATAAAAATCCATTAACTATTTGTTTCATAAGCGCTTTCTTTATGTACTTCTAAACTTCATGTTTTAAAAAGGAGAATGAATGTAATAAACATGGTTTTCCATGATAAATACCGTAATTTTGGTGCTGTGTTTGCTCAGAATGTAATTTTTAATTGATCCCAGAGTTGTACCAAATTGTACAAAATGATAAATTTTCAATTTTTAATAAGCTCAAAAATGAAAAGGGGAGAAAAACACGTTTTGTTATGCAATCGGCAAACAATCATTTAGAGCAATGCCCCAGTAAACTAAAATTAAAATAACTAGATTTAGTTTTTTTGCCCTAACTATTTCTGTACTTCAGTAAATACAAATAGCTTGGCTTGATACAAAAATTCATTTTTTAAATTAATATACATTGAATTAATAAAATTTACATACTTACTCATCAATCAAGTACAACTTGCACATTAATTAAATAATATTCGACTAAATCATTACCTAAATTAAATTCATTTTATATAATATATTACAAAATGTCAAAATATTTTAATAGTGTAAAATTGAGAAGTTTCCCTTTTTATTTCTTATATATCCACTTCCAAAAGCCATAAATTAAAAATATAAATCAAAAGTGCAAATTAAAATAATAAAAGAAAGCATAAATATAAGTAATTAAATAAAGCAACAGGTTTAATTTAATCACGTTGTGTCTCAAAGTAAACAATTCGCATTCTTTGATTTTCTTGGATTCAATTTCCATAAAGCTCTGTTGTCTGAGGTACTTGGGAATACACAAACAGCGAACTGAACTGCGCGGAAAACCTGTGCATCGATGCAATTTTAATGAGAAACAATCATAGATGCTCCAGTGATCATGGTCGTTATGACAACCTCCATGGACCCGAAAGCTTTTCGCTCTATCCATATTTTAAGAGCTTTGAAAAGTATCCCTGCTCGCAGAACGCGTCAAGAAAATAATTGGTGCCGGCCCATTTAGAAAAGCTTAAACAGGTCACGTAACTTCAATGCCGTTTCACAAAAGGTGGGAAATACATATCTATGAACCAGATTTCTTTCATACGTTTGTAAGTAATAAATATACACTCTTAAATTCGGAGGCTCTATTAACCAATTGAGTTTAAGAATTTACAAACATTTCTGACGTAATTTAGAGAATTAATGCGTTGAGATAACTTTAAAATAAGAAAGTTAGTTATAATATTAATTTATGAAATCATCCATACATTGAACTAAATAACAAATTTAACTTTAATCATTGATTTAATATTAAACTAAAAGTAAGAAAAATTTTGTGGGTACCTAAAGATGAAATATTATTAGTAAACATTTACAGATTTTACGGTTCTTTATGTAAAGGATTAATCATATCTCTGCAAACAAAACACTCGAGAGACGTTTGTCAACTTAAAGTGAACTTGATGAATGCACAACAACAAAGGCCTCCAACAGTATTTGCTTACAATTGATATTTCTTTGGGAAGTGCAGATGTTTTATTCTCATAGTCGTCAAACACAATTTTGTCATGTTCTTTGATAATAAGTATCCCTTCTTTGCATAATGGTGGAAATTTCCATCATAATGCCCAAAAATTATATAAAAGAACAAGTTCACTTTAAGTTGATCGTGTTTGGATACCTTTTCAATGTCCATTGCATAAAAAGAAACATAGCTGTCAAAAATAAACAAGTGTCATTATCAGTGCTTAAAGTTGTCTCATTCCGCTGTTTGTTGTAGTTGCAATAAACGTATGATTTCGTTTATAATTTTGTTTTATTATATTAGAGTTTCTATTGCTAAAAAATTGAAAATGAGTGGAAGAAAGGTTTGTAATATGTTATTTTCCTCTTTTATTTCTATTTAGTACTAAAGCTAACTTTGGATGATGATGGAAATTTTTAGCATATTGTTTTTGCTAAATTTATACTAAGATTTTTTTTAACCATTTTTCCTTTAATTTTGAACATGAATTATATCAACTTGATTTATTTCACCAATAAAGAAAAAAATCATGCAAAGAAGGGTTAAAAGCTTTTTATGCTCAAGAGTAAATGATTTGTTAATTTATTTTGTTGTGAAGAATATCAGTCAATACAGTGATCCAAAATATAATTTGAAATTAATTAAATAAAAATGTAAAACAATGGTATTTAAAATTATTGTAAAAATGCGGGTTTAATATTTAATCTTAAATGCTTGGTTTCATCTTTACTAAATTAAAGCTCGTTCATTTTGTAGTTGCATCACTGTTGAATTCTGCATGATATCTGAGTTGTAGCCACTGATGATGAATTAAGGTTTTCCTTGTTTTTTCGTTTGCAATACGCTGTTTATAATACAATATCTTGCAATAGAAGTAGAATTCTGTGTGACATCTCAGCAGATCAGCCTCGTGTGTTGCAAACATGTTTAGAAAGTTGATTTTTTCACAACGAGGAATGCATTTTTTCTTTCATCTTTCAGGTGCGTGCTTGGGATTTTACCCTATTTATTAGCCTACGATCGTGAATAGGGCTTATTTTTTCCCGAAAAAGTTGTTGAAAATCATTGGTGTTCAAAAGAATGTTTCAGTGAATTTCCACTGTTGACCTATTTACTACGTATTTAAATAACATTTGTAGATATTGTGTAAATACGTATTGTATATTTATTTCGGTGATTTCTAAAACAAATTCTTAGATACCCAAATATGCATCGAATCAACACTCTTCAGAGCAAAAAATAAGAAATTATTTGAAACACGATACAATAAATTAGAATGAAATTAACCTAAACTTTTTGCGAAATTCCTTTACACTATTTATAACCTAATTTGTCATTAAAAAATTAATGTGAGAGGTCATTATTAAAATTTATTAGAATATTAATGTTCAAAGATTATTTAATCTACTTCATATCGTGATGATTAATAGATGAAAGTTTTTGTGTTATTTATTCTCAATAAAATAATTCCATCCCCATTCCAATGCATCGCCAAATGAGGGCGTATTGGAAAAGACGAAAACACATTTGCTGCAATGAACAAAAAGAAAACTTGTTCAAAAATAATCATTTTTTAATTTTACTTTGGGAATATTGATAAAAAAGAAGATCCGTTGCAGTAAATACTTTTCTCTGATCCTAGCTGTTATTCAAAGATATCAAGCAGGGCGAGAAACTCATTTTTCTTTCCTAAAAAGATTCTGGAATAAATTACTTACATCGTGTCCATTTTACAGTCAAATCAGCCTTAATCATGTTTTCAATTAACTAGCCAGAGACATCCTGTTTCATAGGAAGTTTCTGGCTAGTCTCTATTTCACTCTAGATGTCTCTATTTCATTACATTCCGTTCTACTTGGGAAAACAATATCGATCGATTTTATTTTCATATTATAATAATAAGAAAAATCTTCTCAAACTGATATCGAGACGGATGATTCCGCTTGATGTCAAGAAAGAAGCTGTAGTCTGATCTGAGGTTGAAAGGAGATGATGTTAGGGGGCGCTAGTAATTGTACACTCTACTTAGCTAAATACATTAAACTCTTGTTATATTTTTAAGGGGGACACGCTAAGACTCGATGGAATTCTTGTGAGGCAGGACTATAATAATTGCTTTGTTGCCAAGATAAAAAAAAAAATCCATGAAAAAAAAAAACCAGCCACATTTATTGTATAGGAAAAAAATTCTTCAAAGGATTTTTAGAAATGTGTTCGTGCTACATGCCTTCGTTAATCATATCACTCATCTTTAAAGGCATTTATCATTCATCCCCCCCAGGATCTTTATTTAATTATGCAAGATCATCCATAAGTTTATCCAGTGCAAATGTTTCTTTTCTTATAAATTGATTTCAAGAATAATAAAATCACTACATTCTGTTAATGCTTAGAAATACAAATCGAAGAGGATAGTGGTTTTATTATTACATAATGGGTAAAAGATCATGGATAGAATTTA
>JAPDSC010012696.1:325471-361183 GCA_026290005.1 Latrodectus geometricus | reverse complement strand
AAAAAAAAAAAAAAAAAAAAAAAAAAAAAAAAAAAAAAAAAAAAAACTCTGTTTTCAGTGGAGTGTGGAAGTTTCTGAGAAAATAATGCTGTTTTACATTCACTGGAACTTTTACAATCATGGTTTGATGAATACGAGGATGAAATTAAATATTCATTTTGTTTCTTAGTCACCCTTTTTCAATGTAATTGAACAATTAATGTATATTTTTGAGAGCTCAGCAGAATCAAAGTCTTCCACTATTGTTTTCCTTGAAATTGCACGATATCTCATGAAGAATGGTACGATATTCCTTTAAGCATAATTTTACATTCAAATATATTCATTCCTAAACAAACCTAAACAGTATTACATGCTAAAGGTGAGCCTGTACTATAAGCTTCTTCATAAATTTAAATCATTTCCATTATTTGGATAATCATTTGCATGCACTATTTATCATGAATTGAGGAAAAATGAAGCAAAAAGCTATGCATGGAATTTAATGAAACTTATACACAACGTATAGGATGGTACAAAGTTGAATAAAAAGAAATCCTCAGACAATTACGAGATTATAAAAATTAGCATATGTATACAATGAACAAATGAGGGTGTAAGTTTGGTACAACAAAAGTACCTTTAATATGGGGTATGGTCCTCCCGAGGAGCAATACAGCATATGCAGCGATGTGTGATGCTCTCAATTATGCGATCTATTTGTTGCCTAGGAAGCCATTGCTTTTTCAAAACAGTTGAAAGCGTGTCCTAAAAGAAGTAGAGCTCTTCCAAAGGATTGTCTTACAAACATGCTCAATTGCTTAAAGTCAAGCAAAATTCACTGAATTGTTCCTTGCTCAATCCATGTGTGATCTCACATGATCATCCTATAACTCGAAAGCATAACCTAGGCTTACATAAGCATCCAGAATATCATTTTTATAGGTGTGAGCATTATCATTTCCACAGGTGTGTCCACCCAATCACAGTATGCATATCTTTCACGGATGGATGAAAACGAGTTTCACAATGTCTTCAGATGAAATTGCACCTACTAAGGCTAAACCTGGACTAAAGAACAGGCTTCCAGTGATGATGTGTCCATGTTGACGTGCTCGTTGAAAACGTCCCGCCGATGACCATGCTCGTCAAGTCTTTGGGCACTGTTGATCTGGATACTAAATTTTCGGATTTAGGCACTCGTTAACACGTGGATGTTCTTGGTTGAACCTCCTAGATGAATCCGTGGTTAGAAATAGTTACCAAAATCTTTGAATTACTGACGGACTCACATTCAGCCACTTCTATCTGATTTTGTCTAGCCTCTAATCTCCCAATAGCTTGTCATCGAAATTGTTTTGTCAAATGATGCCTGATGGCCATTGTTACAATTTCGCAATAACAGACACACAGCGACATTTGATGCACCCATTTTTATTCTTCTCGCACAGCACGTATTCCGACAGTAGAGCCACTATTTTGCATAATGTCATGTTGTTCAGTTCTTTTTACTAACAAACATATTCATATTTCATTGACGTTAGTTTATTTTTGGTAAAGTTTTGGATCTTTTTGTGAGTTTACCTTAATTTTTGGTAACCAGTGAATATACATCTTCTTTCGCATATTTCTTTTTGTACACCAGATTGCACCACAGTATTCCATTTCTAACTTACTGTTCTCTTCTTTCAGCTGATACCTCAAATTTCCTCACTGACTGCAGTCACCACAGCAGTTCCTCTCGCTGTTGTGCTCACAGTTACTGCTCTCAAGGATGCTATCGACGATTTCGTAAGTATCAATCTTGCTCTATATTAAACATCTACTTAACGGAAACTCTCTTACATTCCCAAATCTATCTAAAGGGATTTTTATTTTGTATAGTATTCATTTATTTATACATTTAGTTTTATTTTATCTGTGGAAAAAAAATTGAAATACAAGTTTTCTCATAACATTACCCTCTTGTGTTCACAATGATGATATCCATTCGTTTTGACGCGTTTTAATTACTGATAAGTATGTACAGTTCACGATTTTTGCGGACTTCTCTGGACGAAATGTTTTTTAAGAAATCATGTTAAAGTATCAATTATATTCTTTTTGAAAGAAACATAAAAAATTAGATTTCTTCCTGCCCTTGTTACTAAATAACAAAAATCTGGCGATTTTTCTAAATTATCATCGAATAATTTTCACTGTATGCTATAAATGAAGCAGCAAAAGCCAAATATAAAAAAAAAATTAGCGAAAGAGAGAGCTTGATAAATTTAAATTTAATACTTTGGCTGTCTTTCAAACTATGAATTCTGAAATTCATAAACTGTCACCATAAATAACTGTCCAGAAGTTTCTCCATGTGATCAATGAATTTAAATAATAAAAAATGTGCTACTTAAGAATTTATCCCCTAAATATTGACTTGGTGACCAAATGGGACTCTTGCAATATAATTGCGCAGGACTTAGCATGATGTGCTTCTTGTGTTCCTTTCAGCAACGTCACAGGAGCGACAGCCAGGTCAACAACCGCTCGTCTCAGGTGCTCAGAGAAGGTCACCTCATGGACGAGAGGTGGTACAAGGTGCAGGTGGGCGACATCATCCGCATGGAGAACGATCAGTTCGTAGCTGTGAGTATCACTTCAGTCCTGAACTCAACTATTTTTGCTTACTCATTTTTTTTCTACTCTTTAAATATTTATATATATACACACATTCTTAGGAAGTTAAAAAATGATTGTCTATAACAGGGGTGGCCAAACTTTTGGGATTCGGGGTCTACTCCGCATTTAAAAAATAGAAGGCGGTCTACCAATGGCAGAGCTAAATTAACGTACTACATATTTATTTTCGGTAACAAGAAAAAATGGTAAATTATGTAATTTTTCTAAAAAAATTTAATATTTACAAAATAAAAATCTACTGACAAAAATAATCAAAGTATTCATATTTCGAAATCTGGCCATCCTTTTCACTTCGTTTAGTTGAAATTTGGCACTGTATATCTGCGACATTGTGGCTGATACGAGTTTATTGCAATGCATAAACACGAAATTAAATGTTCATCTGTTAAATGCGACCAATGTTTGTATTATGTCCATGGTTAAAAAAGCAGACTCGCAAAGATACCACGATCCAAAGTATGATTTCAAATACAAAATCAATTTGTAAATATTTGGAAACCTTTCCTCAGAAATTAATTTCCAAAAATCAGTATTGCTAGATATGCTCTGGATCTAAGAAATATATCGCATCTTAATTTAATAATTTCTTCCTCGACCATAACTGATGGGATATCTATTGAATGTCCTATTTTTCAGATACTCTATCAATGTTGAGATTTTTATTAAATGGGGAAATATCATAAAATTGAGTATTTCTTTCAACCTAATTAAGTCAGGGAATCTTTCAAATTCTTCAGACAAAACAAGTATTTAGTGAAATCTTTGAAGTCTCGGTTTGGATTATGGATGCACTCTTCCTCCATGTTTTTGAAGTTATCTGAATTCATGTTTTTTTAATTGAGATCTATACCTTTCTAAAGTTTTTTTCCTTAAATGTTTTAATCGCGTTCATGTCCGTTTTAGGTTTTAAATCGTAAACCTTTAATCATAAATTTTTACATCGTAAATCTTTGCACTGTTTGTTTTGGGTTTTAAAGTGTAGACTGTAGTAAACTTTTATTTTAAATAATTCATTGATTCTATGTCATAAATAATAAATTAAATTGTTAATATCTGAGATCAATATCGGGATGGTCGAGTGGACTACCTAAAATGTCTTCGCGGTCTGCCAGTCGACCGCGGTCGACGTCTTGGCCACCCCTGGTCTATAATTTTAAGGTATCCGCTCCAGGCAAATGTCTATTTTACTTTTCTTTTATCTTGTTTTCTGATAAATTACGATGTAAAAACATTAATATTTTAATTAAATATAGTACACTTTTTATGAAATCTGTTATTCTCTGGCAAATTTTAATGAAATTTTAACAAACGCCTAACATTGTACAGAAAACTGTATTTATTTTTATAAAATTTAATTTGATCATAAGATTTATTTGATAAAGATCTTTCAAAAGAAGTAATATCTATGAAACGTATTCAGCAATAAAGATATAGTTAAAAGAATACAGCAATACGGATATTTTACGAAATTTGATTGAACATTCTCTTTAAAAGTAATTGTAAATGGAAAAGTTCTTCATGTATATACAAAATTCTGCTTCATTTCACAGATAGTAACACTTAAAACATTTCATGCAAATCTCTTTATTACTTGAGATATCCTGTTAACAGTTTTGAGACTTTGGGGAAATAGTTTTGTGAAAATCTTTCTCTCACGTTTAAAGTGATAGTCTCGCTTGTGCGATTGCGAGGATGTTGCCAATTCTTTCCGAACGCTCAAATAATTGCCTCATGCTAATGTCTATTAATCAGCACATTATAGAAAAACTTATAAATTAAAAAACAGTAAAAATGTAAAACTTCTTTACCACTTCCGGTTTAAAATGCAATTCGTTTTTCAAAAAATGTGACATAATTTAAATTTCCTGTAGCTTACTTTCTATTTGACCAACAAAAATTTATTTTGGAAATCGGATGTTTTAAGTATTAGATACACAAATAAAAGAAATTAACGCATGCAGTCAAAAATTAACTTTTCAACGTAGGCGAATATCTAAATGAGGGATTAAATAAAAAATAATATGTTCACCAATTGTGAAATATCAATGTAATGTTGTAGCATTCAAACGGTTTGCCTAGTTTCTCAAGAAAGGCCATTTTCTTTAGAATATAAAAGAATATCGTTTTCGTTTATAATTCTACATATTGTGTCTGCCACATGGAAAATTATTTTTATTGATAATCGCTGAACCGATTAAATGTTAATAGGGAACTTAACATTGGATCTTACTTAAAATTATTCATAAAGAAATTCAAAGAAAAGAAACCCGCGTTAACCGAGAAGGCTCTCAATGATGACTTTCTAATAGAAATTCTTAAGGATGCATTATTTTTAAAATTGTAACTGATAATGAAACCTCTCTTTTATGTCAAGAAAGTAAAGTAAATATCAGATACTTATGTATAACTTTTCTACGAAATAATATCACAAATGTTCAGTGACCCTGCACACTCGCCAGCAAGCGTTTATCATAACATATGTGTGATTTTAGTTTGCATAGGTTTTAAATTCATAAAGTTTGTAGAAAATGCATTATAAAAGTAAAGATTTTTTGCATTTGTCCCAATGAAAGTTTTGATTTGCAACATGCTCAGGAAAACTGTTGTAAGGAAAGTTAATTGTCTTCGCAGGCAGATCTCCTCCTGTTGTCGTCCAGTGAGCCGAACGGCCTCTGCTACATCGAGACTGCCGAGTTGGATGGGTATGTAGCCTTCAATGAATAAAAAATAATTGCATGCATGAAAAAATTGCTCTTTCTAATGTTTTCGAACAACCGAAATTTATTATTGTGCTAATTTTATAGTAGCATTCGCTATTTGTCTGTTGAAAATTATATTCCGTAATTTCAATGGATTCAAGAAAAAAGAAAAATTTACCATATAATTATCACAAACAGTGAATAAAACTTACACATTCTTAAGTAACAGGATGTAAAGTTTGTGTAATTTTTGTATACAAACTTTATATAGAGTTATATATATATATTAACAAAAGAGGGCATTGGAATGCCTTGTTCACTTTTCCTATAACTGAAGTAAAAAAAAAAAAAGCCAGTTAATTCTTAAGTCTAGTCAACGAATATATTCTTAACAAACCTAATCAAAGCACAAAATTGTTTCTTATATTACTTAATGTTAATTCAAGTGTTATTTGGTGATTATATTTTTGTTTTAATAATAGTCACTTGCTGAATCAATATTTTGATCTAATTCGGTAATAACAATTTTATACAAACGTATTTTTGAACTACACATTTTAAAGGGGTGACCTGCCTGGATATCAATATCTGCATAGAAATATAATCTGTCTCACAAATGACCGCTGCGTTTGAAATTTAAGTGTCAAAACCCTCCGTTGTCTATTTAGATTCAAGCAACTAGAAAGTGGTCCAACTTAGCTACTTGGGCCTGATTCTTCATTTCGAGGTTCTGGCCTTGATTGACATCATCAGTTGATTGAGAATAGGGCCGTGGTGGCCTGATTCGTTTGGGCGTCGTTTTCGTTATCGGGAGGTAGTTCGAATCTCGATTTAGCCGAAGATGCGTCTTGTTCACTTAAGGCGACTAGGGCACGTAAAATATGTCGAGTTGCAGTGTCCTCCATGTTCCCATTCCAAAGTAATAACCTCTGGGGGTGGTTGGAGCAAGACCATGGGTCTTCTCTGGCTTCACTCTCTAAATCGGAAGACCCAGATAGGGTGCTTCCATTTATTAGCCAAAATAATACTTCCACCTTCGTTTAGGGGTGCTCTACTCAAAGTAAATGGTAGAAGTTCTTTCATTCGCCCAGTGGGCATTCTTTGCTTCGCTAATTGTCATAAGCAACAACAACATATTTTAGAATAAAAAATATGAATACATAGTTTAGGATGAACCGAATTTTCTTGCTTGTTTTTGAAAGAACACTTTGGGAGTTATCAAAATTAGCAATTAGTTGGTAAGCTGTTGATTATTTATTTCTACAACCGGGATGCACCACTGATTCATTCTTTACTGAGGATTAACTCTTAGATGTAATTAAAATTGGAAGGATAAGACATCTTTTTTCCTGATTCAATAATCAAAGAGAACTTTGTTTGTCAGTAGATAAAAAGGTTTATCGAAATAATACTCCTTTAGTACCACAACTCTAGTGTTCAACTCTTAATCCAATTTATATATTTAAAAACAGGGGAACAATCTACAAGAATATTCTAACTTTTCGGGATGAACATAAAATATTAACAAATGTTATTCCTTAAAAGTTAAGCTTTATTCTCATAATAATCCTGGAACAGGCAGAGAAATCAAGTGTTTAATTTGCCAAATAAAATTATATTTCCATCTGATATGTATGAAAGAGAGGAAAGGTCAGATATTTCCGTTCGGTGAATGCCATAAACAAGGGAATCTATGATACTTCGATCTATATCTGAGATTGTTACCTACTGCCACTGGAAATCTCAGTATGAAACACGTATCTATGATTCCCCGCCTATTTATAGATTGGTTACATCTGCGACTCACTTTAAATTCAATCAGTCTCTTCTATAAAACAATTTAATTTTTCGTGATGTATTCAATATCCGTTCTCATCAGATCCATTTAAATAGCTAAAAAATTTTCACACATTTTCAGATACTGAAGTTTCATAATATCATTTTCCACTTCATTGGACATGTACATTTGGTCTGGTGAGCCAGTCTTTTTAAATTTATTCCAAACGATGTTGTTTTCCGTAAACATACTGCAGAGTTAAATTGCACAGTGATAGATGCTGACTTTTCTTCGTTTAACATTGAAAATTTCTCTTCTCGATTGTAGAAATGAAGCAGATTAATTAATAGTAACAAAAAATATCTACAAATAAAAGCGTAACTAAACATCTTCAATAAGATCTTCTATGAAGTCCTCTCTCTGGCTCTGTTGGCAATGTCTCGCTTAGCCAGTGTTGTTACACCACTCCGACTTCCCATTGGAGAAAGAGGATTTCATAGGTATGGATACATATGCGTATTCATTGAATGCAATTAAACATCCTTTTCTGCAAATGCAAAGACCATGAGCTCAACAAACCGAACGTAGGAAGGAAATGGAGATTGTGTGAAATTGTAGATGCTTGTTCCAGGGAGAATATTAATTATGCATCACGTATCTTCTACTATACTAGAATTAATGAAAGATCTTCATAATGTCACTCCAGGTGGATTAGATTAGCTCCGACACTGATTCTTATATTATTCCAAGATTAGGGAGCTACTCATTCATTATATCCACAAAAATGTGTATTCATTACACCCATGTTCTGTTGTTGGTTTTCATTAGTCTGCTATGATAATGTCTCTCAAGCCATTAACGAAATTACTTATTGCACAGACTCTCAGCACTTGCCTAATGTTTGCCCCATTCCAATCCAGCAACCTTCTCAATGAAATTATTCAAATATTGTTTGAGACTATTATTACGCAATCTCGATTTTATCAGTTCTGCACAAAAAATCTTTTAATAGATTTTTAATTATAGATTTCTCCAGAAATGTTGTCTATCAGAATGCCATTCATCCTGGAGAAACATTAATTACATTGGCAGTTCGAAAATATTGTACGAATTCCTATAAATATATAATTTCGCCTGACAGTTTTATCTGTGTTTATTAAATATTCCGAAAAGTAGACAATATTGATGTTCTCGATTATACAATCAGTAGTATCAGCATTCATTTTGTATTAGTTTCAGGACATTCTCGTACTGATGATCATGAACAAATCAACAATTCCTAAATTATTTGAAAAATTATGGGCTTATGAGGAAGGAACAACAATCCCTTACTTTTAATCCAACCAATTGCATTGTTAACAGAACCATGGGGGCCTGTTTGGTTTGGTTCTCATTACCGGAAGATTCGATTCAAGGCTTATCTGAAGATCCGTCCTTTTCGCGACTGGGGCGTCGTGGTCGCAATGTCCTCCATTCCAGATAAATATCTCTGCGGGTGTTAGGAGCCAGGCCTTGCGTTTTCTCTGACATCCTATCGCTAAATTGCAAAACCCAGATGGTACTGCCATCTATGAGCCAATGTCGTACTTCCATCTTCGTATGGGGGTGCTCTGTTCAAAAAAGGAAATCCCTGTTTCTGACTCCCTTCCCCCATTCGCCAAGAGTCATAAGTAACAACAACATTATCAGTTTTTGTTAACTACTTTAAACTATTCATTAGAATAAACGGAGTAATACACTCTGTTAATTCAAGTACGATTGTCGATAAATTATTTTACAAATATTTTGTCTTGTCAAACTTTGATGATTGAATCTTATTGCAATCTTAAAACAAATCAACTCGTGATATGTGAAATACAATTCTTTTTACTTTTCATTCATTTTTTATTAACATTCATTTATATATTTTCCGGTTAATTTCACCCTTTAATTTTTAGGAGAATACATGCATAATGAACAAATTAAGGATCCACTAAAGAGCAAGTATTATGAAGCAAGCACGTGTATAAGCTCTGTCGTGACACAATTGGCATTCTCTCTTTTTAAATAACAAAACTTAATCCCTTTACTACCGCCCTCCCTGTATAATGGTCAGCGTGCCTGACTGTGGATAGGGAGTTCCTGGGTTCAAATCCCGGGTTGGGCATGGATGTACTTTCTCTCTCTCCTGCCTGTCTTTTCCTTGTATGAATGGTTGTCGACCCTATAAACAGGTACCTATGGCATGTGTGTACTGAGGAAGTCGGTCTCCATATCAAATTATGGCTCAGTTGGAAACGTAAAGCAACGCACCCCATATAGACATCCTGGCTCGTACTCGACCAAAAAATCAGTTTAGTTTTTCAAAATTCACTGCAAATTTTTGAAAGTGCTTCAAGAATGAATTTTACATAATCCGTTTATTCTTCCAAACCTAATAATTCATTAAAATAGAGTTAACATTCTTTGTTAGCATCGTTATATTTTTCATATTATTATCTCAACATGAAAATACTAGTATCATTTATAAAACATTTCACGGAATATTTCATTCTAAATACATAAAAATTGCCTCACCATCAAATTGATACACTCTCCACGTAAGGAAAAAAATGGCAGTTTCCGTCTTATTACTATAAATAAAAATATAAAACATTTTATAATAATAAAAAGAAAAATATGTTGCATCAATAATCATTAATTGAATTTGCTGTAAATATGCAAAAATTTTTATTTTAATACAAATAATTCTGTTGTTTCAGCGAGACGAACTTGAAATGTCGTCAGGCATTGCCAGAAACAGCTGAAATGGGAGAGGACCACGCCTTATTCGGAAAGTTCACAGGTAGGTACGCAATTCGGGTCAATTCATGCTAATGCATTGTTTCATTTTGAAAACAGTGGACAACGCTGCAATTAGGAAGAAACTTCATGTGCAAAAATAAAGTTTGCATTTGGAATGAACGCAGCAATTTTTTTTATATATTTTTAAAATATCCTCTTCAGAAAATGCCAAACAAATTTTCGATGAATAAAATAGAATGCACAGTTACAGTTACAACAATGAGATATTATTTTTACAGCAAAACTCAAATTTAATGCTTGGGAAAAAATTGTTTAATTGCCAGAGAAAAATTTAAAAAGAAGGAAGAATTTAAAAATTCTTCCTTCCTTCAGTCTTTCTTTCAGAATTTTTAAATCAGAAAGAATTTAAAAATTCTTTGATAAAAGTATCAAAAGAATTTACGTTAAAGTATATATAGTGATAAACATTGATAAATATTTTTTTCGGTAACAATACGTACACAATTTTTAAAATATTTAATAGAAAAATATATACTTTGAGTTTTATAAATTCGCAAATACTTTAAAAATTCTTAAATGTAGAAGGAAATGGAATATTTAATGTGGTTGGCACAAACTGATTCACGTAAATCAGGAATCATTTTTTTTTCTGTCGAGTGCCAGACAGACTAGTAGATCGGGTGCACTGCTCCACTTTTCCAACTGAACCGTAATTTGGTGTGGAGTCTGACTTCTTCAGTACACACACTTGCCATAGGTACCCGTTTATAGGATAGACAACCATTTATACAAGGAAAGGACAAAGACAGGAGAGAGAGAAAGTACATGCATGCCCAAACCGTGATTCGAGCCCAGACCTCCCTATCAGCAGTCAGGCTCGCTGACCACTAGACAGAGTTGGCGGCATCATTTTTAGTAAAAAAAGCTAATTCAAATTTCGTCTGTAGAGAGCGCTCACCTGTTAAAATTATGTACAAACAGAAATTTATAAAATGCAAGGAGTTCGACTGACAATTTACATCTCGCGAATTCTGTTACTGGATCATACGTAAGTATCGCATTGTTATTTTGATGTTTCGGGATAAAGCAGTACTCTCTGCTTAAATGAAAAGAATTCAGAAGGGTAAAGGTCCAATAACTATAGCTCGACTAATTTGAAAAAATGGTTTAGAATTTGTTTTGGAAAAGTAGTGTGTTTGTGTGATTACCGTGACAGAGGTGCAAGATGTTTATCATTCTTACATTGTGTCACACCTGTGATTGCATTTTAACTATGGCTTCCAAAATTTAGGAGCTGCACAATGTCTTCTGGTGGATCATTTTTCATTGAATAATTCAGTCGATTCTGAAAGAAAGAATCCATTGCTTTCACTGCATTCCTCATATATAACAGTTTGATATGGCTTCGCTACACTCTTTTTTCATTGAAAAGTCGTATGGAAAATCAAACTTGGAAGACTTTTAATGCAGAACTCGACTTAAACAATGCTACAGACAAAAGTGATACTAGGTTTATAGAAACATAATTTTATAGACAAGTAACATTCATGCAGAATGGGGCGCCACCTCATATGGCATCTCCCGTGAAGGAGTTAATGATAAGCTAATTTAGTGAGGAACGACCAATCAGTCGTTACTGTAAAAATGAATGGAAGCCTCACTCAACGGATCAAACAGCAGTTGATTTTTGACTGTGGGTTAACATAAAACCCCATGTGTACAAATGTTTATGAGTGTACTCCACTAAAGGAGATGGCCTTCTACTATTTCCTTTAGAGGAGTTAAAGGACGATACCCACCACAAAATCCCATCCTGCTATATGCAGCATCAATGATGCACAAGATTTTGTAATTTAAATTCGTGTACTGGTGGACATGAAGAATAATTACAGCTAAGTTAAGCTTTTAAAATTTTGTTCAATTGGTAATAAATGAATGTTTAAACTCAGCCGTGATTTAAATGTGTGAAGCCATTGAAAAAAAAATGTGAATCAAAAATTCATCTCCACCAAAAATTCCCTTTTCTTAGAAATCAGTTCGTCACCACAATCATACATTCCGATTCTTACCACTTTTACGAAAGTGTTTACGAATCTATGGAACACACCCAGAATATTGAAGAATCTGTGACACCTATTTTACTTTCTATTGCCTTTCTTCGCTAATCATGGATTCTTACTAATGTATTGTCATGGAACAAGATAAATTTATCCGCACATTTACATTCAAGGGTCTATAACTTTGATCATTTCTTTAGTGCGACACATTGAACCTACCTAGATATCGTAGGAAACCAACGATTTAATCTATTGGTATGATATATAATTTATCCTAAAGAAAGTTAAGCATCGTTCCTGTGATTTCAAGTGTATTTCATATAGAAGGCAAATTAGGGAGGGGTTGAAGATTCAAAATAGATGTCTTTAAAACAGCAAAATTCATCGGCTGTTTGCGTGCTGTCTTTGTGAATACCCACCCATATCAAGTGGATGAATGATGGTGTGACGAGTAACAGCTGGATATTCATGCATTGTAACGGTGGCCTAGGAAATTGAAAAGATTAAATTTGTAATTGTACCAATGCCGCTACGAGTCTCTACTCTTAATAAACAAGGTCGAGGCAAATTAAAGATACAAGATTTATTAACAAAAATATGTAGTAAAAATTAAAATGACAAAAGCCGCCACTGTGAGGAAAAATTAAATATTTGAATACAGTGATAACAACGATATATTTCAAAGGCTCCTGGCAAGGTGTAGATGTAAAACAGTCCTACAGGATCGGTGGCACAGACCGGAACATTATAGGTAGGAAAGAAGAGAAGATATTGTCTGGGTAACTGCAGCAAATCCAAATATCAGGCAAGAACGCATCCTGTTTCGATTCCCGGTGCAGGACTAGAGGCATTTGTGCTCTTGAAGACACCACACTGTTTTGGGCCATCTTGCACACGCACTGCTGATCATACTAGAATATGCATAAACCTTATTAACGACCGGCATGTCAAAAGTTCGTGAAATAAATACCACTGACTCGTGTCAACACTTCTACTATGATTCACATTGGTTATCAAATGAGCAATTATCTGCCACCGATCTCATTTTACCGAGCAGGACTCTGACTTCCTTATAAGCGCACTTCCAGAATCGCGGCATTCATTTCACTATGATTTATCAACTTTGCATATGCCCTCATAAATCAAATAACCAATACAATTTCACAGATACTCATTCTTTGACTTTGAATCAGCCCAATCTGCCTGCTGGCAAATTTGCAATATCATCATTCCTTCCCATGATCATGCTTTGCGTTCTACGTGACAGTTTATATGCCACTGGGTCCTGCACATTGCGCGTCATAAGAAAATAATACCAAATGGCAGCGGTGGTGTTTTATTTATTCAATCTAAGTGTTTCTACAATAACAATTTTTATTAAGTTTCCTTATATTAATGTATGAATTGATGTAGAAGTTAGGTTCCCAAAATCGGTTAGTTCTTACCAGACTTAATTGCCAAACATCTTCCAGTTTCTTGGTATTGATTTCATTTGTAGATATTCTAATTAATCCTCGCAATATTGTATAAGACGCAATTGGAATATTGTATAAGACGAAATTATAGTTTTCCATTTCCTCGTTAGTTAGGAGTACTATTAGAAGAAAAATATGTCAGTGATACATTGCTTTTAATGTTTTATTACAATGTTTGTCCTCTGCTCTGTCAATACAGTTTTTTTTATCATAACTTAATACATACTACTAAACGATAAGCTGAATCATAATTTCAGTTTTCTTTTCAGGCGACATCGTGTGCGAGCCGCCAAACAACAACTTGAGCAAGTTTGAAGGCACCCTCAAGTGGGAGGGGGAGACTTACGCACTGGACAACGACAAGGTGCTATATAGGGGGTGCGTCCTGAGGAACACCCGCTGGTGCTATGGAATCGTCATCTTCGCTGGGAAAGACACCAAGCTCATGCAGAACTCCGGGAAGACCATCTTCAAGCGCACGAGCCTTGACCGTCTTCTTAACATCATCATCATTGGAGTGAGTACCAGCTTCTCTCTCACGAAAGATTAAACAGAAGGCTGTTGTCATACATATATGAAAAAATTGACTGAACCTGACATGAAAGTTGAAAATGAAATTCTTGTGAAATTTCTTATGCATATCTGTTTTATAGTATCATTTCAGTGTCTCCATTAAGAAGGTTGTAACTCATTTAAAACATACTGAGCTATGCATAATTAAAAATAATTGCTATACTAGCAAAATGTGAGTTACAAAAATTCTAGTAATTTGATTCTTGCTTGGAGTAAAAATTTTGTTGAGAGAGTTTTGATTTTTCCTTTGCAGTTCCTAGTCAAATATATCCTTATCTTCAAAAATAGAACTCAGGACAATCAGACGATTCTTTTGAAATTCGGACCAACTATATATCTATTGGTTCGATAAATAATGAACCAAATTTTACTAACTTAAAAAATAGTAAATAGAATGAAGAATAAATTACACACAGAGTGACTTTCAATCATGTAACAACATTTTTTTTTATGTTATGAAATAATCTATTATACAATATATTGGTCCTTTTAAGGTTGAATTTCCTCTGGTTCAAGTATTGAACAAGCTTGTGTCTAGATATGTATTACAAGTACTTCGCATTAAAGAGATTTTGAGCTTCATGACACGAGATTTAAAGTTACAGAGCTCTTTTATTACAGAAATATATCTCGTTCCGCTAAAAATTTAGCCCAAAAAAATGATCATAATAAGAAAACTGTAATTGAAGCTACATGTCTTTCCGTTATTCTTGTATGGAACTTATTGTCCACACTTCTTCAACTGCAACATCTAAGTTTGGTATTAGATCAAAACAAGTTGGTTTTACTTGTCATTCTTCGACTAATTTTTCTTTATGAAAAATAAGTCTATTGGTTAAGTGTGTTCCGACCTAGAACAGATATTCATGCCTTAGCTGGAAGTCGAATAAATTTGAGATCATTGAGTTCGTCCAGTGAATCGTGCTTTTGCTTTCTGTCACCAAATACATCTTTGAGATTTTCCACGATTTTAAACACTATCAATGTCATTTAGTACATATGTTAATAATACTGAATCTGTCAGGTTTCTTATAAATACAAATACTGAACTACACCTATCCCCCGATTCACACGGTACTCAGTTTACACGATTTCGCTTTTACACGGTTTTTAAATTTCAAGGCCATCCTTAAGATTTACATCACGAAAATGTGCAAGTTGTATTTTTACTCAAGAATACGACTTCTTTATTGAAACCTTTAGATCAAGGGATAATTTCGATCTTTAAGGTACAGTACATCAAGCGAACCTTCAGGTAACTCAACGCTTAACTCAATATGAGGAGGTCTATAAAGATTTGATCAAAAACGAAACACAATTGTTAATTACGGATTTCACTACCAAGGTTCGCCCCTCTGAAATTGTTTCTAATTCATCTAACATCGAACTTGAATCGCATCAACCACTATCGAGTGATGAAAGTGATATCATACCCATCAGGAATAAAACATTAAGAGTCTACGAAAGTGATAACAGTAACTACATTTCTGGTTAACTTTTTTAATTTATATTTCGCGTTTCTATATGTAAAATAAATTACATACGTATATTTTAATATTTTTGTCATTTCATAAATAGACAGTTATTTTTATGCTTTTAAGATATATTTAATTTAATTTTACGTTGAAATAAATGACTAAATAATTCACATTTTAGTTTGTTTTCGATTTACACGGTTTTACGTATAAGAATCCTCGATTTCTATTTACACGGTTTTCTAAGGAACCTATCTGTAAATCGGGGGATAGGTGTATTTATGCTTTTAATGAAACCATGTAACATGCAATGTTGAAAAGTTCCTTTTTACTTATCAGATTGAAATATCTATGGTCTCCCAATCTACCACCAAATAAAAACGCGTGGTCACTACATCTATCCCGAGATACTCCACACAGATCAGCTTATGCAATATTTGGAATCCATATTTATTAAAGGATACATCTAAATCTCTTTTGATTTTATCCAAAAGCATGTAGCTGTGGTTATAACCCTAACAATGACTTTTATAATAATTACTGATTTTGTCAACATTTCACAAGAGGCTGTACATAAGCCGATCTTTGTATAATGTGTTATTTAAGCCAAATAAACTTTATTATGATATTTCTAATTTTTTTTGGTGTTACATCTTGGGTAGTATAATTAATGCGATAACATATTGATTGCCAGTCACTAAAGTACGAAAAATAGGTATTGTTCGAGTTGATTGTACTCAAATGTGAACACACTTATTTAAAAATAGCAATCAAAGATAATTTTGAGATATCTGAGTATGATTTAAGCCTTTCATCACTTCTTGATAATACAAAAATATTCTTCATGCAATCCAAATAAATCGGAAAATGAATAATCAGTAAATGATTTCCCTGTGCCAACAGTCAGTGAAACATCACTCGTCAGAGAGTGATTGATATTTTGGCGATTATGCTACATCGTGCATTGACGCATAATTGTAAGTTATTGTGTTTAATGATAAATACAAGAATACAGTTCATCAATCTATTTCTTTTTAAATACAACATATCATTGTGGTACATAGTCCATATTTTCAATAATAATTGTGTTTCCTCATTTTTACAAATTTTGTATCTCTTAATTTCACATCGATCAGCTTTAGTTACTTCAACAAATAATGACGATAATAGTGAAAAACAAAATGTTACTAAGTGAGTTGAGACATATTTATGTCAGTTCAAAGTGATTTAAGATAAATTAGTTTGACTTACTTAAATCACAATTTGCCTCCACAGTAAAGTTCAGCGGAGAACGAGCTTCAGATGCGAATCACGTAAGCTATTAGGCAAGATAGTCGTTTACTTTTTCACTTCCTCTGCAATAAATGTAATAATTCACCTTCTCTGTGCTCTTGTAGTGGAGGAAAATAGTAGATTCATAGGAAAAGACCGCGTTTCCATGTCCAGAAGTGGTTCTATGTACTTGACTCAGCTGTAGAGAATAGTACTATGAGAAGCAATGCAGGTTAAAACTCTATAGAATCCGCTGTTTATCTGCTGATAAGTGCGATAGTTACCGATGTCATAAAGATGGGGGTTCACGATATATATATATATATATATATAAATATATATATATACTCACGGTCGTACTTCCAAATAATTAAGTGGTTAGCAGTTTCTAATAGTTCGGTTAGGAAAGTAGCTTTAAATATATCACTTTTAACAATAGCAAAAAATCAAATCATTTCTTTGAAATCAAAAATTTAGTTAAGCAAATCGACTGTGTAAGGTATAAAATTTTAAATTTCTTTAAATATGATAAATTTAAACAATTTTCTGTCAGTATCTATGTTGTTGTTTTGTACCAGCTAGGCTGGCAGTATGGGATGCGCTGCTCCACTTTTCCAACTGAACCGTAATTTTATGAGGGGTCTGACTTCCTTAGTACACACATGCCATCTGTACCCGTTTAGAGGGTAGGCAACCATTCACAACCCATTTACTCAAGGAAAGGACAAAGACAGACAAGAAGACAAGACAAAGAGAGAGAGAGAAAAGTACTTCCATGCCCGAACCGGAATTCGAAACCAGAACCACCCTATCCGCAGTCAGGCACGCTGACCACTAGACAGGGTGGACCGCAGTATCTATGGGAAACAGCAAATTGGGATCCATATGCATCTAAAGCAGTTTGGATAAACAAAATAAATTATTACTATTATAAATTTATTAGTAATAAATCATTACATTATGATCCCTCGACAACTATAACTTTAAACAATATAATAGTTATTATATTTATGATTATTTTTTCCGAAATATAAGTAATATCATTTTAGAGATAATTATTCTGATTATCATTTTAATGATAATTGCATTATAAAATTGGAAGCAAAACAATCCCTGACTTTCTTTGATCGACAAAAAATACAAACAGAAGACTTCTGAAAGCATGTGTGCTTACAATGATATAGTTGACTCATCTTTGCATGGAAGTATTATATGATATTTTTTCATCAGTTATCTTGTCGTCGGTTGTAACTGGTAGTTACAAATTGCTAAATGAATGAAATGACGTTCATTATTTTCGCTACATTTTTTAACCAAAATGGTATATTTAGAAAATGGAAATATATAGTAAATGGTTATAGTAAACGCGTCGTATTTTAAAGCACTTTTAATGTTTTGCAAAACAAATTGATTATTTGATTTGAGAAATGACGGAATGCTTGCTATAAGAAAATGATTTAACTCGATGCTTTGGGTTTTCCGATTTGCTCAAATTCCGGAACACTTTAATACAGGCGTTTTCGGATCGAACCTGAAGAAAACGAGTTGTCCTAACTCCAAACAAAATACCTTTATGATCACCTTTACATAGAAAAAAAAACAATATTTTTTTTCCTTCTACCGGAAAAGCTGAAGCAACGCTGGACATGAAATAGATTTATTACAAAGTGTCAGTAATAACGCTTTTCTTGTTACAGATTGTATTCTTCTTATTAAGCTTGTGCTTATTCTGTACTGTGGCCTGCGGCATTTGGGAGACCGTTACTGGTCAGCATTTTCGCCTGTATTTACCATGGGATTCACTAGTGCCTAAATCCACTACTGGTGGCGCC
The DNA here is from genome assembly GCA_026290005.1 of Latrodectus geometricus. NCBI lineage: Eukaryota > Metazoa > Arthropoda > Arachnida > Araneae > Theridiidae > Latrodectus > Latrodectus geometricus. The sequence goes on along the minus strand of JAPDSC010012696.1, from coordinate 342,575 downwards.
ACCGTTACCGCTGTTCTTGTCTTCTTCTCCTATGGAATAGTCATGAATACCGTTGTGCCTATATCACTTTACGTCAGGTAAAATATTTTTGTATCAGTCACTTGCATATAATTTATTTCCTATTTTTACAAGCCTGGGTTGAATATTTGAGCTTATTTATTCCTTTCGGAGAAAAAAGCAACCATCCGGGACGATAACTTCTGCCCAAAAAGAGTTCATCCAATAATCATGATGTGCAGCATACTTGCATTCAAATTTCATAAGAGTTGAGTAAAACTAATTCATTAAATTTTGCCAAATGTAATCATGTAAGGAAATGTGAATATTAGAACTCTTTGAATAATTAATAATTTCTAAATTCTTATTCTACTAATTAGTGCCATGAGACATTTGGAAAGTGGATAGGTAAGCGAATCGTATTTCCCTTAGAATAAGAATGCATTTTTTTTATGAAAATAAAATAAAAGATTTTTAAAAGAAATCTGCGCAATCACTTTTTAAAACTTATCTGTGGTAAATATTTTCGGCACTTAATTTTCTTGTAGTTTTTCAATCTGCTGTACACTCGTGGTTATCCGAAAATCATTTAATCGAAAATCCTGAATAATGATATCAGTTTTCAGGGAATAACGCTATCCAATGGCAAATGAAAAAGTGTAAATAGACGACATTAGTTGTGACGTCATATCCAGCAACTGTTTCCAAACATTTGCTGTTAAGCGCCATTTATCATTGAAACTGCCATAGACTTCGGTGATAGATTTTTAAATTGTTATTTTTGAAATTGATATTCATTATTTAAGGATAACGTGTTTGCTAAAACTTTTAACCTTTTGTTTGCTTAACCTTTGATTCTCGCCAAATTGTAGTCACAGTTAATCACCAAGCTGGGCAAAATCCAATCGTATTCTGGTTGCAACAGAACAATTTATTGTTCTGTGCCAACAAAAATCACCCATAAAATCGATAGCCAAACAAAAATCTCCAAGTTTGTCAAGAAGGCACTCTTAAATACAATATTAAACAAATGTTTACATTGTATTTGTTTGGAAACAGTTGTGGATATGACGTCACACTAATGTCGTCAATTATTATATTTAAGTTACATACGTCTTATTTCCATGTCTCTTTTATTTTACTCAGGATTTTTTTTTGTATATGTTTTTAAATATTATCAAAAAATGCGTACTTTTAATCCATTGTCCACTAAATTATCCTAACCTGATTATCTCGAGTCTGCTGCAATCACTACAAAAGTAATTCTGTGTTGGTCCCACTCCGGTTCACTAAAGACATGCCTTTTTCCTTCCATGCATTATCATAACAGATTTCGCCTTGCTTTTCTTCTTTTGCTGTATTTCAATGACAAATAGATTTACTTATCTACATAAAAGGTATTATTTGCTAATTTGCTTGTAGTGTATATTGATAGAATGCAAAATATAAAAAAATATTCTAAATTTTACCCAATCTTGACCCGACCAGTGGTTGTTTTGTTAGAAAGGACGGTTACTGGTTCGATTATTGATTCTACTGAAAACCATTGTTTAGAGAAAGCTTATATACGTCTATAGTGTCCTTCCGCAACTGGAGGTACCTACTTTGGTGCTCATTTTTTCACTTGACCATGGCTCAATATTACGTGGACTTTTAATCAACGTATTGCCATATCACATTTTCTTTCATACAAATCGAGCACTGAAACAGGACTCAACTTCAGATATTTGTTGCAATCCGTTTGAAAAATGTCAGTGTGAGGAATGACAGTAGATCAACAAACAAATTGAAGGCTTTTATATGCAATTTCATAGTATAGTATAAACTATAATAGAGTAAACACAATGAAGAATAAGAAAATAGTATGAAAAAATTAGCCATAGCAATCAACTAATCTATCAATATAAATTTTAGAACCAAAACTAAATTTTATCTCTTTAACAACAAACCTTAGAAACTGCGTTTTTTAATGGAAATTCTTAATTTATTTATAAATATAAAAATTATAGAAAAATTTCTTGGAATTTTCCTTAATCGGAATCCCTTTTTTTATAGTGTAGAAGTAATTCGTTTCTGCCATAGCTTGTGGATCAATTGGGATGAAAAGATGTACTATGCCCACAACGACACTCCTGCTAAGGCTCGAACGACAACCCTGAATGAGGAACTGGGTCAGATCGAGTACATATTCTCCGATAAGACAGGCACGCTGACTCAGAACATTATGACATTCAACAAGTGTTCCATTAATGGAAAGATGTACGGGGATGTCATTGATGAAGCCACGGGTGAACCGATTCTGATTACTGAGGTAAGGCCATTTAGACTATGCCATAAAACTTATTTATCTGCAAATATAATCACTTCACTTGTGAAAAGATTTATTTCATTCATTATAGGCCTGGTGAAACGTAGTGGAATTGAAATGCCTTATTAAAATTGATTGCGACCTGTTACTATCCAAGCGAATTCTGCCTTTCGTTTCATTTATTTAATCCCCTTCAAAGTAGAGATGGGAAAAAACGTTCGTTTTGTGGATCAGATTAAAAACTTTTCCCTCACTGAAAGGAATTAGTTCTTTTTCAGAACTTACACTCCTAAACGAAATAATTAAATTCATTCCTTAAAAAATAAACTTTGTTTTCAATAAAATTAAGTTACAAGTTGACGAATAAAAATAAAAAAAAAACTAATGTTATAAATAAGTCATATGAAAAATGGATAAATAAAATATGGGATAAATAAAATAAGTAAATATGCAAAAATTAAAAGTAACATTAGTAAAATTTTATGCTATTATTACACATACTTATAACACAAAACCAGCAAAAGATGAATACATTTTTTTACTTACATTCTACAAAATTTCACATGAAATTTTAATTAAAAATGTGTGGCTTGCCAGTATGACAACCAGTCTTTGAAAACTCTCGGATAATATTTTCCTCTTGTTAACTTTATTTTGAAAGCCTTAAGTATGAATAAACGCTACGATGTAATGAAAAGCTCAGATCTTTCTATTGTTGGTCTGTCGATTTTATGGGTGTTGCCATGTGCAAACATGAGACTCGCATTGAGGCTCCGTTTTGAAATTAGTTCGTGACATCAATATTTTATTGTTCCAGCCTGACTATGGAACACTTTTTAGTAGATCAATAACAGATAGGAATTTTCTTCTCTTGAATTCCAAACTTAGGCTTGAGTACAGAAGACGTACATTTAATTATCTATCGAAATTCTTACAATTGCTGCCAGCAAAATCAGCAGACATCAACAGTTCAGTTGCTTTTCTTCCTTCCAACTTGTTAGTGAAGAATAGAAAGTTGATATATTCTATCGTTAACACTATATTTTGATGTTGACAAACTAGTCAGTAATGCAGATGATTGTTAGTAAAAATAACTGTAATTAGAATTCAGATATGTATCTCGAGTTTATTGAAACATCATTTGTATAATATGAGAAGAGAGGGTTAATAGAAGAAGATAAGTTTGTACTAAATTAAATAGTAATTTTGTGCGAAGAAATTAAATTTTGATCCAAATAATGAAAGTAGCCCTTCCTTCATTAACAACAATAGAACATGCAATTCAACAGCAGTTTCTGACAGAATTCACTCCCACATATTTCTTTCAAGTTAAAATATGCTTTAATTATATAAATTGAAATAATTATAGTTCATAATAATTTTAAGTAATTATTTCAATTTATATAATTAAAGCATATTTTAACTTGAAGTTCTTGAGGAATATATTGAAATCAAGCACAATCATTATTCTTCATTGTAAGAAATTAAAAATTGTCTTTGAATGTTATAAATTTATTGACTAAAATAATTATTTTTTTTTGTGAAAAACAATACGTAAATAATTAATAAAAATAAGCTTTAATTTTAAAGAAAAAATATATTTCAAAATTTCAAGTAATATATTTATTAAATATTAAAACTTTTTCTTCAGATAAAAGTTTTTGAGTACTCAAATACATAAAAAAGGAAATATTTAATTTATATTTGATTATTATCTTAAAAAAAATTTTTTTTCGAACTTTAAAAGTGTTAATATAAAGGCAAAAAAATTATAACTCAAAAAAAAGTTCTTTCCGAAATAGTTTAAACTTGATAAGCTTGATTTTAAATAAATGATTTTAAGTAATAACTATGATTTTAAATTTCAAAACTATATACGTGTTTATTAATAAATATTTACACAAGCTAGAAACCAGTGTTTAATAAGTAAATGTAAAAAATGCATGGTTAACAAAAGATAAAATTTAATTATCATTTTAGTAGTCAAAAATCAACATTTTGAAAATTTAATAATTCCCAATGAATTCCATCGTTTTTAAGAAAAATATGTTATTTGCTTAGTAATTAAAATCTGAAAGCTAAACTAGTGATATTTTGCAAGTAATAAAAGCAAAAAGATTATAACAGCAACAAGAAAGAGGAAAATATTTTCCTAGAATTGAGGTAATCACTTTTGGATTCCCGTTTACATTTCTGAAATGAAGTATTTTATTCGGTAGACAAACTCATTCTTTGGCGCTGGTCCGAAATATCCTTAATGAAAACATCTAGAGGGATAATGTGTCTGGACTACAAAGATTTATATAAAATCTACAGCAAGCTCGTCATATATTTTCCCTCATTTGATTTTCCCAAGATATCAGCTGATTATTAAATTTATTTTACAGAATAAAATTTTTTATCTTCTTTGATCACTGTAAATAAAGTTTTGTTTGCCTTGACCCGAGACGTGGAGCTTATAACTAAATAGAATTGAGCAACTTCACATGAAACACAAATAATACAAGTCTTGCGATTAGATCGCTGAAAAAGAGAGAAGAGTAAATTCCCTAAATAAACTATTTCAAGAAGAAAACAAATTTTTAAAAAATTAGGAAATATTGTCTGCTGAAATGGTAAACGATAGAATAGACAAAATATGTCTCCGAATTTAACTAACCAACAAGTCGAAGATCTTAAATTGGTTTTAGCTTTATCAATAGAGATTGACGAATCTTCTGACATAAATGATATAGTTACAAATTTGTAAATATTACTTGTCTAAAAATATCTCAGATGGATCTAAAAACTCAGATTTTGGGTAAAATTATGTCTACATTAAAAAACGGCTATATATATATATATATATATATATATATATATATATATATATATATATATATATATATATATTCAGAAGATTCGTGGTGACTTCTGGAATACTTGGAGAATAATAAAATCTTTCTTGAAAATTCCATCACAGAAGCTCCAAAACTGATGTTAAGTGAAATAACCTAGTACCTTCCAAAAAGCTTAGCGAAACTCTAAAGAGTAGTTTTGTAAATATTCTCGTCAAGTCAGTTATAAATACCGCCGTCTAACATAGAAGAATTATTAGTGAAGACGATCAGTTTAGAATTCTAACCTTTAGTGCATAGAAGCTGTTATCTGCCTGAAGTAATAGAAACTCCTGTGTTTGAAAGCTGTTTCCGAAGCCGTGTTGTTGTGACTTCTACACCTAGAATTTCTTCTATCTTGTAGAAAATGATACGATAAAAGTCGTGATTTTTAAGAGATAGTTTTATCGACTTTCATTATACATGAACTACGAAACGTAGTACAATTTCATTTTTCGTAATTATTTACTTTATGGACAGATTCTAAAGAACATTTATGATTATTGCCATTCAGGGGAAGAATACGAGGAAAGGATATACCAAATGACATATTTAGTGGGGGAGGCATGGAAAACATTTTACTTTACAAAATTATCGCAACTACAACAGATTTAATAAAAAGTATAATTAACTTAAATAGGTTTGTTGAGATTTTAAAAGAAAATACAAGCGTAAATACTTGCCATTGTATCAATCGTCAAAAAGCGTTTTGTTCACAGATTGATTTTTCCAGCGAAAATTCGAAAGTTTTGGAATAGATCCTTCAGTTTATATCAATTTCATTACAGTTATAGATCCTAATTTTTGTCAGTGAAATTTTAATCGGAATGAGTTGTACGCAAATCTTTTATTGTACAACAAGGCTCTTTGGTTATCAAACGAAAGTGTTTTTATTTCCTTGTTCACAAAATTTGAAGGATTTCTTTTATAAAACAAAAATTGTGCTTATTATCAAAAACTAATAAGCGATCACTGGATTCGAAAACTTTATTTCATAATAGACATTACTTCTCATTTGAATCAGCTTGATCAAAAACGATAGGGAAAAAGGAAAGCTATTTTGACCATATATAATTTGATTTTAAAACAAATTCTTTTTTCTTCAAGATTTTGAAAGATAAGTTTTAATCGTCTTCTAATCCTGTTGAAACAACACCAAGAAAATTACTCTCATATTGAAATTTGCTGTTTCAAAATAATGGTTGCAAATATAAGAAAATATCCTCACCAAATTTCAGAAACAATAAAGTGATGTTAGTTAAAACCATTGCTATTGTTTACTGTAATAGAATTAAATGTTTCGTTTTTTTATACTGGCATTAGCAAATTAAAATGAAGGATTCTTTTGTTGGGCAAGGTCTCTTATCAACAGCTCCATGTGGAGGCTCTATTATTTTTTTAATTTACCGTAAATGATTCTTTCGATGTTATGCAAGGAAAGTCTATGGAGAGGATGACAAGGAGTCTTCCATGTTTTCTCTCGAATACGACTTAGTAAAGTTAGAGGCGTAAAGAAAGTCTTCTCAGAGGACAAATATGCAGGAGATAATTAAAGAAGTCTTGCAACAGCTTCCACAGCCTGAATTGAAAAGTTTTTCTCTTCCTTAATCAGAGACAAAAGATGCTATACAAAAATTTTCAATGTAAGGGATCTTCTTTTTCTCTAGGACACGAAACCTGTGGACCTGTCCTTCAACCCTCTCCACGAGAAGAAGTTCAAGTTTTACGACAATTCTCTCCTGGAAGATATCAAGAACGGTGACCCGAACGTTTTCGAGTTTTTCAAACTGCTCGCTCTCTGCCACACAGTGATGTCGGATGAGAAATCAGGTATCATAAACTTACTCTTGTCTCTATTCTTAAATATGTGAGTTAAAATCTGAACTGTTTCATTTTCTTTTAATTCAACAAAAGTAGATATCGGAAGGGATAATTGTGGAAACATACGGAAAGCAAAAAGCTTTTTATTTCGATTGAAAAAAATGGAAGTTTGGAGAGACTTTTCAAGCACATAAAGTTTAAATGGCTGATGTTACTTTAAAACCTAGAACTTTATTAATTACTTTGATACATGTAATATAAATTACGCTATGCTTTGTTAAAATTTATTATTTTTATTTCGGTAACGCCCACAATTAATATATTGGAAGGTCCATTTATCGAGATGTGGATCAGGTCCCGTTAAAAATATCTGTCAGAGCAATTGCTTCAGACAGAGAAATTTAGTTATCATTTCATTATCAGTTGAAAATTGGAGTCAATAAGTAGGAGACTTTCTTGAAACTTAAAAAGCTTTCGTCCTATATTTACTTAACAAAAAATGATATCAAATCCAAAGTTCTTAAGGGCAATCAATATTAAAATAAGTGACAATTTTAGAATCTAAATTCAGCCTTTTTAAGCAGAAATCGGTAAAGGCCCTTAACAAAGAGGAAAAAAACTGCAAATCCATAACATTCTGCTTTTTTTAATTTATTTTGTTGTAAATGTGAGTAAAAACATAATTTGTGTATTATTTTTTTAAAACCCAGAGAAAAAAATAATATTGTAGATACATTTTTACGTGTAATGGTAGATTAAGTAGATAAGCATGCCAAAAGAAACGGCAAATGCGCCAAACTGAAATGAAATATCAATGACTAAACTGTGAAAGTCAAATAATTACCGAAAAGCAGAAGATTGTTCAAAGTATACAAATAGAACTTTTTTTTTCAGGGGGCATCTTGGAATACCAAGCTCAGTCACCCGATGAAGAAGCACTGACCTCAGCAGCTAGGAATTTCGGTTTCGTATTCCGGGTAAATTTTTTTCTTTTGTTTTTTGGAAACCTCTCACATAATAAAGATATTTCAAAGAGAGAGATTCAAACTTGTTAATATTAAACCCATATATTTCGAAAGAAATGTTCGCAAACTTAAATTTCAAGAACTTCCTTCCTATTTACATAAAAAAAGTCCTCTTATGAAGAAATTTTTGTCAACTGAACAATTCAACTACATTTCATATCACAGATCCACTCCCTAGGACATTTTTGATTAGTAGAAAAAATTTTCTCCCCAATCCATATGGAGTGGGATGGTGACAAAAACGTGTTGTTTTTACGCTTAGTTTAAAATTGAGATCATGTACAAATCCGTCACAGGGCAACCGTGGCTTTATAATGATATTATTTTAAACTAACTCGAAAACAGCATCTCTCATAGAAAAAAAACCATATTGTAACCGTTACGATAAGGAATTTCTATTTCTTTTAGCAATAGTGTAATTAAACTGTAGATCGTATGTAAAAAGAGCTTGTATAGCAATAAACACAACTCAAACCAGCAAATCTAATTTTGACTAATATTCTTCTATAAATCGAGGACCAGATTATTGTTCAAGTTTCTCTACATATTTTTAAGGAACTGCTATTGAGACGATATTGGGAGCTCCAAAACAAAAATTCAATCGAATGTCCTGAAACTTAGTAAAATAATGTTAATAAATCTGAAATAGCAAACATTTATTAGTAATGATTAATTCATTCCTGATTTGATGGAAGAAAAGAAAGAGAAATCACAAAATAGAAAACATTTACTTAAAAAGTAATTATACGACCAGATGTTCGTGTTGTTGTCTCTGCAGATTTGCTCTTGCTATGTCTTTTAATTATGGGGTTTCAATCTAAGTAGTGTTCGCGGTCTATTTTTATTTGCTGCATTATAAATATTGAAGAGTGTTATCTTGACTATTATATCGTTTTCTACCTCTTGAAGGTTGTTGTAGAACTTTTGGCTTATCTGAAAGAAGTAACTGGTGATATTAGTGACATGGAGGTCACGTATGATAGCTTCATTTCTGAAATACCATGGTGCCTGAGAAATTATCTTTAAAGTTTTCCTGTAGATGATTTGGAGCTTCTTAACATGCTACTGCAAAGTGTTAGTGTCATAGATCAATATATATAGTAAGGCGTTCAACTCCCAATAAAAAAACTGGCCCTATTTTTGTATTCAGGTGGCGTGAATGCTATTACAGTGACAGTGTTTCTAAGCGGATCATATTAGGTATTACTTGGAAGTTTTGAATTGAAATTTTAAAATAATGCATTTTATAATTTAAGAAAATAAGCTTTTCTTTGTATCACTCAGCATATGATCTTGAATTTTAATATTTCTTAACAAGTTTAATGAAAGAATCTTTCATTAAAAAGATGCTATTACTTAAGTATGGTATATACATATTTTGTTATTTACACTGCAATTTTGTTTGACTGATTAAGTGACCAGTTTACTTTTAGAATATTGTGAGATCAAGAAATTAATCTCAATAAGTTGATTTAAAACCTTAAAAATATTTACATTTTTAAAAGCACTGATTCTATTGTTATCGTCTTGTGCCAGCTAGGCTGTTAGTAAGGTGCACTGTTATACTTTTCCAAGTGAACCATAATTTAGTGTGGAGTCCTCAGTACACACATGCCATAAGCATCTGTGTCTAGTTCTTTTGATCGTTCTAAATTATCTATGTAAAGAAAGTTTTCCGCCGTCTTAAATATTGTCAAAGAAAACAGTTTACGTTGGCGTATTCATTTATATTTTGACAGGCGAATAGGGAGACTTGCTTTAGAGCACTGTGTTGGGAGATCTGAAAAACATAGCGCTATTAAATATAGTATCTTAAATGGAATTATCACGCTACCAAAGTAGAATTTTCATTTACTTTCTGTTTATTTTGAAAACGCAATCGAACATATTCAGCAATGGAATATCCCCAAATCATCTGTGCATCTTTAGGTACTACTATTGTATCATATGATACTGTAGGTTTGGTACCGAAAGTTCAAGGACAAGCACTATGACATAGAAGAAGAAGAGTGCTCTTACAGACTCCTGCTGAGGCTCACTTGTGAGAACTAATGTAAGAAAATCAGCCACTCGAGAGTTGGGCATTAGTGCTATGCCTATTATATGCATTGCGTATACTTGAAGTACAATCGCTTGGTGCTGCTCAAGCTGACTCAAACAGATAAGGACAGACATGTTCAGGTCCACATTCATTTGCTCAAATATCAACGCAAGGATGAGCCACATCGTCACTTGTGACGAAAAATGGATTTACTTCGACAAGCTGAAAAGCTCTGCTCCGGGTGAGTCCAACGGTAGCGTCGCATAGCGCGATTTGACAAACAAAAAAGATCGTGCTTTGTACATGGTAGGGTATTATCCAAAATATATCTGGAATAAGTCAAAAGCTACAGTGAGATGGTAGCCAGTGTTGCTATCAAATTCTAACTGAATTCCAGCGAAGAAGGTACTGTTCCATGAAGATAATGAAAGATGTTTATATTCACCGGCTGAACTCTGTACGGACTCAAGTGAGATCTTTTGCCCTAAATAAACATCGGACCTTATTTCACTGATTATTTTTACACCCCTTGTGGGTCCTATCTTCTATGGACGTTTGTAATGAGAATAATCTATTTTTGGACCTCACTCACGTTTATGGGAGAAACCATTGAAGCTAAACCTTGGCAGAAAATCATAGATTCGGATAGTGATCTGCACTAAAGATACTGCTTTCAGGTTTTTTTGTAACTTTATTAAGAATTTGTTTCCTTTGAAAACTTTCGTTAGTAACCCGATAAATAGGCTAATAATCTTTGTATAGCGATAAAAATATTAAATGAAGTTAGAATTTTGTTAAAGTCAGAACAACTGTTTTAAGTTATAGATATTTATTTTCAAAATTAATAATTTTAATTATGCATTTAAATGTTATATAAACGTTTGATTTGTTAAACCTTATATTGCATGAAATATGTCGATTTACTAAATAAATTGTATTTAACTTGGAAGCCTGTTGTTTTCATCAAAAGCGTATTTTAAAATTATAATGGTAAAGATAAATACATTTTAACCTGCATAAAATTACACTTATATCTGAATTGAAATTTTAGATGTATTCTAAAAAATGCCACGCTGATCTTAAACATTGAGGATATTTATCTCTTTAATAATTAATTGGTAAAATCTATGATACATAATTCACATTAATTATGTTTATTTTGAATGTTAAAGTATTTAATAAGCTATTTTAAATTTTTTAAATTTTATTAGTTCATAAATTATAATTGTGGTATATAAAAAATTTCTATTTTAGAAAATGTCTTGGTGATAAAATCTCTGTGATGAAATAAATTACTCCATACAAAATTAAGTCCTTAAATTGAATTTTTAAAGTTATAGAAATTAGCGCAATGCTTGTTAAGTTTCGAATTTAATCACTGGTAGCATCTGATGATAAATTTTTGAAATTCGCGCGCTTCCATGCATATTTGCCAAAAATAGTTCTTTGGAATTTTCCCGGTTTCCTCTCTTGTAATACATGACCTACAAACTATGAAAATGGAGTAATTACGTATCATCTCGCTGACCATTTTGATCGAAAATATGTCATCAACTTTTGCAAATTTTAGATATTTTACAAAATGTAAAGGATAAATGAGTAATTAATTTATATCTTCATTAGAACAAATGTACTACTGTACCTGATAATGTTGATATTAGTTGGGTTTGAGTTTCATGACCGAATCAAAGTAACCTATCTTGTGGAATTGGGCATAACACGTACAATCTTTAGCACATACAGGAATTGCATCTCTGAGAAATGCCTTTGTGTCCTTGCAGAATCGGACGCCAGCTTCGGTGATCATCGAGGTGATGGGACATCGGGAAGTGTACGACCTCTACTGCATCCTTGATTTCAACAACGTCAGGAAGAGAATGTCGGTAAGTTTGGACTTAAAGTAAGAATATTATTTACAAATTTCCCAAGTTTTCTATAGAAACCCTTTGGTGATTCAAAGCAGACGTTTGTAATGGTTTGAAATCCACAATAGTCCTCTACAATAAAAACCAGAATAAGAAAAAACAAATATCTGATCGATATCATAGATTACATGAAAAACAACAACAAGCTATCAAAACAGAATTTAGTAGTAAATGTGTTTCCAATCTCAATGCGAATACAGAATAATATAAAAGGCATTTTATAAACTACACTGTATTCTAATAAAAGTCCAGATTTACCAAATGAAATTTGGTAACATAATTGGAAATTTGGACACATAAAATTTACGAGAAAATATTCAAATCAAGATTTTAAAACTCCAACATGCATAAGACATAATATAGACACATAGTTCGATAACAGAAAATCTTAAAACTATAGTTTCTATAGTACTAATTATACTGTTTTTCAATAGAGTGATAAGGATGCAGTCAGTCATAAGGCGATTTATTAAAACGTCCATTTCTCTTTTTAATGCAATTACCAGGTAATTTGTGCCAGTTTACTATCTATAACAAACAACGAGCTGATTTAGAGCAAGTGTGCCATTAAAAAAGAAATCCTCAAAGGAATTAAATCGTTTATGTGTTCCTTCTATAAATCTACCACAAATATTCTACTCAAGATGTAACATAATATTCTGTTTAAAATAATAACTATCCATTGTATATAGACACATAAAGACCGGAAACTTATTGCAAATGAAACAAAATCAATGGAATAAATTATCCATTCCTGAAAAAGCAGGAAATGTAGCATACATAACATAGCATTAAATGAGGAACTCAATCCATACACGAATGAGTAAGACTTTCATAAATAGTTGGACAGAAAATTAAATAAATTTCAACGTATGAATTAAAAAGTAATTCACTTCTATGAACTTCTAATGTTTCTTAACTGTAAACAATTCCAAGCTGAGATTCATTTTGTGCTGACTCTGAAGACCCCCTATCAATAATACATTTAATTACTCAAAATATTTTTATTATCTTCGAGACCTTTTTTGTTATAAGTGATGACACTGGTTTTCTTTTCTCTAATAAAAATTCTGATCGATCTATTCCATTTTTGCGTCTAATTTTTTAGCTTTCTTCAAGTAAAAGATAATTGCATATTTAATGATTGAGTGTCCAGTGTACGAAGAGTGATTAAAACTATTTTATTTAAAATACAAATTCTCCTAATTCAAAAAACTCTCTCTGATTGTATCAATTTATTAATTTGAATATAAAGATTGAAATATATATATATTTGATTTATTAAATAAATTATTTAGCTATCATATAATTCACTTCAACATAAAAAAAAATTAAGTTTTAATCTCCTTTTGAGTATAACAGCGCATTAAAAAATGCTTCCACAAAAAAAATAATAAAAATAATAATTTATAAAGTTTTATAAATATGATTAAAAGCAAATGTATTTTCGGATTAGAGGTCAAAGACAAGTATGTAGAAATGAGCTTCTAATATCAAATGTAGATAACTTGTAAAAAATTCCACCTCAAATGAAATAAATAAATGTGTATTTCATATCACATTTCTCATCCTTAAGATTCTTGTTAATACGAAATCATAAATGAAGGCAGATTTTACTCACTGCTAGAGTCAATAAACAGATTTTTTTTAACTAATCAATAATTATCGTAATCTTTCACAGAAATGAAATTTACCTTAGGCAAAATATTGTGATGCATTTATTGTGCATAAGTTTTGAGAAAGTAACATACAAGTTAACTAAATTGTTGGTTCATCTTCTCTAAAGGAGACCTGATACATAAAATTTTTCAACTGCCGTACTACACATGTTCAACATAATCCTAGGAAAACTTTAAAAATGTAAATATGGACATAAGAAACACTCTATTATGTTCGGTAAGTTAAAAATTCATCCAAACTAATTTTTTAAATCACATATCAACAAATTTTAAGTCTTTATTTCAAAGAAAAACTAAGTTATGTAGCACATATGAAAAAATTCTGACGTAAGGGATGATCTCGATATAAGGTTGACCAGATTGTAAGGATACGACAATACTTCTACTATGGTTGGAATGCATTCCTCCCCCCCCCCACAATAATGAATATAGAAATATATAAAATAAATATAGAGAAATCATTTTTGATGCATTTATTTTTTAAAGTTACCGTCGTGAAAATATAGTAATTTTAATAGATATCTTTATTTAAATATAGTTTGCATATATATACTTTCCTTAATATTAGAATTCTGATTTTTAGGTAATACTGAGGAAAGATGGAATTCTGAAACTGTACTGCAAAGGCGCTGACTCCGTCATCTTCGAACGGCTGGATGAAAGCTGTTCAGATCTCAAGTTTAAGACCCTGGAGCATTTGAACGTAAGATGACTATTGTAACATCTTCAGTTATGTGCGTCTCAAACACACACCCCCACTTTTTCATAACGAGACTCCGAAATATTATTTTTCTGATGAAAGTAAAACAGGCAGACATGCTGTAATGCAGGAGGAAATTTGGCAAAACGATGTATATGATGAATAGGAGGAATTAAACATTATGCACATTGAATTAAACCTGTATCGTTGCTTGTGGTAGCACTGACATTTATACCAAAGTTATTATTTAAATAAAGATATTTTGTAATTTATAATGTATAGAAGATAATAGCAAAATAAGAAACAAAAAATTTGTATTTGTTCTTAAACATAACACGCAATTGCTCATTAAAGCTTCCTCTCTAAAAAATAGTACACCAAGTGCCCGAAATTGTCGTAATCGTTAGAACATGCACAAGATCTTTAGTTTTTGTATCATTCTTTCAAATCACGTAATGATTCAGGTGACTAAGATAGAGATAAAGAATACATGCAGAATTTAAACACTGTTTTGATGTCTGAAATACATTGAAGCAAAGATCTTGCCCCTGAAATTGATTGATCTTAATGCGTTGACATCTTTCCCACAATATTGACCCAAAGTAAATTTCAGTATCTCTTATTCCGAATACATTCGAACATTTGCATTGTTCAGTAGAAGGTTTTTTAATACATTAACTTATATTGATACATGCTAATAGACTAAGCGCACAGAATCCTTGGAGAATGAAGTTACAATGTCTTTATGGAAAGGTGGGTTTTTCCACAATTTTCATTTGTTATCGGAAAATATTTTTCTGTTATCGGAAGATATTACAATCACGTTATTTATTATTTAATTTGCAAAGCCTATTTTGTATCCTTTCATCGTGCTTCAGTAAAGAGAAGAACAATGTTTGTAATTTTCCCAGCTAATCAAACTTCCATTTTAAACAAGTCATCTTCTGATAAACGTAGTCTCCTATTAGAGAATAATTCTTCCAACAGGAAACTATATCCAATAAGGGAGCAGATTTGCATGTTTACAAATAAGTCCATATTTAATTACCTTTCTCAAATAACGTAACACCCATTTGTTGAATGAATTCAATCATAACAATTTAAAAATTGACTCAACTAAACCATTTGAAAAATCGGGGGATAAATACATTTAACCAAAAAGTAATTTTCAATGGTGTAATCCTTCTTCGTCACCTTTTCCATCCTCATCAATCCTTTTCCATCGAAAATGCTGCATCCATAGCCGTTTCCTGTAAACTGCCTTCCAGTAGAGCTTCGTGGACCATACTCATGCATTGCAAGGGGGGAAAACTCTGAAGCATTCACCGCAACAGACATGATTTAGAAGAAGAAAATCCCCTTAATGTTCAGCGATTAGCAACGTCAGTTGTTATTAGCTTTTCAAGAAACGACATTAGTGATTAGCCCAACCCAGGTTTTTTTCCCCTTTTTTTCTCTGAAGATCGCTGTCATGGGGCCTCAGTGGCCTGGTTGGTTTGGGCGTTGTTCTCGCCACAGAAAATGGGTAAGCTCGAAAACCGCCTTATCCGAAGATCCGTCGTGTTCACTAATGGCGACTGGGAATATGTCGTGGTAGCTATGTCTTCCATGTATTCCAAATTAATACCTCTGAGGGTGTTAGAAGACAGGCTTTGGGTCTTTTCTGGCTTCTAACTCTAAATTGCAAGAATCAGATTGTGCTGCCATCTATGAGCATATTTTCACCCTAGTTAAGGGGGTTCTGTTCAAAAAAGGAAGATGGACTTTCTGATTTCATTCGCTCAGTCCCTGACAGGCTGGCTAGTGCCAGTTGTAACAACAACAGTTCGCTCTCTTACGATTTGGTTACGGTGATCTCGCTGTATGCCTTTTACTTTATTCGTTTGTTTAACAATCGGGAATAATAGTTGTTAACCTCATGAAGCAGATATCTGTTTACTTTGAAAAACAAACACAGGCCATAAATTCCCTTCATTTTCAGAAATTTGCTGGAGATGGCTTGAGAACACTATGCCTGGCTGTCAAAGAACTGGATGAAGATGCTTTTGAAGAGTGGAAGGAGAAATTCCACACAGCAGCGTAAGTATATTTCGTATTCCTATGAGTGTTCGTGGAAAACAAATTCGATTCATTTTTACTGTGAGGAAATACTTAAATGGTGAATAATATTTTAAAACACTCAACTTTTTGATCAAGTCAAAGGAAAATAAATTCACCTTGGAAATTGGCACTCTATATTTGGATTCATAAATATAATCACCTCTCTAGAGACCATCATATATAAAACTGTTTACATTCCTAAGCCAAAATGATTACACAGATTTCATTAACCTCTTCCTTGAGGAATCTTCTTGTACAAAATAACAAATGTGGTATCCCTTTGTATTGTTAAAATAGTATTGAGTACAACTTATAGATAGTACCTAGTCAAAATCAATAAGAAACACTTTTTCTTTGCAATATTATTCTAAAAGAAGTCTTTCTAATTGATTTTCAATAGATACTATATATAAATTGTACTCGGTATAAAGAAACGCCTTGACTTTATCTGTCATCAACATTATGCAATGCACGTTTCCCCCCTCCCAGAACATTTTTGTGTGATAAAATGTTGTATATTTTTTTTTCCGATAAACTTTCAACGAAATTATTATTTGTCATTGGTATTCAGAAAATTGATAGTGCTTTTTTTTTTTTTTTTTTTTTTTTTTTTTTTTTTTTTTTTTTTTTTT
>JAPDSC010012696.1:293407-317384 GCA_026290005.1 Latrodectus geometricus | reverse complement strand
TGTGTGTGTGTGTGTGTGTGTGTGTGTGTGTGTGTGTGTGTGTGTGTTAAAGTACATAATATTATTGAATTCTATGGTTTAACTCTCTGTGAATTTTAATGATCGTTAAGGTATGGATTGTGGCAGTTCTTAGAGCCACACATAGCTGTTTTGCAGTGTAACATGTGTATGAACTCTTCCTTCCATTACTTTGAGATGTAGATTTTAAACGGTTTATTTATGAAAAATAATAATAGAAAACTTATAAAAATATGCATTAAAGAATTATATAAGAATATTCACTTGAAAAGATTGTTTTAATATAAATCATTTGCATTTGCTTTCCTTATTTTTTATTAGCAATAGAAATAGCAATCATCATCAACAGGAATAATAGTATTTTTCAAGAGATTTCAACTGTTTATGATTAATTAATTTATGAAACAACTTTGAAATTTTTTATTTATTTTACAACTGGTCTATCATTTGTTATTTCATAGAATAACTTGGTAAAGCATAAAAACGATATCATACAGCATATGTGTGTGTGTTTTAAATTCTTTATTTAAAAATAATTTATTAACCTTCGTTTGAAAAACTGCAACGAGCAAACCTCATTCTTACTTATAGTTATTTGAATTTGTAGCATTTAAACAAGCTGTGGGTTGAAGGATATGTTTTTGCGCTTTCCGAAGAGAAATATTCTTATTCCAGAATTCAACAACGTTGTGAAGTGCACGGTATTAAAATTTCTATGTGCAAAATAAGCAACATTGTTAATCGGACCGGTAAAAACCGTCAATCATTATTTCTACATGGAAAGAAGACTCCAAACGAATATCCGAAAAAGATACGTACTGCTTCAAATGTTTCTAAAGTGAAATGGCTGGTAACAAGAGAAAATCCGCCAACACAGAAGACAATTGCAAAGTCCTTAGATACAACTACAGCAACAATAAATAAAATAATAAACTAAGATTTACAACTTAAAAAAGCTTAAAAAAACATAATATTCACCAGCTTTTGCCGAGACATGTGGCTCAACGTAAAACATTTTGTAGAATCCTGTATGAAAATTATTTAGCAGGATATAAATGGAAAAACATTGTAACCCTTGATGAAACATGGGTGTACTTAAATGACTGCAATAAAAAAAGGTCTATTTACTATAGAAAACGAGGTGACAAAACCTTACAAACCTAGTTTCATCAATTTAAAGAAAGTTTCAGTAAGGGATTTATGATTGTCGCAGGTTTTTCCTACGATGGAAAATTAAAAATAAGAAGAGTGGGAAAATAAACGTTAAAATCAACTCATCATACTATCAGGAAAACTTTTCCTGATAGTATGATAAGTTGGTTTTATTTATAGAAGAAATTCCACTTCCTTATCTCAATGATTTTCGAAGAGTGAAACTTAAAGACAAAGCTACAAGTCCTACTTCGAAAACTACACTGCATTCCTTGAAAAAATGAAGACTAGTACAGGTATTGCATATATACCTTTTCAACATATTCCTGTGAAATCCCTTGACGCTTTACCTATGGACTATGTGCCTTTGGTCTGTTAAAAAGAGCTCTTTCCTAACGCAAACGCACCTCGATACTTGGACTCTGGAAAGTAGTGGAAGAGGAATGGAAAGCAATACCCCTGGAAATTTTACGAAAAGCGCTTCTATTATGGAAATCACGATGCAGACTTATAGTCTAGAAAAAAGGCTATCAGATTGAACATTTAAGAAAATATTCTTTAAAATTTGATTAAATGGCCACGAAATCGTTCTAAAAATGTGTTAATATCCTCTGTTTTTATCCAATTGTTTAGAAAATTCCGAATGGTTCAATTTATTCAGTAAATGTTACCAATATTTACTAATTTACCAAATGTTATCAATGTTGAACATTTCCATCGAAATGTCCTGTTTTGCATCATTGATCTAGTAAGAAAGATTTTGATGCCAATATTAATCAATGAATGTTTTTAGGACGTGAATGATCGGAACTCTTTACACTATCCTCAACTCTACACTCCTGGCCACAAGAACCTGCTCTTCAATAAAAAGGAGTTCCTGAAGTCTCTGGCCCATGGAGTTTGTACTTCCTTCACCCTCTTCTTCCTGCCGTACGGTGCCTTCAACCAGAACATCGACCCCCACGGTCTCAACATGGACAGTCACCAGTTACTGGGCACCGTGGTCTCCACGCTCCTTGTACTTATAGTCACAGCTCAGGTACTTTACTTACTTCTAAAAAGGAATGAAATGCTCAAGTTAGATTATTTTGTTATTGAAATAAAATGTTGTTGTCTGCAATATTATAGTTTTATTTGTCTGAACACCGCTTTATACTTTCATCAACATGCAAATGTTACCACAAAGCATATTTCAACAAAAGACACGCAAAATTCTTTTTTTATTGTACTACTTATTTTAGCCCATCATTATGACTGCAAGGACCAAGAACTTCCCTTTTTTTCAGTTCTAGGTAACACGTCAAAAATCCATCACTATTTTCTAAATTTTCTATTCGAAGAAAAATTTTCGCTTAAATACATATTTGTCTCAGTATTATTTGGAAAATAATTATCTATGTTACTTCTTGCATGGGGTCCACTATCCTATTTTGTAAAACGTAGCTATACTTAAAAGCTATCATTTGGCAACACACTTTGAATTTTGGCTTAAATTTAAAGAGTTGCTGATGGTGAAAAGTACCGTTCCTGTGTTCGGAAAATAGCACATTCAATACCGAAACCAGTCGAAGACCATCGGGCATCCGATGGAATTATCTATCTTATGCTTCAACACTTAAGTCCAGACTCCCTATCGAACTTATTTGTAGACGCACCCAAATTGTAGAATGCACCTACAATTTGGTTTCATTTTTCAACATTTGGACGTTTTATCCAAATGTTGTAAAAGGGAACATTAAAGCACTGAGGGTATTTATATTAAATTTTATTACAAAAAAATAAAAATTAAATTTATTACAAAATTCTTATAAATTGACTATTGATAACATTTCTTTTGAGCATGTCAAAAGAAAGTATCCTTCAGTGATGTCGCATGATGATGCTAAATGAAGTTACCAAACCAGCTGTTGCTTGAATATAGTTCAGGAACTCTGCACGTCCTGGTCAAATGTGACTTAAGAATAAAAATTCAATGATATGACTTAACTTCTGATATATTATGGATATATTAACTTTTTCAATAATTATATAATAAGGATATGTTAACTTCTCATATCGAGGAACATTTCCTAGATGATTGTAAACTGCAATATTAGAAAGTGAAAATTAAACACAAGTGTGATGTTTAAACATCGTACACCAAAGATGGATATTTAAAATTGCTAGATTTATACTCTTCCGTTTTTCCTCTTTTATCTAAATTTTAATTAATTATTATTTTTATTAATTATAATTACTATTAACTAATAGTTCCACCTTAATTTACAATCAAATTATAGGATTGAAATTTTTCTAGGAGGAAGAACTTGATTAATTTGAACTTGATTAATTGAATGCATTTACAAATTGCTGTTATGTAAATTCATTGGTAAATTGGATGATAGATACACAATAAAAGATTACAAGCAGAAACACTTGAAAATGTCGAAGGGTTTCGTGGGGAGATATCCAAAGAATAAAGCCGCATTTCTTATGATCAGCATGGGACATAAGGATTTAAACAGATTGGCTGCTGTCACTTGTTGCAATTCTCAAGCTGATTCTTTTTCAATAAACCTCCCCAGTAATAGACTTCCATTTATGTGAGACTTATTAGAAAACAATGTACGTGTTCTTCAGATGGGAATGTTTTGATCACGGGAAAAAATGCATTTGGTGATTCGATGGATGTGGCCTCTATATGCTTTTTGTTAATGCATTACTTTTTGGACTGTCCACGGTATACAAACTTGGCAAACATGATTTCTTATCTTAATAGAAACTTTCAAAAGTATTTTTTGCTATTACATATGAATTTTAAAAATCACACGTTGCTGCATTCAAACCTTGGCTTTCAAACATATAATTATTCTCTCTCTAATAGAAATATATTCTTAAAACTCGTTCTCTTTCAAACGTGTGATCCCCTGCAATGTGTAGCAGCTTCAGCGATTCTCCTTTTGTATGTGGGATGTTCTTATTTATTGTCAGACGGCTGATATCCTATCATGCAAAGGAATAAATTGATACCAATGATAATAATGTGGTATTTGTGAAGGAGATTTTTTGCATTAAAAATTTATCTAAATCAACAGCATGTTATCCATTGTTTGAAATCTAAGTAAGTAAATAATAATTTTTGCGTAGTTAAAAACGTGAAATAAAATAAAAATAAAAACATGCTGTAAAAAGTAACTAAATATAAGCTCCTATGCTTTGTGTTATGATCGTTATTAGAAAGAATTTTCAAAATTCTATTCAGTATGTCTCGAATAAATTAAAATATAATTTTTTTTTTCATTTTTCGCTAAAAAAATGACTTTTAAAATTAAAGTGGTGAGTGAGTTCATCGATTTTGGATCATGCACTGTAACACTGAAGAATTGGAAAATAATCAGTTAATGCTCAATAATTAGTTAATCTTGTTAATGCCATGACACATCACTTAAGGATGACGTAATAGCTACTGCAACAACTCTGTCGTGGGAGGATTTCAAGTAAATATTTATTTGTCTCAAATTCTTAAAATTCCCAATCATCGATCCATGGATTAAAGCTTCCATTAAGGCTAGACTAGAATACGGAAGTAATTACTCTGCAGAGAGCCTTTCGTAGGACACCGCATGCTGGATAGCGCTATAGTGGCACATATCTTCTGGTATTAATTGAAATAAACTTCTTTTAGTAAAAATTATAAAATAAAATCTGTTTCTTCCAGGTAGCGCTAGACACGGCCTATTGGACTGTTTTCAACCACATTGTAATCTTCGGCAGCGTTGCTTTTTTCTTTTCCCTGACTCTCTTCATCAACAGCAACCTGATCGCTAGCAAGTACATCGGTGTGTTCCGGATGACCCTCAGCTCACCCACCTTTTGGCTGGTCACCCTGCTCGTCTTCGCTGTTCTCCTCATCCCCGTGGTGACCGTCCGCTTCTACTATGTCCACGTGCACCCCACCCTGGCGGACAGGGTGCGCCTGAAACAGCGGCGGACTAGGATTCACGCCGAGTCGGCCGCAGAGGAACCCCAGATTCTGCTGCCCCAGCTGATGAGACGTCCCAGCAGGAGGAAGTCCATGAGATCAGGATACGCATTCGCCCACCAAGAAGGCTTCGGCAGACTCATCATGAGTGGCAAGATCATGAAAAAGTCCAAGTCCAGCTCCTTCAGCAACAACATGCTGCCCCCGCTTCTCCCTGGAACGCTCGCCAATTTCAGACCTACCATACGAGTTTGAATAAAACTCATCCTCACTATCTAAGTAAAATGATCATAATCGTTTCCGATCTATTGGCAGTACTCTTTCGAAGCATTAAATTCCCAACGTCAGGAAAGTATGATATTTACTTTGACGGTCTTTGGCATTCATTACAAATACTGTAATAAATGGATCATGTAAATTCGAGTTAAGTGTTATTAATAGGTAGATAATCTGTGAATACAATGTATGGCATCCAAAAATGGTGTAAGTTAAATTCAGTTTAGTCACTAAATATCGACGATTCCTTAATCCTGCAATCGTTAAAATGCTGGAATTTACATAGTAATTTTGACTTCTGGTACATCCAACTTTCGCTGCATGCAAAAACAAAATTTGATCCGAGATGTCACAAAAGCAAATTACTAAGCCAACTTACTTGGTATATGCCATGCAACCTATGTGATTAATAACTTAATTAGTAATGAAATATAAAATATCAAAAAACAAATTATTGTATCCTTTTTGCATCTTATCATTTTGGTGTTAAAATATTTACAATCAGACATTGCATCCTTTCCGACTATTGCAAATGATTAAAAATATCCCAATTAAATATACATTTAATTCAATATATAAAGTTTTTTTGAAACCTATTTTTGGTGATTTCTAATAATTAATTTTATAAAACATATAATAAAAATCTATTGAAAGCATCTTATAACCAACGTTTTGCATTCCCGACTGAAGATTTATCAGCTGCATTTTCATTATGACTCTCATCAACGAAAATAAAGTACAAAAAAATCCTCGCTTCTCATTAGAATTAAAATCTGGCTTTAAAATGAAATGAGGAGAAAAGTAACTTTTCGGAAATCACGGAAACTTTACATCTCTTAAAAAATACTCTTACATTGCATAAAAAGAATTTTCCATCAGCGTATTAATATTATTGTAAGTAGAAATCATATATTGATGCCTTCTTTTAAATAAAATTATATTTTTATTTAAGAAAATGTGCCTATATAAAGTAACTTTGGATAAAATATGTAATTTTATTATGAAAGCATGATTCTAAATAATTTTGATAATGCCATTTCTATTAGTGTTGTGACATTCAAAGTTCTTCCAAAGGAATGGAAACTGTGATTTAGGGA
Source organism: Latrodectus geometricus (assembly GCA_026290005.1). Lineage (NCBI taxonomy): Eukaryota > Metazoa > Arthropoda > Arachnida > Araneae > Theridiidae > Latrodectus > Latrodectus geometricus. The sequence goes on along the minus strand of JAPDSC010012696.1, from coordinate 310,880 downwards.
CCAATATTGAAGCCTTTCAGTATTACATGCTGTGAGTTCGTCCAGTTCAGTAAAGCTTTAGAAGTGTGAATGAAAAAAGCCCAACTGTTCGTGAGAAAAGTGATTTAGAAAACTTCTTTTATCGAGTTCATAGTTTATATAGTGTAAAAAATTGTTATACTGTTTAAAAGAATAATAAAGTTACTTCATGTTGCTTGAGTGAAATGTTAGTTATTTTTAGAACATTTTTAACATCATCGATTACAAAAACTATCGCTTTTAGATAACTATAAGCCTCACTATATTTTGAAACAGCAATATGATCTAATAAAGGATTTTTGGAAAGCTATGTCGATAACTCAGGAACAGGATTCTGTGTTAAATAACGAATTAATATGAGATACAAATGACACTAAACAGAAGAAATAGGACGTTTCGCATCGCTAAGCCAACTTTTTTAATTTTTAGCTCTTTTGCTATATTTGTTTTCAACAATGTAGTTAAATTGAAATAAGTAAACCAGGTGAGAAAGAAAACTTATTAAAACTTTGTTTTCATGGTCTCAAATGGTCATTTAAATTATTTACTGGCTGCGGTGGCCTGGTTGGTTAGGGCGTCATTCTCGTTCCCGGCTAAGTTCGATTCCCGGCTTAGCCGAAGATCCCCCGTGTTCTCTAATGGCGACTAGGGCACGTAAAATCTGTCGCGTCGCAAGGTCCTCCATGTTTCCATTACAAATTAATACCTCTGGGAGTGGTTGGAGCCAGGCTTTGGGTTTTCACTGATTTCAATCTCTAAATTGGAAAATTCAGATGGTGCTGCCATCTCTGAGCTAAAAGTCGTACTTCCACCTTCGCATGAGGGTGCTCTCTTGAAAAACGGAAGACGCTCTCTCTGACTTCATTCGCCTAGTCTCTGACGGGCGGGCTTGGCGTTGCCAAGTGTCAACAACAACAACAAATTATTTACAACTCTGATAGCAAACATCGTCCTATGTACGTCCCACGGACGTCCAGAATGTCCATATTTGATCTTTATACATGTTTTGGACTTCCTAGCAAGGATGTTCTTAGTGCTTCCTTTAATGACTTCATTTGAACGAACTATTTAAAAATGTCCCGTGAAGGTTCTTTTACATCTATTTTTAGACCAGTCTCTTACAAATGTTCTGGAAACGTCTTTTGAGTTATATTCCACACTGAAATGACATCTTAGATTTTGGTCAAAAATTAAAAATTTTTTATTCTAAGGCATTTGATAAACAATAATCGGAAAGTCATAGAAATTGCTATCCGCTTAATATAAGCAATTTTGCCCTCTTTTAAGAAGATAAAATGTGTCTTATTTCGTCATTATAATCGAAACTTATTTAAAATATTTTATTTATGAATTTGAAAATATATATATATTAGGTTGGGGAAAAAGAAATCCATTATTTTTACGAGAACTTTATGTAACTTCTTTTGGATTCGCTATGTAAAAAGGTTTAAAACAGCTTTCATGTAGATTTTTAGGTCTTGCGCGTTACGAATGCTGACATGCGGTTAACTTAGATCATTTTTGATATTTTATAGACATTTTCGACGATGCTATATCCACATGCGAGGTTCATCTCTAACATCAAAAATACCCGAACGGACTGGTACGTAACGAAATTGTACGTAACTGGTTGTTACAGTCTTCTATAGGACGAAAAACACCTTTCACAATTTTAGCCACATGGCTATCTTTTTCGCCGTTACAAGAGAAAAATGAAAATGTATCGAATTTCGTGTTTGTTGTCTTCCAATTTTAAAACCTTTTACTCATAACTGAATGAATCAAACAAAAAACTGCAAGAGGATATTCTAGTGTCCAATGACACCTTTCCAACGAGCATAATTCTGAAATTGTTTGATAGATACCTCACGAGATATCGATCACTACAGACGTCTACCGAAAAAATAATGAATTACTTTTTCCCCAACCTAATATATATTCTTTCGATTACATGAAGTTAAAAGGTGATTTTCAAAGACGAAGTATGCAAACAAATTTGAGGATATTCTATATGTAAACATTTTTTTTTTACTAATATTCTTTCAATTATTAGAGTTTTTTCTAAATTTAATAATTTTGAGATAACTTGAAAGATAAAAAAAAATTATATAAACTATTAGTATAAAATAATAAATTAAATTTCTTTTCTCTACAATCCCGGAAACAAATTTGTAATTTTTTACATAAAAAAAGCCTTTATTAAGTGCTTTTATACCTAACAATTTCATTTATAATGCCTTTTTAAATAGAAGTTACAAAAGGTAGAATGACTGATTACTGGAACGCAGTCGGTTAAAGGGATCGTAGACAACATAACACTGTAGAAATTTTTTACAGTTTAGATATTAATATTTTTTTTTATAAAATTCTTTCTTGGAAGAACTTTTCATTGATATTAAAACTCTTCCTTGCCTTCTTGAAGAGAATTTGTAACTTCTGTGGTTCGTAGAAAGTTTATTATCCCAAATAATTGCTTAAATGTTATTCAACTAATAGATAAAAATTACAATATCAAATAGTAGAGTTTTCTACTCGTAACTTATTATCTTCTAATTATAACATATCACAAGATCCAAAAAGATTATGCTGATTTTTATTACATCAAATTTATATTCATGTTCATATTGAATTATAACTTCAATTTTAAAATTAATTTCTGAATATGTATTCAAAATTTTTAAAAGTAAATTCTTACAGTTCACATAATTATTTTGTTATATAAAATTCTAATTAATTCTTTAATTCCTAAAAAAAGCATTTTACAAGAGCTGATACTGTAGCCTTGACTACAAGAGTCAATTATCCAATGTCGAATGTTCTTTGGTACCTCATGTTAAGTAATCTGCGTTCACAAGGTGGCGGAATTATTTCATTATAAACGCTTACAAAAAATAAAAATCAAGATAAATCAAAGAGTTGCCAGAATTTATGAATTTATTTCGAAATCAAAAGAGAAAGAACGTTACATTTAAAATCGAACGCAGGTACCAGACAGGCATAACATTAAATGTTTCAGCGTGTTTAATGTTTAGATGACATCTTGTATGAATGTTTTACTAGTACATATTTACATTTGGATTGTATCTTAGTTACGCTTTACTAAAAAGTAAATTTTCAAGCCCACATCTGATGTATCTGCATGCAGAAAGTAAGAAGCTCATTCACCTCTTATTTCATTTCTTGTTCTAGCATCAAAATTCCTTGCGCAGCATTGAATCAAGTACTGAACTAGCTACATTTCGAACGTGAGAATATCGTGGACCCTGAGTTACTATATTACAGGGGTGGCCAAGACGTCGACCGCGAAGACATTTTAGGTAGCCCGCGCAACCCTTCCGATAATGACCTCGGATATTGACAATTTAATTTATCTCTTATGACATAGAATTAATGAATTTCTTAAAATTAAAATTTTCTACAATTTACGCATTAAAACCTAAAACAAATTGTGCAAAGTAATACAATGAATATGTCGTTTTACAATGAAGAATCAAATAGAAACAACTTGACAAGGTGGGATGCTCAGATTATATCCAGTAGCCGGCGCGATGATAGCGAAGCGACGAATTGACTGTCACACCAACCGTTTAGTTTCAGTTCTTATAAGTTAATCGTCTTACTTTGCAGATCTCTCGATGTCTACCGCAATGATACGATAATTTGTTGTTTTAACCATCCAAAATTACTCAGCCCTTACCAGTGCTAAGAGAAATACCATTTTCACAATGCTTGGAAAGATGGTTTCTTTTTTATTATGGTGAAGGAGAAATGTGTTCATCTCATATGTGACTCAAATGTGGTACTTCCAAAATAAGCAAACGTTGAAAAACATTTTAAAATCATGCACTTAAAATACGCTACATGCCACCCAACCTGTCTAGTGGTTAGCGTGACTAACTACGCATGGGGAGGATTTGGGTTCGAATCCCGTCTCGGACATGTATGTACTTTCTCTTTCTCTCTCGGTGTTTCTTGTCCTTTCCTCAGATGATGGATGAATGTGGTCCACCCTATAAACGGGTTTATGGTAGTGTGGTGTGGTGTGGGCGATGCTACTCGTATCTCCATGACGTGGTTCACAGGTGCTCACCGGGTAATGATAAAATGAGTAGCAGTATCCGGCCTTGTTATGGGCAAATGGGCTAATGTACTTACTTGCTCAAGGGTGCCCGCCATTAGAAATAAAAAAAAAATTCATTTATAGCTGGTGCAGAGTTGCAACTTGCAAGGCCCCTTGCAACTCAACACCAGAGCAAGCAATGGATGCACAACTCGTAAATAAGATTGTCTCTCCTCTGTTGATTGCTCGAGGTTATGCAGTATGGCAATTACAATGGAAGTCTGGCGGGGAAGGACTGTTGCTGGCGGGCAATAATTTATATCTGTTTGAAAACTGAAGTTCGTAAAGTAAAATACTGGGATTGGTCTCGAGTTGGTGCTTCTCTTTGTAGGAGCAAGGAATTGCGAAATGGACCACCCAAACAAAACATCTCTTCGGTTCAGGAATGCAGTAAAGCAATTAAACACAGGAAATCTGCCTTTTTCTCTAGCCAAGAAAGTGGACCACTGCAGATGGACAATAATTCACTCTTTTTTTATTTTTGAAAAATCACCAGGTCTCCCAGAAGATTGAATAAGAAGTTGGTGTTGAATTTCAAAGCTCTTTTTGTAAAAAAATGTGAATGGAAGGATCCATTCATAACATTGTCAACAATTCTCCCAACGGTTGTTAATTATATGAGCGAGATTTCAGGGCTAAGTTGTTCTGAATTCTTAGTGTGACGGTTTTTCTCCTGGCTTAGAGTGTAGACTGTGACATAGTAACTCAATACTTGGGTGTATCGGTTACATTAAAGAAGCATTTGGATCACAAATGGTTGCAGGTGGTTTCAAAAAAGATATTTGTGGAAACCTTTGCTTAGAATTTTTGAAAGAAAGTGAAAGGCATTAGTAAAAAAAGATGGGGACATGGTTAGCATTGAATACAGTTATTATCAAAGTATTTTACAGATTACATTTTGTACTGCTACCTATCGGATTGAAAAATAATTACAAAGTTTTTAGAAATTTATTAAATAAATTTAATAAAATTTAAATTAATATTAAATGAATTGATAATTAATGAAAAATAAATTATTAAATCTATAATATTTATTATAACTCCATAAAAATTATTATGATTAACGTTAATTTAAATATTAATAAATAGATTTTCTGTGATAATCTATAAAAAAAATAATATTTATGAAGGTTACATTTCATTAATTGCAATTTTATGTGTTTTCGTAGAATGGTTTAATTTAAAGCATGATGCAGAGAAATATAAATTTCCTCTAAAAGAGTTTTTCCGTGAAAATTTTCCAACTTTTTCACACACACATAAACACTTTCCATTTAATGTAAATATTCATAATTTGTTATTTATATGTATTTTCATAATTTGTATTTGTTAAAAGTAAATATTCAAATAACTGAATAGTAATTTTTAAAGATTTCCATTGTTAATTAAAATATGAAATTAGATAAAATAAGAAAATAATTTATATTTTTCAATTAAAATAGCTTACTTTTTTGTTTCAATTTAGTAAAAAAATTTTAATGAAATATAAATAGACTTTATAATTAAATTGTAAATAGTTTGTGAAGAATCGTTATACAAGAGGATTATATATAATTAATTACAAATAGATTTTTTGTTTGTTAAAAAAGAAATTATTTTTTGATGAAATTTTGCTTAAAAAAAATACAACTAGTTGAAATTTTTTTTTTTTAATTTTTTATATTTTTCTATTTTTAAACATTAACAAAATAATTATATCAATATTTGTGATATTATAATAAATAGTAATTTTTCTTATGAAAGATGTTTATTTGTATATATTTTTATGTAGTAGATAAACTAAGTTCTTCTAAAATAAAAAAAATTCAATTAATTCACAAATCTTAATTTAATATCAAATCTCAAATAATTTATGGAAAAATAAATTAGCAAACTTTATAATAAATTATTAAACTTTGCAATTAAAACTGTGTTAATTAACTTTAGGTAGATATGACCATTCTATATTAGAGTAACTGTAATAGTTACTTAAAAATTCCTTTAATATCAAAAAATATAAAACAGTTTTTACAAAAAATTAAAATTTTGTGTAAAATATTGAGTAATGCAGTGTTTAATACAAAATGAGGGACAAAATACATATATTTTATTTACATTAAGCAAAAATTTAAAGGATACATATTTGGTAACACATGATGGTATAAATAAAGACAAAAAGAGAGTTAAAATCGACTTAATTTATTCATTTTATTTTTCATTTCAAAATTTTAAACTAATATGAATAAAATGCCTTTATTATGTTTAAATCAATATTTTTATTTTATGAATAAAAATTAATTGCATCGTAAAAATGTAAAATAATTTTTTTTAAACTCTATGTGATAGCTTAATAGTTACGTGTAAAATATAGTGAAACTAAACAACGGCAGAATTAAAAAAAATATATTTATATGGATCAAAATAAAAAAAAATAAGTAGAATGATTAAAATAGCGATGAAAGTTTATTAAAGGTTTTAATTTAAACTTTTTATATTTAATTTAAAAATTTCGGAAAACCAAAATTAATTATACTGTATTTAACAAGGTTCAAATAAATATGTTCATTCTGCATCAAAGTATTTTTATAATTTAATAAGAATTCCTTATATGAAATTTTTTTCAGCTATGTAAATTACTTTGATATAAAATGAAGATATTTATTCAAGACTTATTAATTATTAAAAACAAAATAATTTTGCTTGCAAAACTCCATAATTATATTTTAATGAAAAATATTGTGAAATAAAACAATGGATGAATTAAAAAATATTCATATTTACATAAAACCATAATAAAAAATTTAGCATGATGTTAAAGAAATGTAACAACAAATATTCATATAATATACAATCTTTTTTCGCTTAGAATAATTAAAATAATTCGTATGAGAAAAAGTTTTTAAATGAAAAATAACACAATTTATTTTCCTAGTAGTAAATATTTTTACAAGATATCATAAAGTGGATTGGATATAGTAGCAGAAATCATATTTCTCTATTATACCAAAAGTAATTTTTTTTATACAAATAATAGCAAAATAATGCTATACTTAATATGTTAAGGGTTTTAGTTAACGGCTAAATAACTATTACTGTTTAAAAAAAGCAACATTCTAAACATTTTTGGTGATAATCATTTAAAATTAGGCCTGCTTTAGAATATTTTCGCTCTCATACAACAGAAGTTGTTGTAACAGCAAAAACTTCTTCAACCGACAAATTCAAATGTGCATTGGATTTCTTGGTAACAAAGGATTGTATCTCTAGACTTTGAAAAAGAACACCCAGATGGCCCAAGGCCTTCGAATCAAAATAGTTCCACACAGAAGATTGGGCATTTGGTTGAAATGATGACGATACAACACTGCGTTTACTTTCATAAATTCCATTTATTTTTGACGTAACTAAATTTATATATTTTTTTAATGCTATTTTTAATATTGGGATTCGAAAACGATTTCCTTAAATCTAGGATCGAAAAATGCTGCCTTTAAAAGTGAATTGCTTTTATTAATATTTTTTAATATTTCTGTTATTTTCTCCTGTAAAATAAACGGAGTTAATGTACAGTTTCTAAACCTTTCCTCAAAAAAATTACTGCTTGGAAATAGTGAAACCAAAATGCTCTTAAATATTGTTCGAGATTCCCGAAGACTGGTAGCATATTAACATCATAATTTTAACACATTTACTGATGTTAGCTTCTCCGGAATTTGGAAATTTAAATTCTTTTAAATTTTAACTAACTTTAATAATACAATTTAATTAGCATGCATTCTAAGTACGTAGTGGCTATTTGTGACACTGGTTTTTCGAGGGAATGAGACAATAATTATTACCGATTCTATGTTCCATTGCAGATCATGGAAAGTAATACTTCAGAAAGTGATATTGATTAAAAGCATTGAATAGCATTGTTTGAACATTTAAAAATATTATATAACATGCTTTTACTCCCACTTACAAACAAAAGGGAAACAGATGTATTTACTATATTCAAGGCTAATTGAGCATAGGAAACAACCATTATTGCTCATCAGCTTAAAAAGTTGCAGTATTATCCATGGAAATAAAGACTGAATATTTGTCGTAAAAACCATCTGATTGACTGACGATTATACAGACGTGTATAAGCATTGCCTGAGAACGAGTATTTTATCGGAACTGCTTAGAATAATTTTTTCCTTCTTGGCATTTTAATAACATGTATGGCGGTTGATAGAGAAAAAAAATTTTTGATGCGTAAAAGTGGACTTAGGTTTCTTTGGCGAAATCACTATAAGAAAAACGCATCTGTATTCCTACCTCTTAGGTGATGTGGAAATGGTATCACTTTCCTTAGCTTGTGATAGTATAATGAAATATTTAAAAGAATTGCTGTTGTTACTCTTTTAAAAAATTTAATATTTTTCAGCACTAAGTAATTAGATTTGCCTAACTCATTTAAGATCTTAAAGTTATTTCGATCGGCTAATTATTTGAGACATACATATTTGATACTTCTTTTCTTATTTAAGCGTAACACGAGAAATAAATATTATCACATTAAAGTAATGAAGTGACTTTAATTAATGATACATTAAAACATTTTTAAATTTGCATCATGGTAAAAATTGTACATTTTTCTATGAATCATGAAATTTTAAAAGGATATGAGACAGGAAATAAGAAAATAATGTTTATTACATATGTTACAAAAAACTGTAACAAATTTCATATAATAATCATTAAATTAAAATGAAATTTTTATTTTTTTCTTGACTTAAGCCTTTTGAAATTAATTAAGTTAAATTTCAATAAAATTATCACATTTAGTTTTTGCATCTTTATTTTCAGAGATTTTGAAATTCTTGAGAAAAAGATAGACAATCCTGTGGTCTAAGGAAATATGTTAATAAATAGTTAAAGAAACTTTCATATGCGTATTTATATCAAAAAATTGAATTTTTCCAGGAATATAAATTAATTTAATTGCATAATTCCCCCTTTTTGATATGTTGTAAATATAAATATTTGCTTTGCGATACGCTGTTAAAATATTCCGACAGTACATAATATTGAAACTTATAATTCTGCTTTTTTAATCAAAGTAATTAACTAATTTATTCAAATCTCTGTTATATTTCCAACCTGATTCAGGATGGACATTTAAAACAGAAAAGGCAAATGCTTTCCTAGTTTCTTAACTATCAACTGCCTGCTTTCATATTACTGCTACATCAAGAATTATACTGAAGGAAAATTTTTGAAAGTCCGAACTACAGTCTAAACTTTCTACTTAAGTTGAAAGAGTATCTCGAATAGAAGCAGCAGTTGTGATCTCTTAAAGCTTGTGTGACCATAAATATCTGAATGTACGATTGTGAAGTACCTAGCAGAAAAACACAAGAATTTTGCTTTCATCAATTGGCAACATAAGAAATAAACAGTGAGATGAAATCTATCTACTACCAAGTAAGGTTATAAAATTTTCTGCATCTTCGAATTAAATGTTATCAATTGCATTTGTTGTTCCTGCATAAATATAAATCTATTTTGGTGTTGCCAGTGGTGTCAGGACTGTCTAGTGATTTCACCCTGTAAGAAAAGTTTCAGTTTGCGATATTTTAGAGAATTGGGGGATATACATGCAACAAATTTTTTTCATTTCCTGATCTGTCCTGGTATATTTACTCTATTTGTTGGAAACTCATCACTAGCAATGAAACATTTCCCATTCAAAATATTTCTCATTGTAATATTGAAATTCTTACAAAAGAATTTTTATATATAAAATTTTTTTGAATAACCTTGCTTTACATCTTTGGGGAGATCCCCTTTCGCTTGCCCGATTTGTTTACATTCTGCAATATCGCCAATTTCCACTCTATTCTCGCCAAATGATTACCAAGTGAAGCGATTACAATTACAATCTGGTTTATCTAGAAAATGTGTATGTATAGCGTATGACGTTAAGATCTAGGCGGTGTTAATTACGTAATGAGAAAATATGATTGGATATAATTTTCTACGTCATTTTTTCATGTAATTCTGATATTTCCTGTTTTCGATACTCATTCATTTGTAAATATAAAAAACTGAATTATTAATAGATTTCGATTCTTTATTTCCCAATTAGATAATAATTATATAATATATATTATATAACAGCGAAATAACAGTATTCTATAATATTTTATATATTATAATATACAGAGAAAATTAAATTTTAAATGAAGAAATATCAAATTCAAAAACCCATAAAATAAACAATTCTGCTAAAATAACTATTTACAAAAAAATTTTAGTTTTTTCTTAAAAACACAATCTAAAACTAAAAATATTAATTTTAATATTTCTTATTTTATTCTATAAATCATAAATTTCATAAGAATCTAATAAAACTCCAATACGTTAACTGAGGCTGTAACACTAATTTGGATAAATTTGTTTTCATTTAATCATTTTAGAAAATATTATAAAATTAAATAATACGTCGGTAATTAATAATAATAAGAAACCAGTAATTGATATTATATCTACTAATAAAATTGATGATATTTCTTGATATGACTTTAACTTTATACTAGTTTCCTAATAGATAAACTTTTTGTTGTATTAACATTTTACCTTATGAATATGAGTCTTTATTTGACATTAATTTAAAATTAGAAAGATATTTGCTCATTCTGTATTTATAATATTTTTATGAAGATAAAATATACATACAGATTAAAGGTATTCCTCAAAGATCCAAATTTTTAAGTCTTCCAAATCTATTATTACAATATTATGAAAAATCAAATTATTTAGGTGCCTTTAGAAATATTGATGATTTTATAATTTTTATTATTTAGAAAAAATTTGATAAAATTTCAAAAATATTTATCCTGAGGACTTTAAATTAATTTATTTATCATAAATATTGTATTATTTTATGTCAACATAAAAATCCAATTATTTTATTTTAAATTTTAATCAATTTTATTTTAAGTTAAATAAATTAATTTTTTGGATCAAAACAATTGCATTTAGGAAAACCTTTTGAATATTATACTTTTGACTACATACTTCAATGAGAATAATAAATAATAGTTATTTGCTATAATACAAAATCTTTGAATTATTTTATTTATTTAAAATGCTTTCACAAAATAGGCTGCAAATAGATTTTATTATGCTTTCAACATTTGACATTTTATAATTTTGACATCAGGATACTTATTTATGTATTAATTTTTTACTATTAAGGAACAATTAATATTTTCCTAACGATGGCTTGAAAAATTACAAATGTATTTATCTAGTTTATTAACTAACTGAAGAAATTAAAAAATTGTTTTCCCTATTTTTAATTCCCATTCCTATAGGTAACACTTTGCTTATGTAAGACTCAACAAACTGTTGATTATTAAATGATGAGCGTGTCTAATAACTCACAATAACAAAGTTTTCAAAAATTATAAAACTTAAATAAAAAAACGTAATGTTGTATGCATAAATTTCATTTTGAAATCAAAAATCAATTTTTCTGATTGAAAATCTAGAAAACCCTTTAAGGAACCTTTCTAGAAAACTTTTTAAGAAAGAAGTTAAAATTAAGAAGTTATAAAGTAGTTTAAAATTTTTTAATGTAGATTAAAAATTAAAGTATAATCAAAGTGAAAGGCATTCATATAAGAAGTTCAATTCTTTGGTGGCCCTTCTGTAGTTATAAAAACTATGCATTACTTCAATTTTACAAGCGTTTCCCTATTTCCTACACATTTTAAAATAAAATCAATAGCAAAATCATTATTTTTAAGTTGATTATTTAAGTGATTAACTTGTTTTTTGATAAATTTTAGATTATTGTAAATATGATAAATTTGTTTTAATTTATTAAGTATTACATATGTATATTCAACTACATTTATAGATGTATTCAACTACATTTAGAGATATTTTCGATAAAACCAATCAATTTAATTTTAAAGTTTATAAAATAATTTATTTGAAATCCAACATCTCTTTAAAAATTTAAAGAAATGGGAAACAAAAATGCAGAAACACTTAAATGATTATAAATTACTTCATGAGAATTAAACAAGAAATTTAATATTTTTACTAGAATAACGAATGTTTAAGTTAAAACAAATCATCGAAACAAAAACTTCTTTTTTTTTACAAATATAATTGTGTTTATATTTTAAACTAATATTAAAAATGTAGACAAAAAGGATGTCGGATTTCTTATTGAACCCTTAGGATTGGGATTTTTCTAACATATTTTTTCATAAGTAAATAGTTTTATAAGAACCATTAAGTGTTGGATACCTAAATTGAATAAATATCAATCTCAAAACCAGCAATTTTGATCATGATTGAACCAGATAGTCATGTTGTTAGGAATTACAATTTTAAAAATGAAAAGACTCATGCTCTTTTTCCAAGATATTATGAAATTCGGAAAGAGTTTACCAACGCAGCTTACCAATTTATTTATAGTTAAAAATGTTTCAATTCGTACGTCTCTGAGAATCTCAAATTCTTATAAATATGAAATTGCTTAACTCAAGGACACAATAAACAGACTATTGTTGAATTCCTTTCATAATGAAAATATGTAAGAATGTATGATGTTATCTTAGCATTATATCAATCAAAATCAAATGATGCAAAGAAACCTGCATTATTATTGTCGTTAAGAAATCTACTATCATTGAATAGAGGTTCAATCACAGCAATTAGAATCACTGTACACAAAATATTCTTCTTATTCATTCAATCAACTTTTTAATTCCTCATCAAAGTCAAACTCTTACGAAGTGAAACCATCGAAAATATTTTTTCAATTGACAAAAAAGCAACTGGTTATAAGGAAAAAAATCGCTATAATGAGGATGAATTAACAAATCTATAGGCTATTATTTTTTAAATGAGAATTAAAAAGAGATACAATAAATTTGTTTTACATTCAAAATTCTCCTTCTAATAAGTCCCCAGTTTTTATGATTTTCTGTCACAAAAGAACAGCAATTAAATCTCCCTCAACTGCCAGGAGAAATTTGAGCGAGAGAAAGTTAAGCGCTTGAAAGGGGGAAAAATCCACGGTACAACAGTTGCACCGCAGGGACGAAAAGGTTAAACAATTTCAAAATGGAAAATAATACATCCAAATCTAAGTTTAAGGGCAGTTTGTAATGCTACTGATAATTATTACTTATGCTAGTGATAATTACGCAATTATTAGAAAGATTCAGTCAATTAAGATTTTTTATTAAAATTTTAAAAATACAAAATGTATCATATTTCGTGTCATAGGAACTGAATATAAAATATTTTTCCATTCATGTTTCCCTACATGAAAACTGTAATTATTACAAACATTAATTGAATTTGATCATTCTTTATGTAGAGTCTCAATAGTAGTGTTCAGATAATCTAAGTAAATGAATAAACATCAAAAATGAAGTAATATTTTCACTGCTTTGATTGTAAAGTATGAAACTTACTGCTTATTTTTTTAAATAACAAAACATTTCATAACCGAACACATTTTTTTATAAGGATATTAAAAATGTGGACAATTTTTCATAAAAAATATAGTTGGAATATTTTTTATGAATGACAGTAAAATAAATCTAATCAATTAAAAAAAGAATAAATACGCTAGACAAAATTTATAATTCTCAATTAAGATTCGAATTTTTAATTAGGAGATTATATTCTCCTTTACAAAATCTCTTTAATTAGGAGACTATAGAAAAGAGATAATATGCAAATGTTTTGCATTTGTAATATTATAGTGTTGCGAATGTAATTCCTTTTTGTAAAAATACTTTTTTATTGAAAGAAGAATGACGTAATTGCTTTATATTATTTTATGTAATCTGAAACGTAAATCAGAAAACAACTCATTATAATTTTATCCTTTTTCTTCAGATAAATCTGGCACTTGTGTCAAATTCAATAATTAAGCTTCCTTTCATTATATGTATATGATTATATGTACTGTTTGATTAGATGTATCGTAGGTTTTTGATTATATGTATTCCATTCGTATATGCTAGAATAATATTTAAAAAATATCTCAAGTAATACCCTTTTAGAAACAAATTTTCCATTTATATGGGAATAAATTGATCATAACAGTTTAAGCTACTTAGTACATACATTGAAATATATTTCAATTCAAATTAACAAATAAAGTTTTTTCCCCCTTTTTCCATAAAAATTATGAAAAGCGATATTTTATCTAAGTTTGTTCAGTTTTGAGTTGAGAAAAAAGAAATGTGACTAATAAATTTGAACCTTAACGCTTTTAAATGAACAAAAAATTAAATTTATCTATCAAAAAAAGAATATAAATATATTTTTCAGCGTGATTAAAGAAATTTTAATAAATTGATATTTTTAATAATTCCTAATTCATTTAGACTGCACCATGGCTACCATTATGTAAAAAATTGACTAAATTACTCAGAATAAACTCTAACTTTAATAAAGAAATATATTTCAAAATCATAAGAAATAATCTTATTAATCATATCAACAACGACTAGAAATTTCTCATATGTAAAAAAAAACCAACCGAGAAAATTTCTCAAAGTATAATTATGAGATATGAATGTCAAAATTTCTTTTCTTATCTGAATATTTGTAATTACCGGTTTGGTTTATCACTCAACAGTCATATTTTACTCATGTGGTCTAATTGGCCTGGGATCAATACTTTAATTTGTAATTCTTGGTTTGAAAAAATAATAAGTGTATAACTTTTGGAAAAAATTAAAAATATAAAGTATTGCTTCAGTGAAAATATTTCTGATTCTATTAAAAAAATATATAAGTAGATAATTAATGTTTTAATGAAATTAAACATATCACACGATATTGAAGCTGATGTTTTTCTAAATATTAGAGTCGCATTTCAAATTACTCTTATTCTTTGAATATCAGTTGTTAGTTGTGAACGTTCATGCAGTCAAAATCAAAATCAGTTCTGACATTGAAATTAAACAATGTGATAAGATAGCCTAAGTGACTTCGCATTTTTAAATGTAGAACGAGGAAAATTATAAATAATCGATACCGATAAAGTAATTGATAAATATGCTTCATTAAGGGAAAGGGAAACGTATGCACTATATTTAATATACCATATTGTTAGTGTTTTAATAAGTACATTTACTTCTAGTGGGGAGGGGTGCTAAAATATGAATTTTACTCGGGCACAAGTTATGCCCGCTATGGCTATATTAATCAGATTATTTATTTCGTATCTTATTTATTGTATAGGAGAAATTCTCTTCTTTCTCATTCCCTCAGAGATTTCAAAGTCAGCGCTCTGAATACATTTCAAAGGGTGTATAATTATAATAGTAGAAAACTTTTAACGAGGATAATCGCTGATGTATTTCTATTACATTAGAAATTAAACTTTTCACATGCATTACAAATAACACATTTGAAAAGTTTTATTCGCCCTTACTTCTTCTTTCTAGGATTCTTTTACTTTTACACTTCCAATGAATTTTATAATGACTAAATAAATAGTTAAAACTTTTCGGGAAAATTACAATTTTTTCAAAAAAAAAAAAAAAAGGAAAGAAAAGAAAAAAAAAAGAAAAAAAAATACAGAAAAGAAAAGAAAACGTGAATTATTGTCCACTTGTAGTGGCCGAGTCTTTCAGAGAAAACGACAGATTTCATGTGTTTAATTGCTTTACTACATTCCTGCACTGAACAGATGGTTTTTTTTTTTTTTTTTTGGGTGGTCCATCTCACAATCCTTGAAAGATAAGCTCCATGAAACTCCACACCAATACCAATTAGGAATTTTCCTTTTCTTATGATTTGAACCTATTTTAAGACTCGAAAATCGTATAAATTATTATTTTTTTTTCTGCAAATTATTTCGACTGAATTAATAGAACTCAAATTATTTAAAATATTTATTTTATATCTGGAAAAAATTTTTTAAAAAGATACTTCAATATTTTGCTAAATATTATATGTAGACTTTTCTGAAAGTTCTTAAGACATCGAAAACTTTGAATTGATTCATTAAAACAAAAATATGTTAAAATAATTTTAGTTAATATTTTAGCATGTCTCAAACACTAATAAAAATATTTTACTAATTATGATTTACAGATTAACTAATGAATTAGGGATTTATATTATCAACTAAAAAAATAAATTTCCATAAATATATAGTACGAGTTAACAATGGAATTATTATATAAATTTAAAATTAGATTTTACATGTTTTATTGGAATAATTTTTATCAATGACATTCTTCATATAAATACACCGCTTTTGTCAAATTAAATAATAAAGATTATTTTGTTTTATATTTAATTGTATGTAAATTTCAATTCATCTACACTAGAATAATATTTAAAGAATAACTCAAGTAATGAATTTGTTTATGGAAACAAATCTTCCATTTATATTGGAATAAATTGAGCGTAACAGTTTAAGCTACTTTGTACACATAAATATAGTTATAATTTGTTTATATATATATATATATTGACAGACAAATGATATTTTATCTAAGGTTGTTCAGTTTCGAGTTGAAAGAAAGCAATTTAACTAATAAATGTGTAACAAATAGCAGAACATCATTCAATATTGTAACATCTTCAATAATCTCATATTGGCAATCAGATAAAGGTAATAATTTCATAAATTGTAGAATGCCTTAAAAAATTTCAAAGAAAAGGTTGTCATATCTATTGAAAAGTTTTATTTAAATTTAGATTCGCTTTCTATTCCACCAAATTGATTCATTATAATAGAATACTAATTTGACTTAATAAAAAGTAGTATAATGAAAATTGAACAAAAAATGATTTTTACACAGTTAATCTTTAGTCCATCACTTGGAATTATTTTCAAATTTAAGACATTAATTTAATAAATATTTTAATAATCATTTTAGGAATTTGAATGTTTTTATTATATTTTGAGTCTTTGTAATATTTGTTTTAATAAAAAATATTTATTTTTTAAATCATATAATATATAAAAATTATTATACAATATATCTGAATTTTAAATTTTAATGAAATAAATAATAATTAAATTAAAAATACCGAAAAATATTGTACAATATTAAATACATAATATGAATTAAAAAATAAATAATATAATTTCTTTATTTATCATTTAAACAATTATTTTATTAATTTTAAATATTACTTTAAATATTACTTATTTTTTTATATAATGTTTCTGTATTTTTTATTTAATTCTTTGAATTACTATTTTAGTAATTAAAATTTATTTATTAATAAAACACTTTTTGTATTTATAAATTTCTTTTTATTCTTTTTATGCATATATATATATATATATATATATATATATATATATATATATATATA
>JAPDSC010012696.1:213110-293397 GCA_026290005.1 Latrodectus geometricus | reverse complement strand
ATATATATATATATATATATATATATATATATATATATATATATATAACATAAAAATAAATTATTAACAATAACAAAGATAAGAAAGTTATTTATTAAATTAATGTTTTTTAAAACTATGCTTATTTAAGTTAATTAATGTGCTGGGTAGAATCCCCGTACCGTCAAACTGTTCCTCCCTATTGAGGGATCATTGAACACACTTCCTCGCCAAATCTCGCTCTCCTTGTGAGATTTGGCAATATTGCAGATTGTAAACAAATCGGGCAAGCGAAAGGGGATCCTACCAATATTCCTTTTACCTTTTCTGTTTCCCTAGTTTCTACTAGCTCTTCTGACTCCTATTTTGACTTTTCTGATTCTTCTATTTCTTCTTCTGTTGTGATTGCTTCTGTTTCTAATGTATCTGTTAAATGTTGTGATGTTGCTAGTTCAAATGTATCGGTTAAATATATTGATGTCTCTCCTATTTTGACTAACGATGTTATTTCTAATGTTTCTAGTGTTAATGACTCATGTATTATTGATAATTTTACTGTTAATTCTGTTTCTAATGTAAATGTTGATTCTAGTGTTTTATGTACTGTAACTGATTTATGTGATGATGTGTGCCCCCCTAAAACTGATCAGGTTAAACTTAAACTAAAATCTAAAAATTCCCCTAAAAAGAAATTAACTAAAACTAAATCTAAATCTAAAGTTATCAAGGACCCCTGTACTCTAAAAAATCTAAAAAAATTAGCGAGAAAAATAATTCCCCCAAATAGGGCAGGCAACTATCAAGATAACTAAACCTAAATTAAACGTAAAAAAAGCAAATAATCAAAACCATGAGATATCCAGTAGTAGTGATGAGAAGGTGATAACAGAAACTAATCTAAAACGCGCAAAATCTAGTGATAGCGATATAAGTGATTTTCCCAAAATTAATCCTAATGACTTTAAAACAGTAAATAAAAAACATAGGCTGAGGCTAAAAGAAAATTCCAAAATTTAGAGTTTCAAAAAAGAACAAGTTAGGATAACAAAAAGATTTAAATCAGGTTAAAACTTGAAATAAATTTTCAAATTTAACTGTGGAGGAGCCCCCAAAACATTTGAATCAAAATAATGAGGCTGAGGAAACTAGTGTCAAAATTAAAAAACTAGATGATAAAACTCAAATAAATAAGGTAGCCCCCATAATAGTTAAAACTAGCACAAAAACTCTAATTAAAACAATAAACTCTAAATTAGATAAAAATAACTTTCAATTTAAGGCGACTGGCGAAAACTTAAAAGTCTTTCCAAATACTATTGAAAACCATAGAGAACCAACTAAATTTTTAAATGAAAACTTAATTGACTATTTCTTAATCCCCCAAGCAAACGAAAAACCAGTAAAAGCTGTAATTAAAGGATTAGCTGTAAATACCCCAGTCTAGGACATAGAAGAATTAAACCATTAAAAGTAACTCAACTTAAAAGAACTGAAGATCAGGTCCCCGTGCAAAGTTTCCATATTCAATTAACAAAAACTGAAAATATTGAAGAAATATATAAACTTAAGGAATGTTGTGATGTGCTCACGGGCCAGGAGTAACGCTTTTCAGTGTTACAGGGATGGAATCATGGTTCATCGCATTCAACCCAAATGTCTAAAATCTGCAGGCCCCCTTCAAACAAGAGATTGTTAAAAACCAAAATGCATTAATTGTGGAGGTGACACACTGCTAACTATCTAGGTTGTGAAAAGGCCCCTAAACTTAAATATAATAAAAACCATCAAAATAGGCCCCAAATAAACCCAAACCCCGTTAGGAAAAATTTTAGTTATGCCCAAACTTTAAGCAAAAATAATGCAAATAGCGGAACAGAAAAACCAAAACAAACTGAACAAAATACCTCTAAACAAACCCAACAAAATAACGCTGATAACACCTTCAATGAAAATACCCTAAGTAATTTAACTGAAGTTATAAGATTCTGCAATATAATAAGTAATATGTTTGGACAAAATTTAAAAGAAATAAACGATAAACTCGAAAATATGGATAATCTGGCAAATAAACTTTTTACTCTAGTAAGCCTTATGCAGCAAAATAATAAAGGAACTCTAAACAATACTAATAATGATAACTAATAAACTAAATGGCATTTTAATATGTCACTGGAATTGCAACACCCTAAGTAATAAAATATCTGAACTAAGAGTATTCGCGAACCATAAAAATCCCGATATAATTTTACTACAAGAAAGGCGAAAACCCGAAAATTGCGAATTATAGTTTTTACAACAGGATGGAGACACGGAGGCAATTTACATCCCCACAGAACCCCCCCACAAAGGCAAATAGACTGAACATCAGTTGAAGTACACATCAAAGAAAACTTAAAAATTATTATAGGTTCAATTTACGTCCAACCTAAAGCAGACACAATGTTCACAATATATATTGAAAATTTATTAAAATTAAAGAATGAAATTATTCTTGCAGGAGACTTTAATTGTAAACACAGACACTGGGACTGTCCTAAAGCGAACAGAAATGGCAACCACCTTTTTAATTTCATCGGAAAAATAAATCTCCAAATTATCGCGCCCGACATGCCAACTAGATATTCTAACACATCAGCCAACATTATAGATTTTGCAATAGCAAGAGACATAAATTTTAACTTCTCCTCAAGTTCCTTGGATGACTTGTCGTGAGACCATAAACCAGTAATGATCTCTTTAGATTTAAACTTACCAAATCCCAAATTAATAACTAAATTAGAAACTAACTGGGAAAAATACCAAGAAAACTTAAATAATAAAAAAACTTAAATTTTTCAAAAATAAATAATATCGCAGATCTGGAAAATAGAGTAGACAAATTAACTGACAAAATTAAAGAAGCCCACGCGAAAGCATCCACGGAAATTAAAAATAAAAACACTGATGAAATCCCCAAAAGCATTAAACTTTTAATCAAAGAAAGAAATAAAGTAAGGAAAACATGGCAGAGAACCAGATGCCCTCCGGATAAAGCTAAATTTAATAGTCTAAGCCGTAAAATTAGAAAAGAACTCTACGAATTCAACCAAAACAAATGGAACACATACCTAGAAAATTTAGACCCCTAGAAGGCTCCCTCTGACAAGCAGCGCTCAAATTTAAACGAAAACCAATTTACATCCCACCCCTTTAGGATAACCTAAATAACAAAATAGCATACTCGGAAAAAGACAAAGTTGAGCTAATAGCCTAGAAAAAATAATATGATCGGAAACGACTTAATAAACAGAGGAGAAATCGTAAATAATTTTAACATGAACAACACAGATGAAAACACAGAAACCAAGTAATAGACTCCATTAAAAAACTGAAAAAGCGCCAGGCCATACATAATAACATTAAAATTTATAGTACAGTTAACATTCATAAAAAACACGATGCTAAACTTCCCAGTAAACTGAAATTTGCAGAAATCAGGTCAATACTGAAACCGGGTAAAAACCTAAATAAAGCTGATAGTTACAGACCGATTAGTCTCCTATCCTCCTTAAGCAAAATTGCTGAGGACATAATACTCGACAGGATAAGAAAATTTTGTAATGTAAATAAAATACTCAAACCTGAGCAATTTGGTTTTCAACCCAAGCTCTCAACAGTACACCAACTCTTAAGAATCACAGAAAACATACACGAAGGTTTCAGACATAAGGAACACACAGGCGCTGTCCTATTAGACATTGCAAAAGCATTTGATAAAGTCTGGATCGATGGTTTAATTTATAAACTAATTTTCTTAAAAATCCCAGGGCATATAGTTAAATTAATACAAAGTTATTTAAATAATAGAAAATTTTAGGTTAGATATAAAGAAACCTTTTCAGAAGTCAGGAATATTTTTAGCGGAGTCCCACAAGGCAGTAAACTCTGAACCTTTACTCTTTTTATTATACATAAACGATATACCAAAGCATGCAAAAACTATTTTAGCACTTTTTGCTGACGACACTGTGATTTTAACTAAAAGTAAAAGCAAAGAAATAGCTATTAAAATTCTAAATGAACACTTAATAAAACTCAGTACCTGGTTTAATGCATGGAAAATAGAACTTAACGTAGGAAAAACTCAAGCAATAGTATTCACTAAAAGTAACAAAATACCAGACAGTAACATTAAAATTAATAACCAAAACATACCATGGTCCAACGAAGTTGAATATCTCGGATTAACACTAGATAAACGTTTAACCTTCAAGTCACACTTAAACAAAATCATTAAAAAATATATAAATTTTTGGAGGCGCAGCTGACAGTCATATTAAAAAGCTACAGACCCTCCAAAACCAAACACTCAGATTAATTTCCAAGTCACCATGGTACTTCAGAAATGAGGCTATCATGCGTGACCTTTGTATTAATAACCTCTCTAGTTACTTTTTTCAGATCAGCCTCAAGTTTTATAGGAATCTTCCGGACATTGAAAACAATGAAATAGCAAAGATTCCGATCTACAATATTTTCAAAGAGGCAAACAAGAATAGACTCCGAACAGTTCTCGGGTTAAAGACAAACACTTAGGATAACAAAACACAAACAAAAGCGAGGCGAGTCGGACAACAACACGAACATCAGGTCGTATATTTACTTTTTTAAAAAAAATTAATTTAATTTATTTTTTTATTAATCTAATGTTTTTTTGCTTTCTTTTCTTTTTTCTCTTCTTTTCTTTCCTTCCTGTCCACTCAGCAGGTACAAGATAAACCATGACTAATAAATTCTTGCTATTTCAGATTTATTAATCATTTGTTTAGTTTTCAGGAACACTTATCCCACAGGAGATTGAACTTCGGTTCTGGAGCTCCATACACCATTATCCCGTCTCGATAACCATTTTTCTACAATATTTTCAACGCGACAAATAAGAATAGACCCCGAACAGTACTTAGTTCGAAAACTGGTACCGCCAGTACAGAAAACTGGCAACGATCGGCCTCCTGCCGAATGCAAAAAAAATCATAGAAAATAATGTGGAAGAAGAGAGGTATGTTTATTATTCATTTTTTATATTTTTAGGTGTTTATCATTTGTTATTTACAGTTTTAGCAATTTTGTCGTCATTTTCCTGAATGGACAATATTTTCCAATATTCTGCTTATTTTCAGACCTCTCTTATAAAAATTGGTGATTTTTTGAAAAAGTCGCCAAGAGCAACCGTACAGTAAATTTTTACCCCAAGCACTATTTATTAGAGGAAAAGGATGCAGATAAAATTGGTTGCCAGATTGAGGTGACATTTTTTTTCCATTTTATATTATACACAGCACTTTTCCTTTTAAAAATGAAAACAAGTCATATTATCAATTCCATCTGTTTATCCATCTGTTGATATAATCAATTCCGTCTGTTTAAACTACATTAGCAGCCTTGGTTTGTGAAAAGGTTTTGTCTGCAAGTTGCATTTCTGTTTTAACCTGTTTTGCACAGTTTTCCTCTTCTAATACTTTTTTAATAATATTTAAATTAATGAGAACAAAAATTGGTATATAATGAACAAAAATTGTTAGCATATCTTTCAAATCAAGAACTCCCTATGCGTTTTAAAGTCAAATTAAAAGCCAGAATTAAAGTAAATATTTTTTTTAAAAGCTAGAATTAAAGTAAATATGAAAAGTTTCTTTCAATTCCCATCAATGAACCGTTAAAATTTAAATAAAATTTTATTTCTTTGAAACAATATTCACTAGTTAATTTAACATTATAGCTAATATTTACCCTATATTTTTTTATTGGTTTTCATTAGCATATATGTTATTTACAATAATGCGACAAAGAAAATAAAAATTAATACATACATACATACATTGATTGATTGATTGATTGAAATAAATTGAACCTATAGAATATATAAAGAATTGCATGTTACACTAAATGAACCTAATATTTTAAGTATATTTTATAAATTTTATGTTCTATTGTCAAAGTCATATTTTTATCGAAGGCAGATGCTGTCGCATATGGTACTAAATAAGTAGGATTTTAACCAAAAGAATTGATTGTTATAAAAATATAAACACCAGGAGTATCTCAAGTATAGCATTTTACAATATTAAAACCTAGAAATTTTAATATATTTTCGATAAATCCAGAGGTATTGCTAAACATAAGAATTTCTGGTTGAGGTCAATGACTATACACATACATGATCGGGCAGTCTAGTTTAGGAAATATTATTAAACTACAAGCGTCACAATTATTTTTTACGTTTGCGAAATACAAGAGGTTTCATGCATTACAAAAATAAATTTTTCCTATGGCAGAATATTTTATGGATATTTCCAATAAAATGCAAATGTGGAAGATCATTGCCAAATAGGGTCTAACAAAACTTAAAACGTTTTTCTCAAAACTAAATTTTTATAATAAAAAAACCTCATAGAGTACATATTAAGAATTGCATGTTATAATAAATGAACTTAATAATTTAAGTATATTTTAAAAATTTTATGTTCTATTGTCAATTTCTTATATTTTTATCGAAGGCAGAATACATGTTGTACTAAATATGTAGGATTTACAACCAAAAATTTAATTTTTATAATAATATAAACATAGCAGGAACTTAAGCATAACATTTTACAATATTAAAAATTAAAAATTTTAATATATTCTCGATAAATCCACAGTTATTGCTAAACATGGAATTTCTGGTTGAGGTCAATGCGGTATGAACGCAATAATCTTAAACCACACCATTCATGACCGGGCAGCCTCTCGTTTAGGAAATATCATAAAACTAATACTTTACAATTATTTTTCATACTTGCAAGATACAAGAAATTTCATGCACTGCAAATATAAGTATTCCCTATGGCTGCAAGTTTTATGAATATTTCCAATGCCATGAAAATTTGGAAGCTCTTATCCAAATAAGCTTCCAATTCAAAATTTAATACGTTTTTTTCAAATCTTTTTATTTTTGTAATAAAATGAACATATATAAAATATTAAGAATTGCATGTTATACTAATTGAACCTAATAATTTGAATATATGTTATAAATTTTATGATCAATATTCAAATTTTTATATTTTTATCCAAGGCAAATGCGGTCACCTTTGGAACTATATATACTACTGGCCATTAAAATTGCTACACCAGGAAGAAATGCAGATTAAAAAATGATATTTATTAGACAAATATATTATACTAGAAATAACAAGTGATTAAATTTTCAAAAAATTTGGCTATATAGATCCTGAGAAATCAGTACCCAGAACAACCACCTCTGGCAGTAATAAGAGCAGTTATACGCCTAGGCATTGAGTCAAACAGAGATTGGATTGCATGTACAGGTACAGATGCCCATGCAGCTTCAACACGATGCCACAGTTCAACAACCGTAGTGACTGGCGTTTGGTGACGAGCCAGTCGCTCAGCAACTTTTAATAAAATATTTGAAATCTCATTTCTATGCTTACTATGTTGTTGTGACATATTTAAACAAAGAAATTTAGCCAAAAATGTATTTTATCCATGGTCGGAAAATAGTAAAATTACGGATGTCTCTTCCAGGATTTAATATAGACAATTCTGGAGATATAAATAATCACACGATTATGATACTCTAGCAATATTCTATAAAAGGATAACTAATCCATCTATTTTGAAATAAAAATCTATATTTAACTTAAAATGAACGAATATTTCAAATTCTGTTATTTTTTTCATTACAAAAAGTTGAAATTTTGAAATATTAGACGAATTATTTTGGCCATATTCACATTGTGCATTGAACATTGCAATAATTTCATGTACATAAACTGTTATTAATTTAAAAAAATCCTTCATAAAAATATTTTGATGGGTCTACTTACTATATGAAATACACTTTTAAATGATTAAGGTATTTAATTTCTTATAAAAACATTTTTTTGAGAAAAATATTTATTATAAATGATCTTATGCTCCGAAACTATTAACGTGTTATTGTTTTCTACTATTCTTAACTTTAAATAAAACATTTAAAATCTCATTTCTATGCTTACTATGTTGTTGTGACATATTAAAACAAAGAAATTGATTCAAAAATGTACTTTCCCCATGGTCAGAAAATGCAAAAAGTACGGATGTCTCTTCCAAGTTTTAATATAGACAATACGTGATATAAATAATCACACGATTGTGATACTCTAACAATTTGCTATAAGTGGATAACTAATCAATCTATATTGAAAATAAAGAATGCATTTAACTTGAAATGAATGAGTCATTAAATTTCTGTTAATATTTTCATTATAAAAAGTTGAAAACTTGAAAAATTAGAAGAATTATTTTGGCCATATTCCAATGTGCCTTCAATTTTGCAATATTTTCATGTTCAAAAACTGTTATTAATTTAACAAAAATCCAATATATAAATACTTTGATGAGTCTATTTACTATATGAAATAAACAATCAAGTGATCAGAGTGATTAATTTATTTTAAAAAAATTGTTTAAGGAAAATATTTTTGATAATATTGTTGTCTTATGCTCCGAAACTATTAACGTGTTATCGTTTTATACTATTCTAAACTTTAAATAAAATATTTGAAATTTTTTTTCTATGCTTAGTATGTTTTTGTGACATATTTAGACAAAGTAATTTAGCCAAAATGCACTTTTCCGTAGGTCAGAAAATACTAAATGTACGGATGTCTCTTCCAGGTTTTAATATAGATAATACGTGACATATAAATAATAACACAATTATGATACTCTAATAATTTGCTATAAGTGGAAAACTAATCAATCTATATTGTAATTAAAGACTGTATTTAACTAAAAAGGAATGAATAATGTAATTTCTGTTAATATTTTCATGATAAAAAGTAAAAAATTTTAAAAATTAGAAGAAATATTTTGGCCATATTCACATTGTCCCTTCAATTTTGCAATATTTTCATTTACAAAAACTGTTATTAATTTAACAAAAATCCGATATATAAACACTTTGATGGGTCTATTTACTATATTAAATACACGTTTAAGTGATCAAAGTGATTAATTTATTATAAAAAAAATTGTTTAAGGAAAATATTTTTGATAATATTGTTGTCTTATGCTCCGAAACTATTAACGTGTTATCGTTTTATACTATTCTAAACTTTACATAAAATATTTGAAATTTTATTTCTATTCTTAGTATGTTGTTGTGACATATTTAAGCAAAGAAATTTAGCCAAAAATGCACATTGCCCATGGTCAGAAAACACTAAATGTACGGATGTTTCTTCCAGGTTTTATTATAGACCATACGTGAGATATAAATCATCACACGATAATGATACTCTTATAATTTCCTATAAGTGGATAACAAATCAATCTATATTGAAATTAATGGCTGCATTTAACTAAAAAGGAATGAATAATATAATTTTTGTTAATATTTTCATGATAAAAAGTGGAAAATTTGAAAAATTAGAAGAAATATTTTGGCCATATTCACATTGTCCCTTCAATTTTGCAATATTTTCATTTACAAAAACTGTTATTAATTTAACAAAAATCCAATATATAAAAACTTTGATGGGTCTATTTACTATATGAAACACACGTTTAAGTGATCAAGGTGATTAATTTATTATAAAAACATTTTTTAAAGAAAATATTTTTGATAAGATTGTTGTCTTATGCTCCGAAACTATTCAAGTGTTATTGTTTTATACTATTCTAAACTTTACATAAAATATTTGAAATTTTATTTCTATGCTTAGTATGTTTTTGTGACATATTTAAGCAAAGAAATTTAGCCAAAAATGCACATTGCCCATGGTCAGAAAATACTAAATGTACGGATGTTTCTTCCAGGTTTTATTATAGACCATACGTGAAATATAAATCATCACACGATAATGATACTCTTATAATTTCCTATAAGTGGGTAACAAATCAATCTATATTGAAATTAATGGCTGCATTTAACTAAAAATGAACGTATACAATTTATTTTATTATTTTCACAATAAAAAGTTGAAATTTTTAAAAATTAGAAGAATCATTTTGGCCATATTCACATTGTGCCTTCAATTTTGCAATATTTTCATGTACAAAAACAGTTACTAATTTAACAAAAATCCAATATATAAATACTTTGATATGCCTACTTACTATATGATATACACGTTTAAGTGATCAAGGTGATTAATTTATTATAAAAACGTTTTTTTAAGGAAAATATTTTTTATAAAGGTGTTGTCTTATGCTCCGAAACTATTAACGTGTTATCGTTTTATACTATTCTAAACTTAAAATAAAATATTTGGTATTTTATTTCTTTGCTTAGTATGTTGTTGTGACATATTTAGGCAAAGTAATTTAGCCAAAAATGTACTTTCCCCATGGTCAGAAAATACTAAAAGTACGGATGTCTCATCCAGGTTTTAATATAGACCATACGTGACATATAAATAATAACACAATTATGATACTCTAATAATTTGCTATAAGTGGAAAACTAATCAATCTATATTGAAATTAAAGACTGTATTTAACTTAAAATGAACGAATAACTCAAATTCCGTAATTATTTTCATAACAAAATTTGAAATTTTGAAAAATTCGAAGAATTATTTTGGCCATATTCACATTGTGCCTTCAATTTTGCAAAATTTTCATGTTCAAAAACTGTTATTAATTTAACAAAAATCCAATATATAAATACTTTGATGGGTCTATTTACTATATGAAATACATATATAACTGATCAAGGTGATTGATTTATTATAAAAACATTTTTTTAAGGAAAATATTTTTTATAAGTTTGTTGTCTTATGCTCCGAAACTATTTAAGTCTTATTGTTTTATACTATTCTAAACTTTAAATAAAATATTTGAAATTTTATTTCTATGCTAAAGTATGTTGCTGTGACATTTTTAAGCAAAGAAATTTATCCAAAAATGCACCTTCCCCATGGTCAGAAAATACTAAATGTACGGATGTCTCTTCCAGGTTTTAATATAGACAGTACGTGAGATATAAATAATCACACGATTATGATACTCTAACAATTTGCTATAAGTGGATAACTAATCAATCTATATTGAAATTAAAGAATTCAATTTAACTTGAAATGAGTTTGTAATTAAATTTCTGTTATTATTTCATTATAAAAAGCTTAAAATTTAAAAATTAGAGGAATTATTTTGGCCAAATGCCAATGTGCCTTCAATTTTGCAATTCTTTCTTGTACAAAAACTGTTATTAATTTAACAAAAATCCAATATATAAATACTTTGATGGGTCTATTTACTATTTGAAATACATTATTAATTGATCAAGGTGATTAATTTATTATAAAATTATTTTTCAAGGAAAATATTTTTTATAAAGTTTTGTCTTATGCTCCGAAACTATTAACGTGTTTTCGATTTATACTATTTTAAACTTTAAATAAAATATTTGAAATTTATTTTCCGTTTTTAGTATGCTGTTGTGACATATTTAAGCAAAGAAATTTTTCCAAAAATGCACTTTTCCCTAGGTCAGAAAATACTAAATGTACGGATGTCTTTTCCAAGTTTTATTATAGACAGTACGTGAGATATAAATCATTACACACTTATGATACTCTAATAATTTGCTATAAGTGGAAAACTAATCAATCTACATTGAAATTAAAGACGGCATTTAACTTAAAATGAACGAATAACTCAAATTCTGTTATTATTTTCATTACAAAATTTGAAATTTTGAAAAATTCGAAGAATTATTTTGGCCATAGTCACATTGTGCCTTCAATTTTGCTAAATTTTCATGTACAAAACCTGTTAATAATTAAACAAAAATCCAATATATAAATATTTTGTAGGGTCTATTTACTATGTGAAATACATGTTTAACTGATCAAGGTATTAATTTATTATAAAAACATTTTTTAAGGAAAATATTTTTTATAAAGTTTTGTCTTATGCTCCGAAACTATTAACGTGTTATCGTTTTATACTATTCTAAACTTTAAATAAAATATTTGGTATTTTATTTCTTTGCTTAGTATGTTGTTGTGACATATTTAGGTAAAGTAATTTAGCCAAAAATGTACTTTTCCCTTTGGTCAGAAAATACTAAAAGTACGGATGTCTCATCCAGGTTTTCATATAGACAATACGTGAGATATAAATAATCACACGATTATGATACTCTAACAATTTTCTATAAATGGATAACTAATCAATTTATATTGAAATGAAAGGCAGCATTTAATTTAAAAAGTATGAATATTATAATTTCTGTTAATATTTTTATTAAAATAGGTGGAAAATTTGAAAAATTAGAAGAATCATTTTTGCCATATCCACATCGTGCCTTCAATTTTGCAATATTTTCATGCACAAAAACTGTTATTAATTAAATAAAAATCCAATATTTAAATACTTTGATGGGTCTATTTACTATATGGAATACACCTTTAACTAATCAAGGTATCTAATTTATTATTAAAACATTTTTTTGAGAAAAATTATTTTTATAAGGTTGTTGTCTTATGCTCCGAAACTATTAAAGTGTTATTGTTTTATACTATTCTAAATTTTAAATAAAATATTTGAAATTTTATTTCTATGTTTAGTATGTATTGTGACATATTTCAGCAAAGAAATTTAGCCAAAAATGCACTTTCCAAATGGTCAGAAAATCCTAAACGTACGGATGTCTCTTCCAGGTTTTAATATAGACAATACATGAGATATAAATAATCACACGATTATGATACTCTAACAATTTGCTATAAGTGGATAACTAATCAATCTATAAGGAAATTAAAGGCAGCATTTAACTTAAAATGAATGAATAATATAATTTCCGTAATATTTTCATGATAAAAGTTGAAAATTTGAAAAATTAGAAGAAATATTTTGGCCATATTTACATTATGCCTTCAATTTTGCAATAATTTCATGTACAAAAATTGTTATTAATTTAACAAAAAAACCAATATATAAATACTTTGATGGGTCTATTTACTATATGAAATACACCTTTAAGTGATCAAGGTGATTAATTTATTATAAAATCATTTTTTTTAAGGAAAATATTTTTTATAAAGGTGTTGTCTTATGCTCCGAAACTATTAACGAGTTATCGTTTTATATTATTCTAAACTTTAAATAAAATATTTGAAATTTTATTTCTATGCTTAGTATGTTTATGTGACATATTTAAGGAAAGAAATTTAGCCAAAAATTCCCCATGGTCAGAAAATAGTAAATGTACGGTTGTCTCTTCCAGGTTTTATTATAGACAATATTGAAATAAAATGGATATCTGGAATAGCTTTAAAATTGATTGCTATACCGTTTGACATCAAAGGTTTGTGTATATATTGCATATTTTGTGAGATATGGCCATCTATTAATATTGAATTTTGTTGCGAACCTTCTCACATAACACTTACGGAAACAGAGACACGTATTTTTCGGAAATTAAAACTTTTATTGAAAATCTAATCCATAAGAAACATCGACGGGTGCATATTTTACTTAATAAATGTGAAAAGTTTAAAAGAATATGATTTGCCTTTCTTAATACGTGTACACTTACATTGAGTGAAACTGTATTTCAGAAAATCGGGCCAAGTGTAGAAGAAGGCAGCCCGTGTATCTCGTTGAATTTAATTTTTGAAATAAAATGGATACTTGAAATAGCTTTAAAATTGATTGCTTTACCGTTTGACATCAACGGTTTATGTATATATTGCATATTTTGTCAGATATTGCCATCTATTAATATGGAATTTTGTTGCGAAGCCTCTCACATATCACTTACGGAAAAAGAGACACGTATTTTTTGGAAATTTAAAAATTTTATTGAAAATCTAATCCATATGGAATATCGAGGTGTGCATATTGTACTCAATAAACGTGAAAAGTTTGATAGAATATGATTTGTCTTTCTGAAAATGTGTACACTTACAATTAGTGAAAATGTATTTTAGAAAAACGGGCCATGTGCGGAAGAAGGCAGCCGGTGTATCTCGTTGAATTCAATTTTTGAAATAAAATGGATACCTGGAATAGCTTTAAAATTGATTGCTATACCGTTTGACATCAACCGTTTATGTATATATTGCACATTTTGTCAGATATATCCATCTGTTAATATTGAATTTTGTTGCGAACCTTCTCACATAACACTTACGGAAACAGAGACACGTATTTTTTGGAAATTTAAAAATTTTATTGAAAATCTAATCCATAAGAAACATCGAGGGGTGCATATTATACTCAATAAACGTGAAAAGTTTGATAGATTATGATTTGTGTTTCTGAAAGTATGTACACTTACATTGAGTGAAACTCTATTTCAGAAAAACGGGCTAAGTGCGGAAGAAGGCAATAAAAATAAAATAATTTTTAAGAAATAATTATGGGATAAAATATATATATATATATATATATGTATTTATTTTATTATACAAATGCAACATAATAATTTTACCTATTCATATTTAATATGTAGTTTGTCAAATATTCATATTGCTTGGGTGTGATTTGTATTCACAAATTAAAAGAATTTTTTTATAAGAATAAAGTGCTTAGAGATATCTGCTCTATCTAAATTTGTAATGTTTTTATAATTCCAATAAGCTGAAATATTGATCCTGAGAATTTATTTTACGATTTTCTATTAATTCGACTAACACATTGACTGCCAGTCTCTAGAGATGAGGTTGATAGTTAATGCCTTGACATCGAAGTAGATTGTACCCAGAAGCCAACATACTAATAATTTGAAATATGATTTAAAATTATTAGTGTATTATTATTTTATATCTGTAAATTAAATATTTACAGATAGTTTCTAATCATATCTCCATGCCAATACCAGCAGAAATACCCTACAAGCATTGTTAGATAAACTAGAGGATGAACAATCAAAAGTGGATTCCGCGCCAGCACGTGACTGGTTACTAAGATATTACCACACATCACGTGCTGGCGCGTGATTGGCTCTTCAGCAATTTCGCCACTCTACGCGCTAGCACGTGATAAGCAGTCAATGTGTTAATCTAAATGCCGATGAATCAGAACTTTATTTCAATATTACATGACTGCTATCGGACTTGCAGTGATTAGGAATCTATTTTAAGATGCAGTTCCAGGGGTGAATAAGCCCTTACGTACAAAAAGAAGTGGCAAAACAAACAATGAATCAACAATCTGACGAATTTCTTTGAAATGAGTAGATTTAAACTAAAACATTTTTGTTTGATTGGTACGCGAAGAAAGGTACTCTTCTTACCATGATTTATATCCTTTACTGTCTAGAGCAGAATCAGCTCGATTTTCAAATCAGTTTATGTCGAGCAAACGGGGTCTTAATCTCTGTTGTCAGCTAGCTTCTTAGAATGTTCTTTTCAAAATGGCGTCTTGAGCATAGCAACAAATATCTAGAACCACTTGTGTAATCAGCAGCAATGCGTAACTCTTTTTCAAAGCATCGGGGAAGCAAACATCTATCCACACTTATAAAATAATCAAAAACAAGGTAACACTATAATAGCGCTAATTATTGCTATGGACATCAGTTAGCAAAAGAAGCATGGTAACAAAATCCGGAAGACAAATGTTTGACCAATGATGTTCATTGAAAAGTTAAAAAAGAAACACCGAAAAAAGACGCATTTTATAAGAAACAATTTCTCTTTATAAAACTGTATACTCAACTTTTTAAAATATTTTTAATGGAGCATAGATTATGCAAAATTATTTTCAGTTATTTGCAGGATAATTTTGTGTAAAAATACAAACAAATTTAGAAGAAAAGAACTATTCGAGTAAGAGCCTTGTAACACGATTTAACTCTTCGTTTAAATTATATTTTATACGAATATAATGAATGTTGAAATATACTGATAGCCTCCCAAATTGTACAACACCAAGAAAGACAAAAGATATCACAACAAAAAACAATTTTTATAGATGATGTTGGCCAAGTATCAACTGATTAAATTTATACTTTTGTGAAGTGTGGTTCCTGACAAAATCAGAAACCACCATTGTTGGAGATCCCCAATGCCTCGGCATTGATTCAGAGACTTTGGATGTGTTCTTGGGGTACAGCAGACCAAGCAGCTTCCACACGTTGCCAAAGTTGATCTGGTGTGACAACTGGGGATATAATCTAGGTCAACTGTTAAGCAACTATATTGACTAAATGTTTTCTATCAGCGAAAGAAGCGGGCCGGCCAAGGAAGCAATTCCATTTGGCGAAGACAATGCGTGCTACGTTTGGTCGAGCATTATCCTGTTGAAATATGGCTGTGAGCAAGCTCTGAAGGACAACTGGCTGCCGGCAATGCGTACTAGAGACATGCGCTAGAAATATCCAATACCGCCCCATACCATAATACCCGGTGCCGGATCAGTATGGCGATGTATAACGTAGCTGTTCAGTATTCTCGCTCCACGGTGCCGACATTTCCAAACAAATCAAGTTAAAAATCCAGAGTTCATTAAGCATTAAAACTATCTTCATAACAAAAAATATTCTCTCGTTTTCGATTTCTTACTCGATAAACGAAAGAATATTTTTTTGTTATGAAGATTTTGATATCAATTATACAAAATTATTATAAGATAATATTTAAAACAGTTTATATTCTGTTCTTTTTTAACTTTTAGACTTTAATTTCGGACATACGTCGATCACACGGATAAACAAAAGTTAAGCACTTAAAAAGTTTAATTTCAGACTTGGTATCCGATTGTTTTAATTCTGAATCTACTTTAAAACCTAGTGAGGATGTGAGTATTTTTATTTTTTGCATGGCATTGGAGTATTTTGTTTTACTACAATCTCTTCTGATGCAACTTATTCAACAAAACGTTTGGTTTTGGCTCCTACAGCAAGGTTATTTGATCCACTAAATGTTGTTGGTCCAAACTTAAATTTTAAATACTGTGCAAACTAAAATTTTTATTCAAAATTTATGGAGTTTGAAATTGGACTGGAACATGAAATTACCTTCTAATGTCTTCATTAGGACTTGGAGGAAATTTCGAAATTCCTTACATGATTTAAAAAAAATAGATCGATATTTTCAAATAAATTCAACTAAAAGAGTAGAGTTACATGGATTCTTTGATGCGTCAAAAGATGCCTATGGGGCAGTCATGTATCTTTACTGAGTAAATGATTCTAATAAAAACTTTATCACTTTATAGTGTAGCTAGACCAAAGTTGCTCCAATGAAAACGAGAGCTGTGTGGGACAGAATTGCTCTCTCCAGATTTTTAGAAAAAACAATAAATTCTCTGAATATTCAACTTTCAGCTGTGTTGGCATGGCTACACAGATTCAACAGTTGTATTGGCATGGCTGGACACATCATCAAATTTATTAAAGGTATTTGTGGCAATTAGTATTGAACGGAATCAAAACTTTACTAAAGACTACTTGTGGCAACGTGTGAAGACAGAGAACAATCCTGCTGATCTCCTGTCCCATGGTGTGAGTCATGATCAGATCAACTTCCGGACTATTTGGTGGCATGGACCAGAGTTCCTGCATGAAGAGACTCTGGTGCTAAATAGTGAATATTTTCAATTTTAGACTGCCAATATATTGATGAATTCAAGAAAATTACGAATGCGAACTTACATATAATGGATGCTGATAACTTCTCTTTGAAGAATTCTATAAAATCACTAATGATTATAATAAATTATTTCATATTGTGAGTTTTATTTTCAGGTTTTTTGATAACTGCAGAGACTCTACCAATAGAAAGAAAGGACCATTGCAATTATCTGAATTCGAAAACAGTTTGTTTGTACAGGTAAGACAAGCTCAAAGTGCTCTTTTAAAGAGGATATTAAAAATTTGAAGGGTAAGTAGTAACCAGAAAGGTAAGAAATTTGCATCCTTTCCTTGATAAACTATTAAGAGTAGGATGTCGGCTCTAAAAAAGGGAAATTGCTGCCTCTCAAAAGCACCCACTCATTTTACCAAAAGTTCATAAATTAATAAAAAATGATTGTAGAAAATATTCAAAAGAAGTATTTACATATTCGTCCTCAAGAATTAATATATCTTGTACGCAAAAAATTTTGCCCAATTAATGGTCGATCAATTTGTAGAAAAATTGTCCACAACTGTATAACCTGCTTCAAAGTAAAACTAGTTTTAAAACAGCATATTATGGGGGAATTACCTAAAGAACGAGTAAATATAAACTTAGTGTTCAACATCACAGCTGTTGACTTTTATGGAACTTTTTTTCATTAAATAAAAAGAGGCCAACGTAAAGGTATATTTCAAAAGATATATATTTGTATTTTTATTTGTATGGTTACAAAAGCAATACATTTAGATGTAGTAACTGAATTATCAACCAAAGCATTTATTGCTACTTTTAAAATATTTATTTCTAGAAGAAGTAAGCCACAAAAAATTATGTGTGATAATGTTGCAAATTTCAAGGGTGCTTGTAAAAAATTTTAAAAAATTATATAGAACAGTTTGTAACTATGATAATAGTTTAAATAATTTTTTTTTAAATGAACTTATACATAAAGAAATGCACTGTTAATTTCCTACTGAAACGTCGGTGTCTGGAAAATGACTCATAATTTGGAATAAATATCAGTGCATCTATGCTGGAGATGAGAATCGAACCTATAACTTCTTAAAAGAAAGGACATAATGATGTCCATTTAACTGCAGCTCGGCAAATTTTAGTGGTAGTCGACAAACTGGCTGAAAATAGATCTCAAATAAGTGCTTGAATTGAATTTTTTGTAATATTATATTTGATTATGAAAAATGAGACTTTTTAAAAGAAATAGTGAAAAATTCGGGAATTCTACATGTTTTTACAACGAAAATTTGATATAAAAATAAAATTTCCAAAAAATAAATTCGTCCAACATGAAAAAGGAAGCTTTAATTTCTTAATAATTTCAAGACCTTTATTAATGGCATTTAACATGCTTGTAGTGGCTCATCATCTCATGGAAAAGAAATTATGAATTAAGATCCCTATAATAACACCTGTGCTATGTCCATTCTCACGCTTCTCCTCCTGTTGAGCCAAGGTTCTATGCCCTCAAAACGTCCACCCCCAACTCCTATGAATTAGTTTACTTAAGCCAAATGGAATTTTATTAAATACACATATTATTAATATTTGCATCAAATATAATATATTTAATGAATGAATATATATATCGATGTGATATGTATCTAAGAACCTGATTGATAAAAATTATTAACCCGATTCAATGTAAATTTAATTAAAACAAGTATCTTTTTGTAGGTGTGCATATACATATATAATATAAATTGCGCTCTCGCTTACCTAAGTGAGGGAGTTGCTTATATAATTTTGTAAGAAAGTACCTGTAATAGTGGAAGGTGACAACGGGCCTGTCATTTGGTCTTCCTTTACTTTTACTCCTTTTATATATATATAATAAAAGATACAGTTCACTTAAATTCTTTAGTTAGTATGACGACTCTTACATTTTCGTCCTAGTGACCCGGAGATTACCAGCGAAAACGAAATAATTAACTATGGCAAAGCAGCAAATTTCTGGTTTGAATCGGCAGCGCAGTACCATCAAAACAAAAATAATAAGATTAGAATCTTTTATAAAGGGCTATTAGGAAACGACTGAAAGTTAAATAAAACTTTTGCAGAAACTGGATAGTGATAAAGCTATAACCAAGAGTATTGATGGAATGAGAAGTTAATACTTTGCCTTACCAGAAGAAGTAAATGTGTGTGTTGATGAACCTTTAAACAACTAGAGGAGATTCAAGAAAGCATGGATAAAATTGAGGTCACGCTGAAATTCCTTATTTCTAGATTGAAAAATGCAAATGAATTTGATAAGAAACAAATTGAATATC
Source organism: Latrodectus geometricus (assembly GCA_026290005.1). Taxonomy (NCBI): domain Eukaryota; kingdom Metazoa; phylum Arthropoda; class Arachnida; order Araneae; family Theridiidae; genus Latrodectus; species Latrodectus geometricus. The sequence continues at coordinate 273,530 of JAPDSC010012696.1, read as the reverse complement.
AAAATGCCTCAATGGTTAAACTTCATGAAATTCCTTTACCCATATTTTATGGTAATTATGAAGATTGGAACGTTTTTGTATAATTTTATTCTTTGATTGTTTACAATAATGATTTACATGAAACTTCATTATTTAAAAGCATCCTTAAAAGGTCAATTCAAACAAAAGTTGACACTTTTAATTCTCTATTAAAAACTCTTGAAGAAAGGCATGAAAACAAGAAAGCGGACTCACATATAAATTCAATTTTATCTTTAAAGAAACTAACTCATGAATCATCAAGAGAATTGAGAAAATTTAGAGATAATATTTTAAAACACTTAAAGAGTTCTGAAATTTTTAGATTTGGAATTGAATAAATTATCTGAATTATTGCTAATCTATATTATTTCTCAAAAGTTAGATAAAGAAATGCGTAAACAATACGAAATGACACAAGTCACAAACGAGCTTCCATATAGGGAAGAATTTATTCAATTTTTTGTTAAAGCGAAGTCTAATAATAGAAAACATACAAAGAAATCACAGCCTTCATATGTAAAGCCTAAAGGTGAAAACTATTTTAAAAGTAAAAGTTTAATGATAAAATCAAATTCCAATTGTACAATATGTTCAATTAATTCGCATCCCATTTATAAATGTATAAAATTTCATGAAATGTCTATTAATGATAGCTATAACGAAATAAAAAATAAACATCTTTGTTTTAACTGTTTCGAATCCCATAAGCTTTTTCGGAATGCAAAAATCAAAAAACTTGACAAATATGTGAGAAGAAAAATCTACGCCGGAAATAAACACCATACTATCATATGCAGGGACGGCAAACCAACAACAACCCTTTGACCTTGAAAGACCGTGACACTTATGAAGTTCTAAGCTGACTTAGGATGACTAACCCCTGCCTATCTTTCCCCTTCGGCTGCACCCAAGTATGTTTTATACTCTCAACAACTAAAATACAAATAAAAGGAAAAAAAGGGAGTTTATTTTCTTTTCGCTCCCTACTGGATTCATGCTCGCAATCGTTTTTCGGTACGATTGAAGTTGCTGACTTGTTAGGAATAAAGAAAAAATATGTTAACGCACCCATTGCAGGGATTAACGGGTCTTCTTTAACAGTTAAAAGAATAATATTCGCTACAATTTCTAAAGCTAATAAAGATTTTGAAACAGGCATTGAATTTTTAATAGTACCAAAAATTACAGATTTAACTCCTTCAAAACAAATAGATATTTCAAAATTAGATTTACCGAAGAATTTAAACTATGCGGATCCTGAATTTAATGAGCCAGGTTTAATTGTTATAGATTGTTTAATTAGACGTGAACTCTTTCTTCCATCACATATTAAAATCAAATAAAATGAAATTAAAAAACGAAAATATCACGCGAAACTGTTTTTTCGGTTGGATAGTTGGAAGTTCTATAAACGAAATAGAAATTCCAAATAAATTGTAGTGTTATTTAACAATAAATGATAACCATGATTTTGAAAGATTTTGGGATCTGGAATCATTAGGTATAAGAGATGATCCAAAGCTAGATTCTAATGATGATGTTTTACAAAAATTTGATGAAACAGTAAATTATAAAGGTAATCGTTTCAAAGTATGTTTACCGTGACTTCCAATTCATTTATTTTAAGTGATAACTATACTGTTGCAGAAAGGAGACTTAGAACTCCTTCAAAACGACTTTATAAAAACCCCATTTTACATTAAAAAAAAATATAATGAAATAATAAAATATTTGAAGGCAGATGTTATTGCAAAGGTTCAGCCCGAGAAATCCTCTTCAGGTAAACACTCATTTTATCTTCCTCGTCAACCTGCTTGCAAAAGTGATAAACTTGCTACCAAAGTACGCATTGTGCTTGGTACAAGTTCATATGATCATGGTCAATATCTTTAAATGACTGATTGTTACCCGGTCTAAATCTTAATCGAAATTTAATGTATCTATTAATCAAATTTCGTTTCAATAAAGTAGCATTCAAAGCCGATATTGAAAGGGCGTTTTCTTTCTTTGTCAACAGATGATAGAGATGCAACAAAATTCCTCTGGAAAAAAGATAAAGTTCTCCAAAGAGATAATTACGAGATTGAAATTTACAGATTTAAGCGTGTTCTCTTCAGAGTTAAATCAAGCCCCTTCCTGTTAGCCGTCACGATAAAGCATCATATTGAAAGATATCGAACCACACTTCATTTATTAAACACTTGTTTTTAAGTAGATGATTTGATAACTGGATCTAATAACGTTGAAGGAACCCCTTCCAAATTTCTTATAATGCAAAAGAAATAATGCAGGAAACAAGTATGAAACTAAGAAAATGGAATTCCAACGAATCTAGCTTAATGGACAAAAGGAATAAGGACAATTTTGATACTCATCCACCAGTTTCTTCTGTCGAATCAGGAACCAGTTTAGGGAAGATATTAGGAATCACTTGGAATACTGCCGAAGATTGCCTGACAGTGGAAGTAAAAAATCTAATAGAATTCCTTAATGCCAAAAAGAATACGAAACGATTCATCTTACAAGCTGCTGGGAAGTTGACAAGACTTTAAACTCCATTCACTATAACAATTAAATGTATTTTGCAAGAATTATGGCGAAGAAATCGATCCTGGGAGGAACAGCTTCCTACAGATATAGAAGAACAATGGTCTAAGTGGTGTACGGTATTCCCTCATCATTCAGTATTAAAAATCCCAAGATTTATTTTGGACAATTCTTCCAATAAATATATAAAAATACATGGCTTTTCGGATGTTAGCAACAAGGCTTATGGTGCAGCAGTTAATCTCAAAGTCTACAAAGTCTATAATGAGGCTGAAATAAATCACGTTCCGAAAAGTCGAGTTTCCCTTGTTAAGAAGCTGACCTTGCCTAGGTATATTAGATCTTCAGCTCAGGTATATTAAAATCTTCAGAAATTGAGCGAGCAGAAATGTTTATAGTAAAATTCATACAACAAGATGAATTTTCGGAAGACATAAGTAAAATAATCAAAGATGAGCCCATTTTAGGTAACAGTAAATTAAAATCTTTAAATCCATATCTTGATGAAGAAAATATATTTAGTGTTGGAGGTAGATTAAACAATTCAAATTTTGTTTACGATAAGTAAAATCCTATTATTCTTCCTAAGCCTAACAAATTAACTATGGTTATCTTAAAATATTATCACGAAAAATATTTACATGCTAATCCTCAATCCATTGCATTGGGTAAGACCAAAATTTTGGCCACTTAATGGTAGAAATCAATGTAGGAAAATAGTGCATGAATGCTTGATATGCTTTAAAAATAAGCCAAAAATGCAAAGTCCAATAATGGGAAATTTGCCTAAAGAAAGAATAGAACAAACTTGTCACTTTAATTTTACAGATATTGATTTCTGTGGTCCATTTCATGTTAGATTTAAAAATCAAAGTAAAGAAACGCTTAATAAAGTATATGTAGCAATTTTTATTTGTTTAGTTACTCGTGAAGTTCATTTGAAATAGTAACCGATTTGTCATCGGAAGCCTTTATAGCTTCTTTAAAACGATTTATTGCTAGAAAAGGTAAATGCGCTAAACTATTCACGGATAATGCAAAAACATTTAGTGGTGCAAATAAAAAACTGAAAAAATTCTTAAAAAATAAAAATCCTGATAAATTAGGTAATTTTTTTCGGACGAAAATATTGATTGGAATTTTATACTTCTTAGATCACCTAACTTTAGAGGTCTTTGGGAATTGTGTATAAGGTCGTTTAATTACCACTTAAGGCGGGTAGTAGGAAACAAGTAAATATCGATATTCGATATTTACTTGTTTCCTACTAGATATAGAACTTCACTTTAGAAGAATTTTTAATTATAGATATTCAAATTGAAGAAATGCTAAATTCTAGACCTCTTACACCATTAAGTTCTGATTTTGATAACTTTAAAACATTAAGTCCAGGTCATTTTTTGATAGGCAGACATTTAAAAAATATTAATGAACCTAGCTTAGCTAATATAAAAGAAAGTAATCTAAATGGATAAAAAAGAACAACAAAGGCTACTCAACAAATATGGAAACTCTGGAAAAGAGATTATTTAAGCAACTTGCAAGAAAGAACGAAATGCCTGTTTAAAAATGATAATGTAGAAATAGGTTCTTTAATTCTGATAAAAGAAGATAATCTTCCAATAAATAAATACTTAATTGGCAGAATAGAACAAGTTTTCTCTGGTATGGATTCTAAAATAAGAGTTGTAAATGTTAGATTGCCAAATGGTACTATTATGAAACGAAATGTTAGAAGTTTAAGTATTTTACCTGTAAATTAAAAGATATTGATCATATTCGAAAGTGCAACAAAAATTGAATTGCATATTATTCATTGATATACATTTTACATATTTCTTATCTATATTGTAATGTGTGTTTATTGTATGATGTTTAATGTTGTCAAAGGTTAAAAAAGTGAATTTATCAAACTTGAAGTTATTATTTACATAATGCCATGATGTTTTGTAATGTAAATTTATGATGTTGTTTTGAAATTAACATTTCAACCCGGGGGAGTATATTGAGACCTCTGTTATAATATAGATGGCGCTCTCACTTACTTAAGTGAGGGAGTTGTTTGTGAGAAAGTAGCTGTAACAGTGGAAGGTGACTGCCGTTTGGTCTTCCTTTACCTTTTAATGTTAAATAAAAGTTGTTTTTGTTAAGATACAGTCCACTTAAATTCTTTAGTTAGTAAGATGGCTCCTACACTAATTTTAGATTATAAAAGAAATACATCTAAGTAATTATATAATTGAAATTGATAAATCACTATAACTCTCTATCACTACAATTTATCTGGTTGCACTGTTGAAATATTATATTATTCTGATTGTGTGAATAAAAAATAAAATCCTACGTGCACTATTTTGTTTTTTATCTTTATATAAAAAAATGTTACCATTGTGTAAATAACTCTGCAACGAAATGCAAATTGTATATAACTAATTAGGTATTGAATTTGCAACCTCTTTTAACCGGAATTTGCTTTATACTAGGCTCTGTTTGATACGAATTTTTATATCTACCCTCTGTGTTTAGCGAAGACTTCTCCAAGATTGTAACAATTACCTGCCTTGTTTGTTCCTCTTTCTTTGAAAGTAATAAAAAATTTATAGATGAATCTTCGGGTACATACCGATGCTAAGAGCTCAAGAATTCGATAATAATCAGCCGACTAGTTATTAAGTACATTAATAGATAATAAATGTTTAAATGTAAACATAACTATCATATTTAAATTAAACGCATATATTTTCCATTGGAGACATGACTAATAGACACCCGTGTCCATTTTAATGTCTCGGAATCAACTCTATGTCGTAGTTCATTGTCTAAGTCTCTTGCGTTGAGCCACAAATATAAATCTAATACTCGGCAGTTCTATTTTGCGCAATGCTCAAGTAGTCTCCTACGACAGAAAAAAGAGCAGATTTAGATTCAAATTTAAGATATTTGGTAACATTTGATAAGAAATATTGATTTGGTAAGAGATTGGTTATAACTTCAAAAATTCTTTTAATTTTATGTGTCTTTAATTTTGAAAACGTATCAAAACACCATTTAGCAAATAAAGTGTGACGAACTGATTCAAACACACAATATGTAATTATAGTATTGTGCAACTACAGTGATGCATAAACTGCATATTGCAATACTATTACTGTTGTTCATATGGCAACAGACTTCCTTCAAGGGCAGCAATATATAGCCCTCGAGAGAGGTATTAATGTATTTCGCTTGTGAAAGGTACGTCACTGAATTCGAATTTGAATCAATCAAAAGAAGATAACGTTTCTGTTATTGTTGCATGAAGGTATGAATTTTTGAATGGTTATAATAAAAATTTGCTTGCATATCTCACCATTAAACAGCAGTTAAAATATGCATTAGTTTATTAATTAGCTAATCTGAAGATTTAATTTAGATTGTTATCAAGCTAACAGTATGTTGCATTAGAGAAACATAAAAAAAAATTCAAATAAATATCATTAAACAGTGTTAGTTACAAAGTCTTGTTTTTGCACCAAAATGCTCCCACGTACCTAGCCTTGAATTTGTCTGTATCAGTTAGATAGAATCAGCCGGGTGGAGCAATTTAGAAGCAGGGGCGAAGCAGAACCTCAAACTTCACCTGCCACTCACTTGGAGAACATTGGGATCATGACACATTTAGTGAACACGACGGATCTTCAGTTAAGCGAACTCACTACCTTCCTGTAACGAGCCCTAACTAACCAGGCTGCTATAATGTTAGCTCTCTTTAGACAGAAAAGTCCCATAAACGATGAAAAGCCTTCATGCGTGCAGGGGTGAGAGTTTTCGTAGTTTCTGCCCTTGTGACGAGAGGCCTCTTTAAAAAGTCTTCTATGAATGCAGCTAACGTACATGGCTTTGGAATACACTCTTTTTAAGTTATATTTTTTCAAGTTAGATCAGTTTTAGCAATATTTCGATAGCAATAGAGCAATAGTTCTATATTTAGTACGATAAAGTTATGCACTTTTAAATATTAAATAGTGATGGAGAAATAGCAAATATGTATCGTATGCTATACAATCTAAACATCGATGGTCACGCTATATGATTTTCCACCCCAAAAATGGATTCCAGCAATTAGATTATATTCCTGCCAGGAAAAGGAATTGAAACTCCTATGCGCAGTCCACACACTTAACAACAAATGATATAAATTACTGATGACAGTTCAACCAGCGAAGCTAAGATCTAAGGAAACAAATGTTAACAACTCGCTAACTGAAGTTCAGAGCACTAATTATTGAGACCTATTAGGATAAATGACGGTGGCCTGTGGTTAGAGCGTCGTTCTCTTTACTAGAAGATTCATGAAAATATCCATATTTTCAATGAATTTTGAAAACATTTAACTAAATACACATTGTTTTTATATTTAGAAACACGTTCTCCAATTTGTGCATTGATGACACTACTAGCAGAATACAAACAATCATTCTGATAGATAACCCTCAGTTTACAAATTATCAAATATTTTGGAGTGGAATTTTAATTTTTTTCTACAAAGAAATCAAAAACGAAGGAGAAATTAACAATGCATCCTCATTATGCATCAATTAGTTGTATACTCTCACCCTCTAGTGAGTTTTTTAATTAAACTGTTTACCAAAATAAAAGTGTTAGTTAATCGAACACCAACAGAAAACCAAAAAAGAATTGAGCTAAGTAAATAAAAAATCATTTGGTATGATTATGCATCTGAAAAATGACGTTAAATTAAATTCTATGCTATGCTGAAGTATTACTTCAGTAAAACCTTTTATACTGAGCAATATCGGTTATTTTTATGATTACTTCCTATATTAAAAAAGGGAATATTCAACAAACATTTCAGTCGTCGATTCATCTTCGAATTTCCTACAATAATGTATGGGGGGCTCCTGAATACTGAGGCTCTGTAAATAGAAAGAACACCCGTCTTCATGAATAACCAATATATCAATATATATATATATATATATATATATATATATATATATATACATATTGAATCTTTTATCATCTAAGTATTCCTTCAAAACAAAACACGTTCACATTCTATATTCATTCCATAAACTTACTTTTAAGCGATCTAATTCATAGTCAATCATAGACGTAATTCATAGTCGATCATAATTCATAGACGATCTATCTTAGATGCCAAATGAGTGCATCCTGACATTTTAAAGAGAAATGAAATACAATTTACAGTGAAACCACATCAACCTCTATAATATTAGATACATTTTAACTTTGAAAATAATTAATATTAATCGAATATTTTAGTTTTATGTCTTTTTCGGAGATCATTAATATTTTGTATAAACTTTAAATGCACTCTAAATTCTAAGAGTCAAGTTAGAGAGTCTTGTTGACATCAAGAACCCCAAAAAGAGTTGTGTGTTATATTTAAATTCTGATATAACAAAAATATTCATTATGATGACGTAATTGATAGTTTTGAAAAAAGTAAAATTAGAAAAAAAAAACCATTGAAGAAGAAATAAATAGAAATTCATGCGTTAGTATGCGAATTAAGTATCAATTTACAAATAAATAGTATTATAAGATCTACTTTTACATCATATTCATTTATCATGCAAAATTCTCTCAACAATAATATATGTAATTGCCAAATTAAAGATAAATTACAGACCTATTTATAATCTCTCTCTGTTGCATTGAATTTTTAATTATTTGTGTTAATGGTTTTCAATTATGTTTTTCTTTATTTATTATTGTTTTTATTTATTATTGCAAGTAGATGCCGCAGTCAGTTTTTTGAGGTCCCTAATTCAAAGAACTCTAACCCTCTTCTTGAGCTGGAATGAAATGGTGGACTATGGCTGTTTCTGATTGGCTTAAGTTAAAAATGTGCTCTAATGGGGCGTAGCTTGCGAACTCCGAAGAGAACGCAAGTAGCAGTTAAAAAATATGATGTAATAAAGGATTTATGAAGTATATTAAAGTTAAACTGAAGGAAAGCTCATTAATTAAGAGAAAGATTTATTAAACAAAAAGATTTATTAATTTTTATTTTATAAATTCCATTAAAACAAAAAGTTTGTCCATGGGGTTCGTTTATTTTCTTAGTACTTTTAAAATTTCTGATGGTGATGTTCCATTAAAAATTGCTTTTATTTCTTGAAAAATTTGGTAAAGAATATGGGGTTCACTTTCAAAATTTATGACCTGCTCTGAAGAGATTTCAATAATTGAGGGGGTGATGCATATGAGATTCCGGCTTTGACTGAATTGCTGGTAATTATTAGGCTGGGTTTGGGGAAGGCATTGCAGCCTTTATAGCTGGCTGGCCTTGACAATTACAACAGTCTCCATCATATCAATTGTGCAGGGTATTTGTGGACCTGCACATTTGACACATTTTAGTGTCATATGGCACATTTCAGCGGAATAGTTAAATCTCTGGCAGTTGAAGCACTGCATCACCGAAGCGGCTCCTCTGTAGGGCTCCGACTTAACACCAGAGATGTGACACAGATTTTTGATACTGTATACGTTGGCGCCATCTGTTGACGGAACAACGTGTAATATAAATAATGGCATGAATTTGTCTGTTTTTGGGTGTTTCATTCTATTGACGTTTGTAGGATGAAAACCCATCTTAATTAGGTCATTAGCAATATATGTGGGGGAAGTATTATGGGCAAGTCTTCGAATGACGCATTTAAGTATTTTTACATTGCGGTTCTTTAATAAAATATTGTTGGCCTCAAAGTACGCGATCAGATTTGCGTGGGATTCCCTTGTTATTAATTGTTGTTGTGAAATCGAGAAAGCCTCCAAAGAAGTTTTTGCCCCGGTCCCTAATTAAGCTAAGTTGCCTAGGCATTCATTCTATTAGTTCTAAGAAATAAATGTTTATATTTTTGACTAAACTCTATTTCGATTTTTATTATCATGACCAGCATTTTTGTTTTACTCAATACGAAACAATATTACCTTTCCTTTTAATCAAAGACAGAAAAGACTTTTCGCATAACAATTATCTGGTGTACTACATTTCGCTTCCTAGATGTAAGGAAAAACAATCCATTGAATTAAATGTGATTGGTTGGTTTATTCTCTTAAAAATTTCCAATGTTCTCAATTTATTCGGGTAATTCCCGATATTCAAATTCCGGGAAATTTTACATCTCTAAAAAAGTTAAAGGGTAACTTGGCTTTTTTACAGGTGGGCGCAGGATAACCTTGCCCCGGGATCTCATCTTTTTTTGAGGTCCTAAGGAACTGTAGTATTCTCCCGCCTTACATGATTGTTTGCCCGCGTACTTTAATTGGGTTGGGCTAGGTGAATCTCCCTTACATCTTCAGTGACGAAGATTCACAAAGCCCCTTACTGAATCAATTCGAATCAAATTGAGCAGCATAAAAATTTGATGTCGAAGGCGGACAACATCAAATTTTTTTTGCCGCTCATCTTGATTAATGCTCTGCACTTGCATTTTTAACTGCAAACTTTAGAGATATTGTAAGGCTAGAGATCAAAAGAAAAATCGGGCAGAGTAATTTTTTTCTTTTTCTCTGTGTTTCAAAATTGTATTTCTAAGACCATTTTACCACTTTTTTTATCAAATAAAGTATTTTACTTTTTAAGTGTCATATTCTAATTAAATACTCATCTCCTTGTTTTCTAGATGAATTAAACACTACGTCATTTTCATACTGTTTGAAGTCTGAAAGTTCTTTAGCATTCTCCTTCATAATATTCTTCCAAATGATCAAGCACATGAAAGGTTTGAGCGGTTCCGCACAACTCGAATGTTCGAATTCCATTTTCCGGTGAGTTACACGGGGGCGAATCCAGAACGTGTTAGTAGTACCATTTCTTTACTCTTCACCTCCTGACGAAGGAAATCCATTAAAAATTCTAAGGATCTTGACTTCGTAGTATCATGATTTCAGCTTCTTTCCCATGCAACCAATATTTCTTCGGGCAGTCAACTTTCCACTAAAGGGTTCAGGAAATCTCCATACTTTTCTTGCGTTCTCTCAAGACTTTCCAAAGCGAGTTGTTTATTTTCCAGTTCATCATAAAGTAAATCAATTCTCGCTCTTTCTGTAAATGCTTTATTCATTACCATCGATAATAAATACGAACATAAATCTGCACGAGTAAATCTTCGCACCGGAAACGCTCTTTTAACTATTCAACTGCTTTCGAATAGTTACCTGCACTTACAGGGTAACTAAGAACTAAGCGTTCAACTTTGGAGCCTGGCTTCATAGATTGCAATAAATAATGTATTTTGTCCTTATCGGCAATGATTTGGTCATTATGTATTTTTTTAAACTGATTCCAAAATGTGAGGTATTCTTTTACTTCCAATGAATTTTTTAAGTTCAATTATCGGTAATTTGATCACAAACATTTTTTTTTCACAAACATTTTTTTTTTTTTTTTTTTTTTTTTTTTTTAGAATTATTAATCAAGGATCATTTACTAAAATCATTACTGTTTTCTGATTTTATAGCTTTTGTGAATATTTATAATGTTTTTAAATACTGTATGTCAGAATCACAGGTGTATAGTTTGCTATCAGCATTTTGTTAGTAATATACAACTGTATTCTGTATTTATATCTCATTGTAACCATTAATATTTCTACATTTTAAAAATTGCCTATGTATTGCTTTCCCATCTTAGTAAAACTTGTATGAATATTATATTGTTAAGTAAATTATGGTAGTTTGCAGTTCTACAATCACTTGTGTTGCCTACATATAGCATTTTACTGGCATTTTTCAATTTTTATTTTATTCAAAAAATATTGAGCATAATTGTAACATTTTGTATACTTTGTTATTCTTATAAATACTGTCTTAAAAAATGTTTTAATTAAAAAAACTTTTTATAATATTTGTTGATTATTTTCCATAACATCAATCAGTTAACTATATGCTTTATATATTTAATAAGCATTATATAAGATATTTAGCAATGATTTTTTTAAAAAATGCTATTTTTCTACTTTTTTACAATATTAAACATTAGACTTTTTTTAAATCAAAGAATTTTCAGTAATAATAAAAATTAAACTTACTAATGTAAAAATTATATGTGTATAAAATTCTTAATTGTAATTTTAAATCAGGTTATTTTTTATAAAAGTAAATAAGAATAATTACATATAAGTAAAAATAATAATTGATGATTGTACAAAACAATAAAACACTTCTTTTTTCTCAGATAAGGCATCCTAAATGTTTTTTTCCCCACTAGAGGGCGTTACTTGATGCTTTCACATTTTAAAATATCGCGTAATAGATGTGACGTCATTCTTTCCGATTCTCAAGTTCCTAGACGCCTGTTTACCTGATGATAATGTCAAACTCTGTTATGTTATTCACGTTGCGGTCTACAATAGGAAATTTTTTCGGACGACGCTTCCTTGGGAGAAGAATGTAAAAACTTGTGTGGTGATATAATGCGGATACCCGCAAAGTATTCCATTTATTTCTTTCGAATAGCAAATTTGTATTTTTATTTATAATTTAAAGGATATGATTTTTATATCAACAATTCCAATGATATTGTTTTGGAAGAGACATACTTTTACATTTTGTTTTTGATCATGGCATGTTGTGCCGTGCGAAGTATTCTAATAACAACCTGCATTATTCAGTTGGTAAGTCTAATATATAATTACTTCAAGAATAAATTTCTGTGAAAAATTACAATTTCTAAATATCTCGTAACATGCTTACGAATTTGTAGGAAAGAATTGTGAAAGTTTTTAGCTCGTTCGAAAACTTGGAAATATCAATTGAAAAGGATATTCTTGTTTTTCTATACCTGAAACATTTTTATATTATTTTTAATATCGTTAAATAATTATTAGATTAAAGTAAAATTTCTAGATTACAGTATAATTACCAGTTACAAATATTCCTACTATAAATTTTAAAAGTACAAGTTTATACATTTTTAAAAACATTAACTATTGCTCAAATGAATTGCAGATACAACCAAAACTCATTGTATCATCTTAATCATTTTTGAAAGGATATTGAAATAATGCTTAAATTCTGACGCTTATAATTCTAAATTTGGTTAATTTTTATCTTATAAAAATTATCTTTTCTTTATTCTTTTGTTATGATTTATTTTCTACAACTTAGAAAACGTTCAAATATTATGAAAGGATTTTTTAAGTAAGAAATTTATTCTTTTGAAAGGATTAACAGATCTTCAAAAGCCTCAAGTGAACAACAGATCCAAACAACAAATAATATAAAATTCCTGGTTCAACTCAACAAAATGCCTATGATAAGAGACATTTAGAAATTATTCTTATTTTTAATCTGTAGACCTCACATGAATTATTGGAGTGATATTCCTGCCAATTGAAGTTCCAGTTATTAGTAATTAAATTTGATAAATTCAAGACTTCTATTTGCTAATTTTTTTTCTCCCAAATGTAAAATTAATTTAAAGGTTTTTAATGAAAATTTATTTAATTTCAATTCTTTCAAAGATGCTAGTTGTACAGCTGTCAGATTTGCACTAGTTTTTTGTTTATACTTTAGTGAAGTCCTTATTGGCATAATCTGTATTTAATCTTTGTACCTTTTTCACGAATATATTTTATGTAACATTTTTCAACTATTTGCCCCCTATTAATCTTACTTAATGTGCAAAATATCAGATTGGTGGTAAAACGTTGAAAACAAGTTTCACCTCAATCAATTCTCTCCAGTGAGTTCTTGCAGAAATTACTTAGCATATATCAAGTTTATTGTTAATCATTATGTTAAATTTTTACTGTAGTGATAACATATTTCTTTGCCAAAATGATTTCAAAACTCACTGCTGATAACATTAAAAACAAATAAAGAACAGTAGAAATGTTTAATATTATATTTAAAATTGATTAAATGTTGGAAAATTTTATGCAAAGAAAGAGTTGCTATAAACAAGAATGCTATTTTTTGTACTTCATTAAGTATGACCTCTACTTTTTTCAGATAAAAAAATCTAATAAAAGTAAAAGTTCTTGTACAATAAGAAAATTGTTCCCTTAGAAATTTTAAAATCTTGATAATGCATTTGACACCTTGAGAAAATATGTTATGATATATTTGATTTATGAAATATGAAAACTGTTTATGATGACACTGTTTCATTAAAAAAAGTATTATGTAAATAAAAAAAATTGGTACTCATCTCTTGTCGGCTTAACATAAATTACCATAGAAAAATACTAGATGTTATAATCTGGAAAACTGACTGAGTACTTTCATGTTTTTAAAATTATTCTTTGTTTCATTTTTCTCTTTTTAAAGAAGCCAAGCTGAAGTGAATGGTTAATAACCGCTGGTTAAACAGTTGAAGGGTTCAGATTGCATCTTGAGTGAAGATGGATGAATTCAGAATCTAGATAGATCTGTTGATTTTAGCTTGATCCTCATGTGAAAAAAAAATATAATAATTAAGGGGCTTTTTGTAAGAAAGAAAAATACAGGATGCCTTAAATTAAGGTACTGTTCGCATAATGCCATGTCAAACAATTCTTATGGCAAGTACAAAATGGAATTTTGTGTAATTTAATTGAAAAATCAGAATTTTTACAATCACAAATTGTTTGCAAACAATGGATATTCTAAATGAGAGATAACTAGTGTTGCATTAATGGAGGCCATAAAAATACTGAATTTTTACTATGCTTAATTTTGTACTTTATTATATCCCTGATGTCAGACATATTTATAATATTTTAAATGCTTTAGTATTTAAAATATTTTTAGATTTAGCATTTGAAATATTAATTACATTTTATTTTATACTGTTAAACTGTTCTTTTTAACTGAATATTTTTCAACTTGTGTGCTTTGCTCTTTTCGAAATTTAGAATGATCTTTGAACATAGTAATTGTAAATTTATTTTTTATGCTTATATGATTACATTTCCATTAATTTTTTTCTTTTCATTCATATTGGATTTGAAGTTCATTATAGTTGTAGAAATAATGTTTAAATGTTCTAAAAATTAACTAAGACTTGTAGATTAAAATAACATGTATAAAATATTTTAACTCTTTCTCTTATATAAATTTAAGTTTTGAATACATACTCAAGCCTATAAATTAGAAACAGTTATAATTAATGAGGTTCTAATTTGTAATCAAATAATCTGTAGTTGAGTATAAATTTTATATTTAATACATATATTTATTTAATGTTAAACTCTATATTACTTTAACATTTAAGTATTAATTATTTTACTACTTTCTAGAGCTTCATTAGAAAAGTGTTATTTCTCCAACTTTAGCCTTTTTTATTACGAGAATAATACATGTAATTTTGTTAACTTGGCATTTATAATTTGAGCTAATAATAGCCTTTTAAAATGTGTTCATGGTTAAAAATACTTTATATTGAATTGTAAAAGAAAATTAATTGAAACAATTAAATGTGACTTGTATATTATATACTGAATTATGGTAATTTCTGGTATAATGAGTTTAAATTGTTAATACTGTTGAAGTTTTACATTCAACAATATTTATAAAATGATATTGGATTTTTCTTCCTCATTTCTATTTCTTAGAAAAGGTTTGTTAAATGTTTTTGCTATTTATCATTCAAAAATAAATTGAAATCTATTTTTTCATATTAACATTTAGTGCTATTTGTTCATTTCAAAATTATTATTTATCTTTGTAAACAATAAAAGCTTTTTCTACAGAGAAATATCTAGTGATATTAGTTATTTAGGAGAACTCTAAAATCTATAATTTTATATTTTCAAGTGTTTTGCTATCAAAACTGAACAAATTTTATTTTGATTAATAAATTGCTCAAATTACAATATGAGAATTTATTTTTTGAATTACTGTTTTTAAAAACAAATTTATGTTTCGAAACCAAAAAAATATGTTATCAAAACTGAAAATTTCAAGCTATAATTTTTGAAAGTGATACCTGCATTTCTTTTTATAAAACTGCATTGCAGTAGTTTATCAGTTTTTTCTTTAAAAAAAAATTATCATTTATTGCTTGAATGTAGTTACCAAGAAAAAGTATGTTTTCTAGGTGAAATAAAAATAATATATCTCCAAAAACTTTCTTTTGTTAATTCAAATTTTTAAGTAATGTAATAAGAATTTTTTACTGTATTTCATAAATCGACTGACATTTAACATGCCAGTTGATTTTCTAAAATACAATGCAATGCAGTTAAAACACTTCAAAATCATAAGATTATATTTTCGTAATGAACAAATGATAATTTCAATATTTGTAACTTAGTGAAATTCATCAAATTAAATATGAAAAAATGAAATGTTAGCAAAAATATGTTTTCAAAGTAGAAAGAATTTAAGTTTTATCAATAATGTAGTAATTGTTTACTTATTACAAAAATGTGCCTTAAAAAAAAATAAAAAAATCTGCTCTCTATTTAAATATATGTGATTATTACAAAATACCTCTTATTGAAAAATAAAACTGTTTTATAGGTTGCAACAGTTCAAAGACAAATTTTGGATTTTTTGGGTTATATGTGGACTCCAATAATAGTTAATTTCTTACAAATTATTTTGACAATATTGGGAACATTTGGAGCATATCAGTATAAAACAAAGTATATCACTTGTGTAAGTATAAATTTATTACTATTTAAATAATAATAAAGGCCTTTTTTATGCATAATTGTGTACATTCTTTTATATAGGAATGTAGTAAAATTGCATAGTTTAAAGCTACATAATCGACTTATTAAAGTAAATAGCAAATTTTGCTCTTGTTAATCATTTATATAAAAAATGGATAAGGGTTATTAAAACTAAAATTGGTTTTTAGGATATCACATATAACTTTAAATAAGCTTTATGTGATATCCTATAAAGTAACTTTTGTAGACTATAATAGCTATTATAAATTTGCTATTTCCCAGTAACTCAGTTTAAATAATTTAGTTTTTCACCATGTTTGTGAAACAAAAACTAAATCCCTTAGCACAAACACAAGTATGTTAGATCAAAACACTATTTTTTTACACTGATATCATTTTATTTCTATAATTGAATTTATAACTCTAACCAAAATTATTTTTTCTGGACCAGCATTGTTCAATATGTAGATTGAGATAAAAAATCTCTTGGATACTTTTTATATGGTTTTTAGAAATTTTCTTACAGTGCTTCTTAAATTATGACATAAAATTAAAAAGTTATGCACTTATTTTTGTAAGTCAAAAACCAGATCAAGTTAAACTAATGTTGAAGTAGAAATCTTAATCTTAAAAATCTTATATACACTTTTCTTACTAGTCACCATTAAAAAATAATATATTTCTCTCAGTATTTAATTAGTCTATTCATTGTATCATTAAAAAATTCTTCCAACTTTTCTCAAAGTTAAAAATTGGCTTTCATTTCATTCATTGTTTGAGGTATTGAAGTCTATCTTGAGCAAAAAATTAAACTTTTAAGGATAAAGATTGGTAAAGGAGGGTGTAAAATCAGTTCGATTTTCAAAACCTCTACAATTATACATAAAGTGTGTGGATATTGAAATTATTCTCTCCAAGTTGCTTTTAACACACCAAACTGAATGCCAGAAGTATTTTGTAATCTATATGTACTAAAACAAACTTACCATTTATTGGTTTTAATCAGTGACATAAATTCTGTAAGCATCCCAAAACACAAAATTAAATTTTTAGATTCTTGCGTTTTGTGATTTTTTGACTTATTAGGAGACTAATGTCAGTTCAGTAATCCCAATAGGGATGGACCAATGACTCATTTCTTCTCACAATATTCAAAAGAAAATTGTCTCCTTTATCATAATAGTATTGCAAAAAAATTGCTTGTATCATCCAAGGGCTGTTATGATGTGTGTAATACCTAAATCTTGCATAGATTTTACAGTATCCCACTTGTTCCATGAGGAAGTCAAAGTGTTCCTTGCCTATTCCAGTCTGCTTTGTGATAAACTTTTGAGTGCTTCACCAGTCATTTTGTATCAGATCATATCTACAGGTTTACAATGTTTTTTATCCATTGCAGTGATCACCTATATGTTGGATTTTACATTTCTGGTTTTTCTAGGGCTTGCAATCGTGAAATATTGTGTTACACATTTTATTCTAGATTTATAAAGTGCATCATCCAATTAAAATTTGCAAATTGTTTTACTCACTTTGGCATAACATTTAAACATATTTCCATACCTACTCTTCTCAGAATATTATACTAAATTTAGTAACTTTTGAATGCATGTGTTTAGAGGGTAAATATTTCACTGTTTATGTTTATCAATTTATACTATAAGTGAAAATTTTACAGTTACTTAATAATTACTGATATGTTTGGTTCTAAATTGGCAGAAAAATACTTGCATAACATGAATATCAGCACTTTCTGGAAAAATTTAACATGGTTTCTGGAGAGCTTTTAAGTTTTATTTTTTAGAATCAGCATGAACCATTGTAAAGGGTCTCAATAATAGGAAATCATTTTTAATCAAGGTGGTGTAATGGAGTGTATTCCAGTGATCTCAAGATATCATGCATACTGTAGATGATAGCTGCTGAGTATTATGATTACAAGGAGAATATTTTAAATCAAGTATATTATATTGATAAACTCCGGTCTATTGGTGCTCAATAGGCATATTTTTTTGTCTTTCAGTTTAACAGGTGGTGGATATGATTCCTACCCTAGGCATGGCTGTTACTATTAGTTTCAAATCCTTAAATATTTTTCTTAGACCAGTTAGTGTATGGAGTTTTTATAAATACAAAGAGCTATAAATGAATCATAGTTTGTGTTGATACTTCTGTCCATTCATATTCACAAACATCCATTTGTGCACTTGGACTGTCTAGAAAGAAATTTCACCATTTTAAGAGTGATCAATTGGAAAACCATGGCCAAAAATAGAAAGGCCAGAAGGAAAATTCTTGAGAAAGCCAGAGCTCACTCCCATGGATTTCGTGCTACTAAAGAAGAAATTAAATTGTTGCCCTAAAGTATCATTTTACATTCTTTCTGTCATTTTAAAGAATTAAAGCTATGCAATTTCTTTCTTGTATTGTACTTTATTAAACCTGTACTTTTTATCTTTTGTCCAATATGCTTGCCACACAATGCTTTTTTTCATTTTGTTTTGTTCCCTTAATTTTTTATGATCTATTTATAATGAAATACATTTATTAAGTGTATAAAAACAATGTGTTAAGTTTTAAAATTGAAATATTTTAATTATTTTTACAAAAACCAATTCAGATTAAAAAATTTACAAATTAATGTAAAAAAGATTTTTTTTTTTTTTTTTTTTTTTTTTTTTTTTTTAGTATATAATCTGTGGATTATGTGCTTAAAAAAGTTCCCAATTTCTTCTGTTATTTTCCTCCACCGCGTATAATCTGATAAACATTCTCCTTTGGAAAAGCTTACAAGAAAATTATGGAATAAATACTGTTTATGGTTCCTAAAATAAAAAAAACAGGTGACTTATTTCAGCTATAATCAGCATTTGGTTACTTTCAAGAAAGAATTTGGTTTCTCAGAAAGATCGGAATACCATGGCCAAAAATAGAAAGGCCTCATTTCCTTTCTATTTTTGCATTTCGCTAAAGTCATGTTGCATTTTATCTTGACGTGAGATGTTTCATTCCGAAAATATTAAAGTTCATTTATCATTTTTATATTAATTTTTTTTATTTTATGTGACACTCATATTATCAACTGTATATATTTTCAACTATTTGCCAAAATTTCTGCAGAATAATTACAATATATATAACTGTGCTAACAGCTGAATGATTTCTCTAACCTACAATTCAACATAAATTCAATTGTTACTTATAGTGGCATAAAGTCTATTTTAAACTGTTAACCTTTATGTTCAAAAAGTAATTGCACAAAAAAAATTAACTTTTCTTAATTTCTAAAATACAAAAAAAATTTTTTTTTAATTATTGACAAGTATTCTGTAAGAGCTAAGAATTTTAGGACCAATTAATTTTATAAATTTCATGATTAATTTGTCTAATTTAAAGTTTATGTGAAATAAAAATTCATGTAACTAAATGTTTTTATTGTGTTTTGTTTGTAACAAATTTGTTCATAATATTATTCGATATGAAAATATTAATGTTCTTTTTATGTATTTTTATAGTATGCTGTTTGGTCATCACTCTGGCTTGGTTGGAATATATTTGTTATTTGTGTGTACTTTGAAGCAGGTGTTCTAACAAGGGTATGCTAACTTTTAATATTAAGTTATAAAAGCTACAGTCTAGTAGAATAAAGAAAAGTATTCTTAGTAAAGTAAAGTTAAGATATTCTTTTAGTCATTATCAAATCTAAATATTATGATAAATTAATTTTTAAAGTAATATAAGAGTATATAAAAATTCCTTGTTAATTTCATATTTTTCCAGTATGATATTAAAAATAAAATTTACAAGCTAACTAAAGAATCATTCAGTTACAATTATGTAGTAATATTAAAGCACCATTTTTTTCACACACAGACATGTTTCTAAATGAATTGAATCCATGGTGTGAAACATGTGATGTACCATATACTGTTCATCATATTTTAATCTCATGTCCTGATTTTAACTTTCACCATTTTATATTTTTTCAATCTGACATTTTAACTTTGAGTGATTTAGTGGGGGAGCCACCCCACAGAAACCTTTTTGCATTCTTAAGTGCGATTGGTTTCATTCATTTTACTTAAATCATAATTGCATTTTATTATTTATATTAATTTTAATTAAAACTTATTCAAATATTTTTTTTTAAACTTTTTAATGTTGAGCAGCTTGGGTTTTGCATTTCTAAATTTTAATTTTGGCGCAGCTTGTCCTTTTTGGACTTTGTGTCATAAAACCCAACCAACCACCATTTTTTTTCTTACACATTCATGTTTTATAAAAGTTGTTTAGTAATAATCAGTCTTCAAATCAATAAAGCATATTTTTACAAACTAACTATAATAAAAGCTGCACCCTTTCTTTTTCTGAATGCATTTATGCATAAAAGCAGCAACTTAAATTATATTCAGGAAGTAATTTTTACTGTCTGTTAACTTTTTTTCAGGATACGAAAGTGTTAAATATGGGTACTGGAAGTCGCAGTTGGTGGTTAGTGAATGGAGCTGGCTGCAATCCTGTTTATAACTCATCTGATGATGATCCATATTTATTTCCTACTCCAACCACAGTTGAAGGCTGTGTTGTAGAATATTTTTATATTGAAGCAATACAAGCTGCAATTCAATGTTTTTTAGCTGTAAGTGTGATTTAACAAAAATTTCTTTTTCAAAATTAAAGTTAGTCTCCCCTTCCCCCCAAAGTTTGATATATATTTCAGAAGGCAGTTAAACTGAATATAAAGTTTTTACATTGGTTATTTATAATAATTCTGTTAAGTTAAAACACTATTTTAAGTAACTAATCAGAATTTTTGAAAGTATGTATATTCTTTATTTTCAATTATTTCTTAAAATTGTTTAGTTAATCAAGTATTTTTTACTTGAGAAATAAAAATGTAACTCTCATTATTTCCTATAATTATTTTGCTGATAAAATTTCAAAACTGACAGATTTACATCTAAAAAAAAAAGCAAATAATTTTAACAATTTTGGTGTTTTATAATGTTTATTTCTTGTTTCAAATTTATATATGAACTTGTGCATCATATCTCTAAAAACAAAACTGCCATTTAAATGGTTAACACTTTGACCTTTGATTTAAGACTTTAGTGTTTCTAGTGGTTCAGAATGCACTTTAAATTGTATATCTTGGCCTAACTATCACCTTGTACAAAGCATGACCACAAAACTAACCATATCTTCAAAAGTAGTGCATCATCAAAATTTAGAAGCAAGGGTCATACAGAAAACTCTCAGATTTTTTTTCCCACTCCTAAAAGTACTAATTCCCTTGAAGGGCAATGCTATATATCCCAACTGGTTTTAGATTTTTGATAATGTATCTTCTGCTGAGTCATACATAGAACTCACCTTCTACCAGCTTCAATACTTTTCCCAGTCAATCAGAGTGACTTCAAGTTAGCAATTAGAAAGTTCTTGAGAATAATGCCCAAACTTTTTATCTGTTACTTGTTGTATTCAATCATCTATTTGTGCAGATATTGATTTATTCACTTTACTGTAAAATAATTCATTAATTTTAATTAAATCTTTTCGTCTTGATCTCTGTTTTGGTGGATTATGTATTAAATCATTAATATTATGCAATGTATTTGATTCACTTATGGTCTAATGGGATTAAATTTAGTTTCTCAATCAGTTATGTTTGCTTTTGAAATTTATGCTTCAATTTGATTGAACTACAAATTTGCATTTTTTTCTTAAAATAAGTGAAGTTTTTGACCTAGTTGAAATATTTTAAGATAAAAGGAATTGGAATTCTAAGTCATGATTGGAAATAAATATTTTAATTGATGCAATTTAAATATGCCATTATGAAGAAGATTGAAAATTTAAATAATTAAATGACTCGCCAAAAAAGAAACTTAATAATCAAGCATAGTATGAAAAGCATTTTCTTTGAAGAAATTATATTGTATAATATTTTTATTTAAAAATTATATTAAATAATATGTATATACTTGTATTACAACAATTCAAAAACCATTTTTTCAAAAAAAAAGTTTTTTTTTTTATTTTGAAATCATTTTTATATATTTATCAGATAATTTGTATCTGAGAAAGTATATAAATATTATGTAAATTGTATACTAATTCATTTAACTTTAATTTTAGATTTTTGGCATAATATTTTCTTCATGTACAATATACATATTTTCTAAAGATGATGATTCCTGTAAGTATATTTAAATTGTATTTTATGTTTGATTTTCCTTAACTATGTTTATTTTATTACAAATTGCTATTATTTAAATTGTATATATAAATTATGATGTGTAAATTTGAATGGAAATATTTTTTTTAAACATGGACAAATATTAATGCTTATAATACATTATGACCTGGTAGGATCATAAATTGCCTAGTATTTACGATTTTAAGAATTGTCATATATTTTTCATGGCTCATTTATTCATTAATAACCATTTACTTTTTATATAAGATAATAAAGAACTTGTGTTTTTTAGAATAAATTCTTGTGTAATTATTTGTATGCCAGTCATTGAAAAATCAGTAATTTTAAACTCTTATACGATAAATACTGAGCTGATACTTAACGCTGTGGCTTTTGTTACCATAGCTTATTGGTTTGATATGTTTATAACATTTTCTCATGGAATTGAAATAATTCTTGATATGCAAATTTTAAAAAACATTTTTGACACTAAAATTTGTTATTAATTTTTCTGAAAATCAATTTAATAATAATTTAAGAAATGAATGGAAAAAAAATTAAAAAATAGCAGGAAACACATAAGAAATTAGTCAATACTAAGAACCTGATTAAATAATTAGATGAAATATTTCAATTTCAAGATTATGAATTGTTAGGCATATAAGCATTTCATGGAAACATATCATAATCAATGGAAATTTAAAAGAGCCTTTCAGATTAAAAGGGGGAAAAAAGAAAGCTCCACAAATCTAAAAAGCTTTATAAATCAATTTTCATTTAAAAATTTGTGGCTAAGTACATAAATGATCTGTGTATTTTAGCTTTGATGAGAAAAGAAATTTTTTTTAAGCAAAACATAAAATTTAACTTCGTGCTTATTAAATTATATAATTTTCTTTGAGTTCAGTATATGTAAAACTATACCAGATTATCTTAAATTGTTCTATATTTTTAAGATATTTTTAATCTTCTACGTACATGTATGTGAGAGTAATTGTGCATTAAAAAATATATTTTTTAATTAACTTTGTATATTTATGCTTCACAAATTCAGTTATTGCTTGTATTGAGACAAATATTCTATGCTTCATTATACGTTATTTTAAATCATTCAGGAATTAGGTTGTCTTTATTATTTCATTTGTAAAAGATGAATCTAAATTGTTAGTCTGGATTAGAAGAAATGATTGATGTTATTAATTGAATTCAACTTTTTATGCAGCAAAGATTTAATTCTAATTAAAATAGAACACTTATTATTAAAAATAACTTAAAAGAAATAAAATGACTAATTTTGTAGATTAATTATCATTGCTTTTAAAAGTAATTCTTCTCTAAAAATTTTTGAGTGTTAAATTACTATTTATTTTTACCGAATGCGTTTTTATAATTTTCATAACATTGACTGATCTCGTGTAAATCTTCTTAGCATGAACGCAATAATACCTATGCCCTCTCTTTATTTCAGTTGATTTTATTGGTGGCTTTGAATCACTTTCTACTTTCCACTCACCAGCAAAGAATTCACAAATGTGTCTACCATCTATGTAGGTACTTGTCTACCTAACTAATCTAATAAACGAGAGCGACCCCTCTTTCACATGGAATTTTTAATAGCTGGTTCCTAACACTGTATCATTAAATTTCCACATTTAATTACTATTAAGCATCTTCATTTAATTGGTCTTTTTTTTTTTTTTTCCTTTAATTTCTCTAAATGCAAAATATTCATATTGACATTGTTATGTTTTCTCAATGAAATTTTGCATTGGAGTTTATCGATGTTCAAAATCCATTTGTTCTGTTTTTCTTCTAAGCTTATTTCTACTATCAGTTACCTGATTTGATAACTTATCACTGAACATGACAAAATGTATGCAATATTTGAAGAGAATTTGTTTAAAAACATTTTTCCCAAAATCAACTAAAATTTATAACTGAAAGTGTGTTTGCTTATTTTCATGGAGTAACCAAGCAAAAAGCTTAATAATTTACCTTAAATTCAACAATCTATAGATTTTATTCTAATCTTAAGTGTGAATGTTTATAGGTCCAAGTTGAATTGGACCTTTTTTGCAAAAAGTGACTGTAGAAATTATTTTTTAATTTGATTTTTGTTGTGTGAAAATATTCAATACTTAAGGAACAGTCTAATCTTGATATAGTATTAGTTGCTTTTAACATTATTTAATTATCAATTCGTTGTTTTCATTGTTTAATATGTTCAATTTTCACAAAACATTTTATATGAGACACTTACAATATAGATAAATGGCTAAAATGGCTGTTACAAAAATTTAATGATTATATTAATAAGTTTATCAAAAGCAGAAAAATTTTTCAATGTTTCAAAAACATTTGAAAGCAAAAAACATGAACAATTTAAAATCTTGTTCAATTTGTTTACCTTATTATTTCAAAAAACCACTACCATTATTATATCTGTATTGTTTCAAAATATTATGAAAATAAAAACAATAATATAGCATATTTTTAACCAACATGGTTGCTTTTAATGGAAAGACTTTCTATCAAAGTGGCTTTTATTTTCTGTGCACCAAAATTTGATTTTCCTCGGAATCTCAAATATTGACTTAATCTTTTTTTATATCCCCAATTAAGATTAAAAAAACTTTCTCTTCAAAGACAGTTTATAAATTTTCTGCTGTTTTTATGTAATAATGGAAGAAATAAAAATATTAATGAACTATTCACAGTTATGGAATTCAATATTCCATTGTTTTGTTTCTTTTAAAATGTATATCATAAATAATCAAAACCTCTAAGTTTTTCTAATGTAATCAATTTGTGGATCTGAAAATCTTATCAATTTACTTACATTACATCTATATGTTCATTATATATAACTGTAACTTTTGATGTAATTTCTCTTCGTGATTGCATGCCTTATTGAAAAGTGATAATGATATTAATTTTTAAAAAATTGTGCAAATTATATTATGATTTCATATCTTGTCTCTAAATTTAATTAAATGATTTAAAATTCAAAAAAGTTACTTGATTTTTAATTTAAAAAAAAATTTTAAAACAAAAATTCATTTTTGTATTTATTTTTATAGCTCACACATTACATGTTAGTTTTATATCAGTTATTAAGAATTTCATTACAACAAAGTTTATACTTTGTAGGGGTCCATCCCATTATTATCTTTCTTTTATATATTTACTAATTGTGCACATTGGCATTTATTTTTCATTTCTATTGCATAAAATTTGCACCCATGCATGTCTGAACAAAAATTTTTTTATCATATACATGGTATCAAAATCTGAGATAAAATTAAAAATCTGATCCTAAATCTTTCATATTTTGTTTTTTAATTAAAATATTCTCTTATTTCAAAGAAAAATGCTTATTGTACTAATATTAAAAACAAGTATTGTAATTTTTTTTATTGTAACTATATTTTGATACTTTTTTCCTTAAAATTTAATATCCTCCCAAAACATATTGAAATTTGTCTTCAAAAATTCATTTTTTTTTTTTTTTTTTTTTTTTTTTTTTTTTTTTTATTCTAAGAGGTAGTTTTTGTTTCTATCAAAAATAAACTATATCGTCAATTTATGATTCAAGAAAAGATGTGTTTTAAAGTTAATAAAATGTTATTTTAAATTTAGAACACTACTAAGTTTTATCTCTATGATATAAAGATTTATGAGGAAAATAGGAGTAAGAATTTAAATTTTTATATAATTTATGCTAAGCAAAAGTAGGTGATTTTCAAACTTAATTGTATTTGAAAAAGGAAAACATAAACAAATATTAAATAGAATCGTTCATTATTTTCACAAAATAGAGTTTATTTTTTAGAAGAATATCAAGTTAAAAAGTTAAGAAAATGTGTGATTTTAATAGTTACATTATGCATTTAATTTTTATCATAACTATTCTTTCAAGTACATACAAAGATTTTGACATGTGTTAAGCTGAATTTTTTACAAAATACATTGACATTTGTTGTTCACTTTATACATTCATTATAAACTTTCTTATTTAGGTTCAGTGAAATCGATTAGAAATCTTCCTTATAGTATAGAATATCACAATAATACTGCTCCAGATCTCAATTCTAACAATTGCCAACGCCCAATGACTCCGAGAAAGGTGAAGCAACGCTCTACCCGCTCCAAACGAGGCTCAAGGAGGCAATATTATCAAAATCCTGTCACAAAACTCATCAATAATCAAAATAATTACAATGCAGATTATGTAAATTCTGCCTATGCAATGTCCGAGCCATCATCTGAAACTAACTCTCGTCCAACATCTGTCCTCTTCCTGAATGGAAGGCCTAGTCCAATTTATATGAATGAGTCGGACACTGTGATTTGAGAAGCCTATATTTTATAATTTATTTATTTAGATATTTCCACTGTGTTCAAAGTGCCATTTCCATCAAGATCATAGGTTTTTAAATTGGAAGAACAAAAGTAGAATCAGATCTTTATAGTGCCATTATTTCCTTTCATTTAGGCATAAATTGTCAGGACATCTAAGCATGTATTTATAATTGAAGTTGTTACTTTTATAAAACTTTGTAAGCATTTAATTTATAATCATTTTTAAAAATATCTTATATTAAGAGTACTCTAACTTCTAGTAATGAGTCATCTTGCTTCATCATTCCACAGATGTTTTTTATAATCATTCCTTAATATTTCTTTTACATATTGTTATTAAGGTCAATTTGTTTTAAAAATATGTATTTGCATACTATAGAAAAAACATCCAAAATAAAATTCATACTTTTACTTTTATTACATTTTATTGAGGAAAAATTAGGTAAAGTAATCTTTTTTTTTATTTCAAAATGTATGCATATTATATAAGCATTTCATTGTTGCACAAAGTACCTATATCTTCTGCTTATTTTGTAAACATTTTCTTATTTAATATCAAAGTTTTTTTTCATTCTCATTCATTATATTTCATTTGTTTAATCATCTGATACTTCTTATGTACAAATTACATCTGATTTCTCAGGCAACAGTAGATTTCCTTGTCATGGAATAAGTAACTCATCTTTACTTAATTTAGATGTTCTTTCTGCAACATCATTGTTAGGTAGATTGACAAGTGCATTGACCCTGGAACATTAATTTCATAAGATAATTTCAAGCCATCAAATTTTCATTCTTCAAGATCATTCCTTGCAAAAATATTTCACCATATTTGCACTTGAAGCTACTGATTATATTCTGTTACAAGGTAATGGAAGTTAGATTAAGCAAGAGAAATTCCTTACAAATTGCTTAAAAATTCTAAAATATCAGCATCATTAGTATATAAATCCATAATTTTTAGAGATTATGATTTCAATGGAAACGATCTAGATTTCGCAGTAATAAAAAATAAATGCTTTTTGAAATTTTAGTTAGTGAATGGCAATTTAGTTAAATAATAAATATCTTGTTAAATCCTCAGTGTTTACAAATTAGAGAATCATAAAAACAAATGTCTACTTTACAAATAAAATTATAAATGTTGTAAAAAAAAAAAAAAACTCATTCGCTTGTAAATTTTATTAAGTTGTGTGTCCTCACCTTTTTCTGTAAATTAAAGTTATTCATAACTTTGAAAATTAATAAAAAAATTTTAATCTTTTAATTGTCAATCATTTTTGTTGAAAAATTTTAGAATTTAGTTTCTTAATTTATATTTTATCACAGTATTTACCTTTTAATAAAGAAAACTTTAAACGATTCATTTGTACCATTTGCTAGTTTTTTTAAATCTTTGATACAATTGAATGCTATAGAGAAATCTCAACATTGTTTCATATTAAATATTTAAAAAAAGTTTTATTTAAATATACACACTGATGTAATTTTAGGTTCTGGTGCTTTTTCAATTTAAACCAATGGTTATTTTTCAATCATCAGTTATACTAATAAGTAATTTATTTTCAAAATTACATATTATTAAATTGCGGGTTTCAACTAACATTATTGATCTTGATATGTCGATTTAAAAGATAAAAACTAAATTAATGTTGCTTATATTAGATCTTTATACTACCATTAGCCAATGAGTATGTTATATTCTGCTAATTTAAAAATGGGTTGAAATAAATGAACTCATTAATTCTCAACATACAACCATCAGGAATTCAGTGGTTTAATTTAGGATGTTTTTATCAGCGGAATAATTTTTGTAAATTAAGAAACTATTTCTCAGTTATTAATAATAATGGATATTTAAAGTTTGCAAAATAATACCAATGATATATTTTTAAAATTCCTCACTTACTGAAAGTGGAATACATAATTTAGAGTTCTATGTTATAAAAGTTCATCAAATTTTTACCTGAGAAAAAAAACTACATCCCGTTTCTTGAATACATTTTATTACATCTATTTGTTGTGATATTTAGAACAAATTTTTGATTTCAAGGAGTTCTCATAAACTGTACAATTATAAAACGAAATTCTGTGAAAAATTTGCTCATAATATTTTCATTTGTAGTGAAACAGTAAGTTTTTTTATAAGTTTTATATTAATACTTTTTTACATTTTAATTTCTGAGTTAATAAGTTGTATATTTTGGATATTCTATTGGAAAATTAACTCATATTATAAAATGTGTTTTGTCACATTTTATAATATGAGTTAATTGTGGCCTCATATCATTTATAATTTTAATAGCAATACATTTTTCCATTCAGTTTAAAAAATAGTAAATTTAAATAATTGGAAACTTTTCACACACATGTTAAGTTTGCACAATATTATGATTTAGATTTACTGTACAGTGAATCATAAATTAATTAACAGAAGTACATGTATTTATATATTACTTTGCGAGGCTTCATAGTATTTATGCACTTTTATTTACAATTTTTTCGTATCATTTTATTTTGTATTTTATTTATGGAAGTATATAAAACATAGTTTAAGGAAAATATACTTTAATTGAAAAATGTAAATATTTTGCAGATGAAAAACAATGTAGAGAATAATCCTTAAATTTAGCTAATATTTGATATTTGTGTTAAAAAAATTTTTAAGATTAATCTAGCTGTCTAAGTAATATATTTTTCAAATAATAATTAATGTATTCTTGCATTTTCTTTTTAGGGAAAAATTTGTATTTTAAGTATTAACATCTAAAAATAGACTTTTTAGTAGATTAATTGAAAAATAATCTGCACTCAACTTTCATATTTGCATAAAGTTAGTTCTCTATAATTGTGGGTTTTTTTTTTTTTTTTTTTTTTTTTTTTGTTAATTTTATATTCTTTTGAAGATGTGTGTGTACATATGTATATTAAATATTTATATTTTATCACCAAAGATTATTTTAAAATATATTTGTAGTTTGTAATTTATATTTTGGCAGCAGTTTTATATAATAAATATTTTGATGTGGTCATGAATAAATAAAAATATTTCATCAAAATATTTGTAGTTTATTACTCAATTATCACAGCCTATACAGTAAAAAGAGTTAAACCTAATTTAATATATATAAGAAAATAACTAAGTGTAAGATTTATTGATGCCAGGCAATAATATTAAAATGAGAGAATAGCAGAAATTTTTCAGCCCTGGGTAAATGACAGATAATAATCACCCTACCTAATGAATGAAAGATACATCTGAAAACAGAACTAGAAATAAAATCAAGTTGCCATTTTTTTCAGTTACTATCAACTAAAAATCTATTTAGGGAAACACAAAAGCTCTGTTAAGTTGGCATGCCTTTGAACCCTCATATCAAATTATTCTCACCAAAGTTCATATATATGAAGCTATAACCTTGCTGAAAATGGAATAAGTTTTTCCCATTTATCAGAATTACAAGAATTTCTCTTGCCTTAATAACCAGAAGAATAAAATCAGTATTTGCCAACATCAGATATTGAATGTGAATTATTTGTTTACATTGGTCTTGGCAAATAAGATATTTATTAAAGTTATATCTACCGAATGAAAATGTTTTATGAACTATCATGTTCACATTACTCTTCAAAAAATGTCTGAATTGCCTAGTAACTGAACTGTTTTATTTCAGTCCTAATATTGGGAGGGATGAGAAATTAAAATCACCATTATAGCTTTACTTTCAACTCTTGATAATACTTGATACACTTCAGACTTCTTAAGGTATTCTAATTGTTGGAAAATTAAGAATTTGTTTCATTATCCTCTTTGGGTTTTGTAAGTTCATATTTGGTTGACATTTTATTTTGATACAATTGGATATATTATTTTTCCTAAATCAACTATTTTGATAATTAACCATTATTACTTTGTCCCTGGGACTGTCCCACATTTTTTGGAAAAAATAAAGTAGTGAATGTTCAATAAAAAAGCAATGTTGTAATATGATCACTGCAAAAAGATGGGGAGGAAAATCAAATAACTCGTAAGCTGCTGATGAAGAGAAATTTGGTTAGAGTAACAAAATCCCTGTTACGATATTTCATGTTGCTCATAAACTTTAATCTAAATCAATGTCATATCTGATGTTTGTTAATAAACTTCAAATATTTTAATAATACATGAAATCACTATCTTGATTCTAACACAGTATGTCATAATACAAGATAATTAATGTCAAGAGAAAGCTGAATTGAATAATGTAATAAATTAGTATTAATTTTTATGCTTACTGTAGAAAGTTGTTAAATAAATTCATCGATTTTCATACATATTTTTAAAGTCATACACTTGTCAATCTAATTACTATAAGTGATTCTCCTCAAAGTAATCATCTAGTTGAGAGTAAGATCAGCTGAAATTTTTCTTATTGGATAATATTTGTATCCAGATTGTTTAGGAATATGAAACAATTTTGGAAAAATAAAAGTGGCATGATTTTTAGTATAATAATTTTGCTTAAAGCTTTGCAAAAAAAATTCAACTGTATAAACAGATTATGATTCATATTGCTATTATGTTTATTTCAGTTGTATTTTATGTGGAGAAAAAATCATGTACTATTTATGAAAAATATAGGACAAAAAAAAAAGGCTTGATGGTACAGAAAGGCCTTTTTTTCTGATTAAAAGACTTTGAATAAAACTATGGTTAAATCTCCTATAAAAATTGAGAAGCATGATGTTTTACATGTTACTTTTTCTCACCTTCAAAGGGAAAGAAAAGTATATAAACATAAACTGTGGTGACAACGAAAAATATTGTTATAAATCAAAAGGATTCTCTTCATTAATTTCTAATTATAACAATTTTTTTTTTTCTTTTTTCTTTTTTTTTTTTTTTTTTTGCAAGTGAATCATTAAAAAATTTTAGATAACAATTTTATTTTACTAATACAAGAAATACATTAAATATGTAAAATATAAAAGCCAACAATTATGTTTTATTATCACAAAATAAAATTATATTTACTTACAGTTTATTAACAGATCAACTGTAAATGTAAAAAAATATGTATTGAAAATTATAAAAATTTGTCATGCTAATATGACTTGATAAAAATTGTCTAAGTGATAAACATTTCAATTCTAATGAGGTGAAACACATTTGAAAAAAAAAAAAAAAAAACTATTACTCAAATTCCAAATAATTACCTGTTTTCCTGTATATAATCCGCAGTGGTGTATTATCAGCACAACCTTATTTTCGAGTAAAAGGAAAAAAAGTGTCGCATAATCCACTGCGGTGTATGATCCGCAGAAATTTTTTCTTTCGGCGAATAGTCTAAAATAGGTACTGCTGATAATATGTGTATCACATAAAATAAAAAAAGGCACAGTATGATTAAAAATATAGTAAATTGTATAGAAAAAAAGCATTTATTATGAAAATCGCGAAGTGCGATAAACTTAAAATGAAATGGATCAAGAGCGATAATTTCGAGAAGATTCTTGTAAAACTTATCGATATTTAGCTTCTAATAACTTTTAAAACGATGTTAGATATATTTAAAATATATATATTTGCTTTGTTAATATTTAAATGAAAGAAATGGATTATTTACAAACTGCGTTTTTTATACATTTTTCTTTTACACCCCGCGTTCTTTGTTTTTCACTTCACATTAACACGTTTGTCGTCATTTTTTCTTATTTGTTTTCGCTATAGCTTTTAATTTAAATCTGCTGTGTTACTTAAAAGTTTTCGCTTACATATGACGATATATGAATTTGAATATTTTCAAAACGAAACAGCTCATGTCAAGACAAATTGCGAAATGGCGTTAGCGACATGAAACTGTAATATCTTTACAAGGGACCGAATTCATTTTTGAATGTAATTGGACAAAACCGATTATAGCTTAAATAATTCGGGTGTGTCTTGGTACCACTTGTTATTTAATTTATGAAACATAAACAGTATATTTTTCAAAACTTTCTTGTAAGCTTTTCTGATGAAGAATGTTTTTTATCAGATTATCCGCAGCGGCGTATAATACGCACAAACGAAATTGGGAACTCTTTTAACACATAATCCGCGGATTATATACAGGAAAATACGGTACTAGAGAATTATAAATTTTTTATGTAAAGGACTAAAAAATACTTTTAAGACACAATGACAAACAATTATCAAACTTAGTAAAAAGTCACATTATATGTTTTATGAATAAACATATAATGCGACTTTTTCCAATATCAGAGCTACATTAACTGCAATCATCTGATAATAGCCCAAATGATTTAGAATCAATATTGCACAGTTGGTTTGAGAAATTCACAAAATCAACTGTGTCTATAATGAAAGTCATTATCATCAATTAAATATAACTTGGTCAGTTACAGATCCCTGGTATCAAGACACATTTGCAGGTGACTTGGCAACTGTGAGCACAGGAAACCTATTAAAACAGTTGTTACTATCAATACTAGGAATATATACTTCTGCTACTAACCCAACTTTCTATCAATGCTGAAAGTTGTTATCTAAAAATAAGGAAACCAAGAAGTCTAATCCTGCATCTTATTATAATGTCAATCACCAGGCTGAATGTTTCTCTGGCCAGTTCGGTCTCCGGACCTTTCACCATTAGAAAACACGGTCCATGGTAGCTCAACGAATACAACCTTAGCTACCACACCAGATCAACTTTGGTAATGTGTGGAAGCTGCTTGGTCTATTGTACAACATCCAAAGTCTCTTTGAATCAATGCCAAGGCATGTAGCATCAGTGATCTCCAACAATGGTGGTTACTCTGGCAACTGGTTTTGGAAGGAACCACACCTCACAGAAGTCTATAAATTTAATCATTTAATACTTTGTCAACATGTTATCTATAAAATGCATTTTGTTGTAATATCTTTTGTCCTTCTTGGTGTTGTAATTTGGGTGGACAGCAGTATATATTTAAAAATAAAACATTTAATTACTGCAAAATTATATAAACCAAAAGGATAACAAATGCATAACATTTTGTATAAAATGACAAAAAATCTATACATAAAAATTTTTTAAGTATTTCTTATACAACTATTTACAAATGAATACTTTAAATGGAAAAAATTAAACAATAAAGCAAAAATGTTAGTTTAAATTGTTGGAGAATAAAAGCAGGTTGCAAATTTAATTATTCATTACTTATTTTAATGTGTTAATAGTCGTAAAGAGCTGAGAAACACTTAAAATGAATAACTAACCTTAATTACTGATTAAGTAAAGCATTTCATTTTATTGAATAACTTAATATTATAACAACATTTCAGCTTCCAGTTGGCTATCAATATTTTTAAATATATGTTTCAGTTTTGAATTATTAAATGTAAAAATCATGGCGAATTTTACATAAATAGAATTACAACCAGTCAACAATCAGACCAGGGCCGGCGCTAGGGGTGGGCAAGTCGGGCCCCTGCCCGGAGCGGCAACCTTAGGGGGCGGCAAATTGGCCCTAAAATTAAATTTCTCAAACTTTTAAACATTTTCTCTTTCTAAAATAATTGAGTTTTGACCCATGATATACTAAACTTTTTTATTTAAAATTAATAATATTTTTATGCATTAAGATATTTGGATAACACCCTGTATATATACAGGGTGTTTTTTAAACATACAGCAAAAACTTGTTTCGAAGATACAGGGCGAACAAAATTTTTGACAATATAACAACATTTTATTACCAAAAATTACAGGTAAAGTTTTTTAATCTACAAGAACTGTTGAAAATAATGACCTCCAGCTAGAATAAGAATGTAAGAAATTTAATGATTATAAAAATTATAAAATTGGATTTGACGAAAAGTGATACTCATTGGGAAAACCGAATAGATGCATTAAAACCACTAAGGTGCTGTTTGTAATAACTCGGAGGTTGACAACTCTATAAGAGTTGAGTCTTCTGGACTATTAAGTTGTGTTAAGCAATTTAAATTCTTATGCTGCATTGTAATTTGGTACAAAATCTTAAATTGTATCAATCCTATAAGTAAGCTCTTGCAGACAAAAGACTATGATTTACCATCTGCTATGGAGCTCTTGAAAAATTGTAAAGATGTTTTCAAGGAACTTAGATCGGACAGAGCCTTTAATGAAATGCTTTGTGATGCTCGAGAACTTGCAGACGAAATTGACATACCAGCTAATTTTGAGCTCACCCAGCCACGTCATAGAATTCGAAGAAGGAATGTTAATTTCGACTATGAGGCAAAAGATGATCCAATAGAAGATCCTGCTTTGAAATATAAGGCCGAATTTTATTTTTTTTACATTAGATGAAGCTATCAATGCACTTGAATCCAGGTTTGATTTGATCAGTATCCACAGCAACTATTTCCAATTTTTATGCAGTATTTCTGATTTAAAAGATATTCCTCAAAACGACATTATAAAGTATTGTAAAGATTTAGAAACAGTGTTGGCTGATGGGAATTCATCCGATGTAAACGTGCTTGACTTGGCAGACGAGATAGTAGCTGTTTTGGCTTTGCTAAACAAAAAAGAAAGTCCAGTTGAGATTTTAAAATTCATATCGAACGTGGATTTTGCTCCCAATCTTGGTATAGTTTTAAGAATATTGCTGACTCTTCCAATAAGTATGGCAAGTGGAGAAAGGAGTTTTTCCAAATTAAAATTAATTAAAAAAAATTTTACGCTCCACAACTACCGAGGATCGATTAAACGGCTGGCAAGTGGAGAAAGGAGTTTTTCCTAATTAAAATTAATTAAAAAAAATTTTACGCTCCACAACTACCAAGGATCGACTAAACGGCTTAACAACAATAGCCGTCGAGCATGACCTGGCTGAAAAAAAAATTAATGTTAAAGAAATTATAAAACAATTTTCAGAGTTAAAAGTGAGAAAAAAACATTTTTAATTTCATGTATTTTTAATATATAATAAAGTTTTAATATTTAGTGGTTTTATAATTTATTTTAATTTTTTTAAAATATCTGTTCTGTATTTTATAATTATGCACCAGAAATGACTCTTTCCTTTTTTTCTGCTTAACCTTAATTTTAATTTAGTGCCAAAAACATAAATAAATGAATTAGTATTTTTTTGCTAATCAAAACTTCAACATTGCTGATGATTGCAATTTTTTTACTCGTTTTATTTTACCATTAATCGTGAAAGGGTTTAGGTTATCTCTTTTAATTTTTGTTATAAAGGGGCGGCATTTTACCTCTTTGCCCGGGGCGGCGAAGCTTCTAGCGCCGGCCCTGAATCAGACTAAATACATAAAATTTCATTAAGAATAACTTCAACATTTTTCGTAAACATCTAATTTAGATGTAATTCTTTAATATTAAAATTAAATGAAAATAAGATTCTTTTCAATATATTTTTCTACATATTTTGTTCCATTTTTCTAAACATTCTTTTAATACATTTTCAACTTAATATGAATTAACACATAATTACATTCATTCATATGAAAAGAAGACATAATTTTCTCATCGATATATTTAAATAATAAATACTTTTCAAGTGAATACTACTATTTCATTAACTTATATGATATCAAGGAAAAGATTTTTTCAATTCCTTCTAATAGTTCAGCTTGAGTGTTATTTGAAATAATGATGTCCCAGGTTAAATAGTCATCTAATCCACATTCAGATTCCCTATCATCAACTCCTATATAAAAATAATCATATTTTTGTTACATTATTTTTAATTATATTTATCACATTTTTGTACATGCAAGATACAATAAAGTACTTGCAAACATTTCATAATCAAATGAAAATAAAAATGCTTACAATTTTTTTTAACATAACAGTTTTTTTTTTATTGACACACATATATATATATACATAAATAAGTACATACATTATTTTGACATTCATTCTAAAAATATCCCAAACTTTTTTTAATTAAAGTAGCCTTAGCATGACGATAAGTTCACAATGATGTACAACTTTCTCATTTCACAATACAATAATATATAAAAATTTGCTCATGGCTAATGATTCATATGGTTTTGTTGAGTTATACTCTCAAAATTAAGTATTGACTTGATCATCTCTAATATGTCACAAAAAGTTTGAAATCTGATCAGGTCAACTGAATTGTACCATACTATTTTTTCAAATTAAAATACTTACTTATATGTCCTGCTGTAAATAACTACACTGCTGGCAATTAAAATTTAAACAAAAGGAAGGACTGATCAAAAAGAGGTTTATATATGAAAATGATTAGCATTTGTAGGATGCAGAAGTTATAAACAACATCTGAAGCACTGACATAAAAGTTTCGCAATAATTTCTCATTTGGAAATCTCTTTGTAAGGTCACAATTTTCTCAGAGCATTGTCTATATCATGTACCAGCAAGGAATTCAAAGGAGGCAGGTTTATTGCCTATCAAGAGTGTGGAATATTGTTCAGTGATATTGCCAAATTCATACAAATTGAAATCCAACCAATGCTTCATGAGCATAAGATTGATGGATTATTAAGGGTCATACTAAACAGGATCTTAATGCTTTTCTATGACAAATACCCAAGAGGGCAGGCATACAATAAAGTCAATTTTATTAAACTATTCAATTACAGACCATTAGTCTCAAAATGACATTATTTGAGTGATGTCCAATATTCAATAGTACACCAGCATGGCAACCATTGTTTCAGCTTCCTTTGACAATGCAGCATAGAGAATACAGTGACTCTTGTTCAGCTAACAATAAAACTGGATATAGCAAAGGCTGTCTTTCTTAACAACTCCTGATGGCTGTATACGAATATAGAGCCTCTGGTGAGACTGATCATCGCCTAGTGGTATCTAATATCAGTATAGAAAGCCCTATACCTGGTGTAATGGTATAAGAAATCATTAGGTACAGCAGCGTTTCCCAACCTTTTTTGGCCAAGGCACACTTGCCGCGGGGAAAAAAATCACGAGGCACACCACCATTAGAAAATGTTAAAAAATTAACACTGTGCCTATGTTGACTATAATAAAGTAATTCTCTTGAATAGGAATCAAATAAGCACAAAGAAAATATTTTATAATTACTTTATTATGAAATATTAAGTAAACAGAATAGTGAAAAATTATAAAATACTTTCAGTGCGAAACCTGGGCCTGTTTGGCTGAACACAAAGCTGATATTCTGGCTGGAATCGAAGAAAGACACACACGTAGCTTTTCATCAACAGTTCTCAGTCTCTCTCTGTATTTGGTTTTCATAGCAATCATGCTTGAAAAGCTAATCTCACACAGATATGTAGTGGAAAAAGGGAGCAATGTCAAAATAGCTTTGTTTGCCAGAAGGGGGAACTCCTTGGCAGTATCCAACCAAAAACTATCCAAAGGTAGATCAGCAAATCTTAGCTTGCAACCACGATTTTGTCTCAGTTCAATTAGTTCCTCCTGCTCCTGTAAAGTCATTTCCTTTTCAATAACTGATGCTGAGCTATAAGTGTCCCTAACCCAGTCAAGGCATTCAGTGGAGACTGAAGAGAAATAAAATGACAACTTCTCCTCAAGAGTTTTTAAATGCTTAGCTATTATCTCACACAGTGCAGCAGTGTGAACACCTTGCCATTGCATGGTGAGTGTGAACATTTCAAGATTGCCACTTTCCACGTGTTGATGCCAGAGTTGCACCTTTGAACGGAATCCATTTATTTTGTCTGTACTTGTAAGCAGGTTTTCATTTCGGCCTTGCATTCGGGTGTTCAATTCATTCAGATGATGAAATATATCTGCCAGGTATGCCAGCCTTGCACACCACTCATCACTTGCAAGCTGCTTTGCGTAATCTGACCCGTCATTCGTCAGAAACACTTTAAGTTCCTCCCGCAGCTCATACACACGAACCAAGACCTTGCCACGCGACATCCACCGGACCTCCGTATGAAACAGCAAGGTTTTATGCTTTGCTCCCATCTCCTCACACAAAGCTGCAAATATGCGACTTTTCATGGGTCGTGACTTTACAATGTTTACCATGCGCACAACATCGTCCAACACATGAACTAAGGCTGATGGTAAAGTCTTGGCTACGAGGGCATCACGGCACACCACGGTGCTTCAGACGGCACACTGTTGTGCCGCGGAAGAGCGGTTGGGAAACGCTGAGGTACAGGATACACATTTTTCTGGTTTGGATCAATGCAATGGAAATCGCTACATTTTCAATATACTAAAACCAATAGTTTTCCCCAATATTCAAAGTCTACAAAATGGAGTCTTTTAATAAGATAATGCAATGAAATATGTTGCACATCCTTGAATTTTGATCTTTTTTCAATTAAGAGGGTATTTTATTGTTTTGGGCAACACAGTCTACAGATTTTTCCCGATTAAAGACAGTTGGCAATGAATCACTGAAAGACTGGCCCAACAGCCTTCTCCAGCATTATAATTGATAAAATGCTGTATATACTTTGATGCTGCAGACTGCCTAATGCTGTTATAAGCTAGTTTAAATGTCCACTGCACTATTGTCTTAGAAAGGACTTTTCATATTTATATATATTCACATGTCATAAGGAAGAAAATCCAGAAGACGTTCAAACAGACATGCACACTAAGCAGAAACACTTATCTCTCTCATTATTCAAAAGTAGCTGGAATCGAACCCAGTGCCTTTCACTCGAAAGAGTACCCTCCTACTACTAGATTACAGTGAACCCTATGTGGCAGATACTTGAAGCATGAATGATTTGTCTCCTTCTTTCATCCATCCCCAATTAAACTCTATGCTTAACCAAGTAAGTGTGATTTTAGTTGGTAGAAGTTGCAACTGTTTCCACTAATTTTGCATTCCCATTAGCCCCCAAATTATTTGCATACCTAATCCTTTTGTCTTTTCATAATATACTTTAACATAAATAAACTATTGTTTTGCTTCCATCATTGTGTTGTAATTTTAATAACCAGCAGTGCATTTAATTATATATATATATATATATATATATATATATATATATATATATATATGTGTGTGTGTGTGTGTGTGTGTTACAGTGAAAGACCGAAATCAGCGAATGTCAACAAACACCAAATACGTCGGTGAAAGATCGAATATTTCATTACATTCTTGTACATTCGGACCCTCACCGGTGTATGTCGACAATCACAGATATGCTCTGATTGGAGGTCGAAAAGAGAAGAGCCAACTGGCTGTTCTTCGTCAGATCCGCCAAATCCTTTGTTCTGGTGGAGTCTCCCGCCAAATCCTTTGTGCTGGTGGAGTCAGTCAGCTTTGTCAGTCTTATGCATATGCAAGGTTCGATGGTGAGGGCAAAGTTTTCTTATTTTTTTTTTTTCTGATTTCCCGATTTATACAGAATGGATAGTGCAGTGAATCGTGATCTTTTTCTTGAAAAGTTAAATGTATTAATTGCGGGCAAACGAGATGACAATAGCTTTTATTTTTCTCGAGAAAAGTATTCTAAAATACTTTCTAAAGTGGTTTCTACTAAAACTAAGTGCAACATATCTTTGGATTACAGACGACTAAAACCTTTTGTCATTTTAAAAATTAATGATGAATAGAAGTTAATTGTATATTAAAACCAGGAGAAACGAATATACAGTATTATGTTACCAATGAGGAATTGTTCGGTACGCCAGAATAGGCCATGGAGGAAGAACACTTATGCTTAAACAGTTATGCTTAAAGGAATACGCCAAAGTCCTTATGAAGCCATGTTTGGCATTAAAGCGAAAAGAGGCATAGCATTGTCTTTTTTTACCATCTTGAAGAAATCGCCAATACTTTTAAAACCGAAGAACAGCTTGAAGAAACTGGTAATACTTCTGAAAAAAATTTGAGCGGTGGTCAAACCAAAAACCAAATTCCAATTGCAAAAACAAAAATGTTGCGAACCTCACAAAATCAATTTCCTCCTTCTCAAATCGGTGATACTGTACGAATATAAGTTCCTGATGTCGACCGTGGTCGTACAGATAACCGAAATGTGTTAGTGGTTGTTGTTGGCAGAGCACAGGGATGGCCAAGACGTCGACTGCGAAGACATTTTAGGTAGAACGCCTGACCATCCCGATAGTGATCTCGGATATTAACAATTTAATTTATGATTTATGTCATAGAATCAATAAAGTATTTAAAACAAAAATTTACTACAATTTTTGCTTTAAAACCTAAAGCAAAGTGTGCAAAGTAAGGCACTGAATTTTTTGTTTTACAGTGGAATTAAATCGAAACAATTTGGCAAAATGGGATGCTTAGATTATATCCAGTAGCCGGCGCATGATAGCGACGCGCCGAGTCGTCTTGTCTACCTGTCACTTCTGGCCTTTTACTTTCACTTCTAAGTTAATCGTCTTACGTGGCAGGTCACTCGCTTCCTACAGCACTGATACGAATTTGTTTCAAAACGAATAGAATGTTCGAATAGTTGTTCGAAACTATTG
This sequence comes from Latrodectus geometricus, assembly GCA_026290005.1. Lineage (NCBI taxonomy): Eukaryota > Metazoa > Arthropoda > Arachnida > Araneae > Theridiidae > Latrodectus > Latrodectus geometricus. The sequence goes on along the minus strand of JAPDSC010012696.1, from coordinate 232,329 downwards.
ATACGCGCGAAACTGTTGAATTTGTTTTTCAACAACCCGTCCAAAATTACTCAGCCAGGCACCTGTACTAAGAGAAGTCAAACATACCATTATCACAATGAGTGGGAAGATGATTTCTTTTTTGTTATGATGAAGGAGAAATGTTTTTGTCTCATATGTAACTCAAGTGTGGCATTACCAAAAAAAGCAAACGTCGGAAGACATTTTATAACCCTGTACTTAAAATGCGCTACAGACTTTGCAATCGGCAGTGAACTTCGAAAAGTTAAAGTGCATGAATTAAAGTCGTATTTACATTTACAGCAATCGGCATTTACGAAACCGGGCACCAAATCTAAAGCAGTAACATTGGTGTCGTTTAAAATTACAGAAGTTTTGATAAAGCGAGAAAAAACCATTCGAAGATGGAGAATTGATAAAAGAAGCTTTCATTAAAGCGGGAGAAGTGCTTTTCCACGATTTTAAAACAAATCTGAAATAATATCATCAATAAATAATATTTCTTTGTCGCGTAACACTGTGATGCGACGGACTGAAGCTATGAATAATAATTTGGAGGATTTATTAAATGACGATTTAAAGCATGTAAGTTCCTATTACTTCAATTTGATGAATCCACGGATATTAGTGACATTGCATAGTTATACATTTTTGTAAGAATGGTTCTCGAAGATATGACTTCAAAAGCAGAGTTATTAACTATAATTTCATTGAAAGGACAAACGAGGGGACAAGATATCTACAATTTATTTAAAAACTTTATAGATAAGACAGAATTTCCAATATATAAATTGGGCTCCATTACAACAGATGGAGCTCCAGCAATGGTCGGGAATCGAACTGGTTTCATTGCCTTATGCAATAATGATGAGGAAATTCCCAGTTTTACCACCTATCATTACATTATCCATCAACAGGTATTGTGTTCAAAAACACTTAAGTCTATTGATATAATGCAAATTGCTTTTAAAATCGTCAATTCAATTCGTTCAAGAAGTCTTCAGAGATGACAATTTCGGGCGCTTTTGGAAGATACTGAATTAGAGTACGGAGATTTTTTATTGCACACAGACGTGAGGTGTGCTTTTTTAAAAAGATTTTGTATTCTGTTACCAGAAATAAGAAATTTTCTACAAATAAAAGGAGAGCATATTACTGAATTGGAAGATGGGAAATGGCTCATGAAACTAGCTTTTCTCTGCGATATCACTGCAAATGTTAACAACTTAAACCTAAATCTACAAGAAAAGAATAAATGTTTAACAGACATGATGAGTACGATTAAAACTTTCAAAGAAACGATAGAAATGTATGCGTCTCAATGAGAAACTTCAAAAACATGGAGGAAGAGTGCATCCATAATCCAAACCGAGACTTCGAAGATTTCGCTGAACACTTAGATGTTTTGTTTGAAGAATTTGAAAGATGATTCACTAACTTATTTAGGTTGGATGAAATACTCAATTTTATATTTCCGTTTAATGAAAATGTCAACATTCATGGAGTATCTGAAAAAATAGGACATTTAATACATACCACTTCAGTCGCGGTCGAGAAAGAAATTATTAAATTAAGATGCGATATATTTCTTAAATCCAGAGCTTCTAGCGATACTGATTTTTGGAAATTAATTTCTGAGGAAACGTTTCCAAATATTTACAAATTTATTTTGTATTTGAAATCATACTTTGGATCAACGTTTCTTTTCAAATCCACTTTTTCAACCATGAACGCCATAAAAACTAAACATCGGTCGCGTTTAACAGAGGAACGTATAATTTCGTGTTTACGCATTGCAATAAGCTCGTATCAGCCACAATATGATAAACTTGTCGCAGACATACAGTGTCAAATTTCATCTAAACAAAGTGAATTGGATGGTCAATTTTTATGTATATGAATACTTTGATTATTTTCGTCAGTAAATTTTTATTTTGTAAATACTATTTTTTTTTTTTTTTTTTTTTTTTTTTTTTTTTTTTAAGAAAAATTACATAATATTCCCCTTTTTTTTTGTTACCGAAAATAAATTTGTAAGCATATACGTTATTTCTTCTGCCATTGGTAGACCGCCTTTGAAAATGTGGAGTAGACCACGGATCCCAAAAGTTTGGCCATCCCTGGCATAGAAGACTCAGACTTCTATAAACCTGCGAATGAAAATGGTACCCTCAAGCAGCTTTACACACGTAATCAGTTCGAAATTTATAAAGAAAAACTCCTTTCCATAGATAAGATTTCTTTTCAAGAAATTTCGCTGAGAAAAGCAGCTGCAGCTAATTCGAAAAGCGGTGAGCAAGGCTATACACGCTGTCATTGGAAAAGGAAGTGTTCCACAAATAAATGTAATAGTAAAAGCAAGGACCTCTTCTGCAATTCAAAATGTCATAATATAGTTTAAGTTGTTGCAATAAATAAGATTTGATACACATAATTTAGTATGTATTTTATTACTATTATTTTATTTTCTCATTTAGAACGTACTGTATAATTAAGTAAGTTTTTTACTTCTATAAGTTTCCTTTCTCATTTTAAATCTCACAGTACTGGGGTGGGATTGAACTACAGTTCAAAAACGAAGGTGTCTATGAAGATTTAAAAAGAAATTATTTTAAATGTACAGTATAATTAAGTAAGTTTTTAACTTCTATAATTTTCCTTTCCCATTTTGAAAGTACTGTATATTTTGATTTCTTTGTGTGTGTTATTCCTCTTAGAAAGAGAGGCAAAAAATTTATTGCGAATGAATTACGGAGAAAAAAATATAAATCTCGGACATATTCAACATTCACCAGTAGTGCATGGTGAATGTCGACAGTCACCGGTGAAAGTTAGAAATAAGGGTATTTAGCAAATATTTCGGACATACACCAAGAGACTATGTGAATGTTGACATTCTCCAAATTTCGGTGTTTCACCGTAACATATATATATATATATATATATATATATATATATATATATAAGATATTCATTTGTTCCAGCTTGAAATATTTTGGCAAATAAAATGCATTTCCAGTTTTAAAATTTAAACTGTTTTAAAACCAATATATTGATTAATTTGCGTCTACTAATAAGAAGCTTTTTAAACTTTCAGATCTTAAATGACAAAATAGATAAAGAAAAAATAGAAGCCTAGTAAGAAAACAATTAAGATTTGAAAAAATTCAAGAACAGAATGGTAGTTTTATGAAAATACAGAATTGTTTGTCTAAGATTTTAATTTCCATTAATTTTATTTTTCCCCCTAGAAAAAAATTGTGTAGTGATGGCTCCAGAGAAAATTTAATGGATTGATGGCAGTATGTGTAAATATTTAGAATTTCTTGATTATTTTGAACCATGTATTTTTTTTTTTTTTTTTCATGGAAAGATTTTTACATAGTGAGAAAGATGATAAGCATTATTTTTTTGGCCATTTTAAGATTCAAATTAGAGTTGATTTTACTTACCGCTGCAAATAAGCAGTTAAATGTATTTGCAATATGACTTTGAGTTGTGGTTTTCTTCAACATTAAAGATCTTACCTTTGCTTTTTTTTTTTTTTTTTTTGATAAGTATTTGAAAGAATTTTCCCTTTAGATAAGACTGAAGAGTTCTTATTTATAATAATCTCTATCCTGACTTTAGATGCTGAAATCTCTGGTTTTATAGCATTTCTGAGCTAGTGAATAAGCATTATCCTTTACAGAAAGAGCATAAACATATCCTTCATTCATTGCCTTTTTAAAATCGCTGTTTTGCAAGTAAGCGAAAACTCCAAATATCAGATGATAAATAAAATTTTCATAACTGTAACTGCTGTTTAAAGTAAAATTTTCTATGCAGATAATTTTTCCTTAAGGCGAAATAAAATTGTCCAAAAAGCGTATAAACAATTCCTATTATAATCTACAGATGAAGCAATCAGTATAGCAAAAAAGTGAATGAGACAAATGGACAAATTTGAAGTATTTTGATTCCGTTTTGTATCAGAATTCTTTTCATTTGATAATGAAGAATCAAACAATAAATTACAAGCAGTTTTCTGTAATTACTTTTGTCAACATTTGTTTAGTTTATAAATATATATATATATATATATATATATATATATATATATATATATATAAATTACCTTGAATGTACCTACTTTACTGCATACATTTAAATTATTTTTCTTTGAATTTATAGTTTTTCATTTGACATTCTATATTAATTTTGTTTACATTTAACAGAGGACAAATATACCTGCCTAGTTATGGGCTGTAAAGACAAACATTAAATTCATACAAGAAAAACAAGCAGAGTTGCATTAGATGTTTTTTATACATAGCATACCAAAATAAACAGAAATAAATAAAATAAAAAAAAATCATATACATTTGATGTGTCATTTGAACAGAAAACAAAATTTTACATTTTGATTTGTAGGAAATACATTTTGGTGAGTCTGATAAATTTTAAAATATTTAACTCAGAAATTTACTGTTAGCAATGCATACACATTTGAAAGCAGAAAATTTTAGGTTAAATTTAACTGAAGTTAGATATTAAAACAATTTTCAGATATTAGATTTTGCCTCAAGTCCAAGCATTAATCTGAGTTTCACAATTCATCAAAATACAGCATGTAGATTTCAGCATTTTTAATTTTTGAAAAGGTATTGTTTTTACCCTCTACAGTAAAAGTGTTTTTTAATTAATTCACTTTTCATAGATACATTGGAATGCATATTTTCATATCGGTACCTCAGCTTCAATACTTGATAATTTCGTAAATAAATAGAATTTTCAAGCATTATACACCTCATTTATTGTTAGTTAATCTGTGCATGAAAATTTTTGAGATAATAAACAGAAACTTCAGCCAGAAATGATTTTTTTTAAATTGTTTTAGGTGTGTGTTTATTTTGATTTACTAGCTAGAAAAGTATCTAAAGTGCTGCTTCTACTTTCATTTTTTTCCCCTCTCTTTTCAATTCATAACTAGAACTGAAACTATAGTTACTATCATACAGCTATAATTAACCACCACTAGTTTTCTCATTAACTCTCTTTTATCTACACAAATAACTTTCTTTTGTTATTATACCTTCGTTAGCCTTTTTAAAGTAACCAATAAATATAATATATCCTTATTCTGATTGCTTGCCATGTTTCTGTCCGAGGTTGAGTTGAAAACTGCTGCACATAAAAGAGCAAAATTTACATCATGATGTTAGTCTCTGGCTAACTTAAAGCTGTTTCATTTAGAAACTTTAATTAAAACAAACAACAATGATCTGAGCTCCCTGTAAGGTTGCTCATGCCTGAATGTTCCACACTGAAATTCTAACTTCAGGAAAAAAAAAAAAAAAACAACTGGTTTCTTTCAAAATTAGCATTGACACATAAATGCTAGGTAAATGGAAAAAATTTATAGCATTGAATAGCCCTTTTTATATACTAAAATATAATTGTTTCTAAAAACTAACAATATTCCATTTTTATACGTCCAGATATATATGGTGCATTTTCATTTGTGCAGCACTTTTAAGTATCATGTGCTACAGTGGGACACATATAAAATGAAGAATGATTTTAATATTTAAAATATGACTAAAAAACATTTTTTAAGCATTCAACATCTCATTTGATTTATTTTCAGGTGACCTCTACTCAGTAGTGCAAAAGCGTTTTGAACAAAGCTAAGCAAATGATTCTTTAAATTGTATTTTTTTCTTGAAAGCTATATATTGAGAACAAAAGATTTTTTGAAATAAAAAGTTAGGATTTATTTTCAGTAATTTTGTATTTTTCAATACTTTTTATCACAGATATTATAAAACTTATTATCTAATGCATCTGCTTTAAAATATTTACTGAAATGAACAAATGAAAGAGTCACTGTTATTTGACTTTATAAATTAAAATATTACTATAAATCATCATGATGCTTTTTAAATTCTTAATAATAAAATGTTTCATATTACTTAAAAATAGTTTTTTGTATTAAAATGTCATTTCTCTATAAAATAATAGGAATTTGTTACATTTCCCATTATGAGAACAGGATTTATAAATATACCAGTAAAAGAAATAAATATTCTATAATTTAATACATTTACCAAGTTTAGTGGTGATATGAATTAAAAATTATATATAATCACTGAATTAATCACTTTAACCATAATGTATCCATTTTTTCAAATATACAAACAAATCCTTATAAGCAAATCACATACTTGGTATCTAAAATTAACTTTACAAGAAGCAAGACCTAAGAATTAATTAATGAGATTTATATTATATTTTATAATTCCAATTTGTGGCATTTTTACTTCTAAATTTAGAGTTGAAAAATTTTGTTTGTGAAATTCAAGCCCCATCAATATCATGTGTTGAGGTAGAGTCTACAAAATGCAGGTTTCGTTTGCATTATGTGGTAAAGATAGAATTTATTTTAAATTTATATGCCATTAAGTTGCATCATTGAAAACATGTATTTTTTTTTTATTTATTTATTTATTTATTTTTTTTTTTTGCACAAATGGATAATGGGATAATATAAGTCTTTTTTTTATAATATAATGCTTAAATGAAGTCTGAAAATACATAGTTTTGCATCTTAATAATTTGCAGAATTCTATAAATTAATAGATTTATTAAAATGATATAATTAATCAAATATCTAAATATAAACATCTATTAAACAATTCTCAAATTCCATACTTTATTTATTAACTAGAAATTATTGAATGTTATTTCAATTAAGGCAATAGAAAATTCAATTCCCCCCCCCCAATTATGTTACAAAATTTCCAATACTTTATTTCCTTTCTAGTAGCATATTTTTTTCAATTTATATTTAGAAACATTTTCAAAAAACTTTAATTCTTAAGTTAGAATAACAAGTGATTTAAAGATGCTCCAAATATTGATTTTTAATATGATTGCTTTTAGAAAATATCAAATATCGCCCATTGGGGTTGCTAACCAAATTTTAATATCTACCTCCTTCTCAAATTGGAGAAAAACTAATTGCCAAATGCTGCTACTCTGTAATGTTCACATTATTTTATGTTTAGTTAAATAAAAATATTTTTTCATTGTGTCTTTCATTTTAATTTGTGATAACAAATAAGATGACAGCCTTATCTAATAACCCAACAAACATCTCTTAATCATATTATAAAACAATTTATATTATAAAAAAAAAAACTATTTATATGTTTTATATTATAAATACTTATCTAATCAAGAAATGTTTTAAATTTCTATATTTCACATAAATTAATAACATTTAATTTTATTTAAAATAGCAATTTTTAAATGAGGAATAAAACTATGATTATGATTTTTAAATATCAACATTATTATAAAAGATAACATTGTTAATAACAATAAAATTTGTTAAAAAATATATCTTTTAAAATTTAAAACATATTGTTGGTTATATATAATGTATAAATACATCATTGATTGTATAAAATATAGATATATAGATTTTTCATCAATATTAGATTCAATGAGTAAATTCATGAATTGAATGAAACCAACCTTTAGTAAACTTCCAACCTCTAAGTTCACGCACTGAATCAGATGCTTTTATTCTAACGGTAATTGTAGCAGTAGGAAAATTATGAAGAAAAAATTGAATATCAGTTTTTCTTCTTGCATCACTAACAATCCAAATTCTTTTTGATTTTGCATCTGATTGAATGATAGCATGTTTGCAAAAGTAACTTGGATCCTTATTTCGAATGGCTTCCCCCCATTCTATCATTTTTTGGCGAAATGTTTCTTTATACTCAGATGAATCAAGGAGCCTCTCATAATTCAGATTGTTTTCCTAAAATAAATTACCTTTCTATAACTTGTAGAATATTTTAAAGTGATTTATAAAGCTAATTTTATTTTAAAAAATTACTGAAATCTATTTTAAAATGAGTAGTAAATAAAAATATTAAACAAAAAATTCATAGTGCATAATATAAAAAAATAATTAAAATATTCAGACAATTTATTTTTAAATTAAGCATTTATATGTAATTTATGCAATGAAATATGACAAAATAGAAAGGAAGCATTAGCATCACAAACAAACTTTTTTAGTAGCTGTTTGGTTACATTAACTAGGATTAGTAGAGTCCTATAAAATATTGCTTTCCAAAAAAATTGAATACCCCTAAAATATAATCCAGTCATTCTGAAATACAGTACACAAATTCTCATATACCAAATATTTAAATGTTTTGATTTTCAAGGGTCAAGAAAACTACCTTTAATTAGAACAATCAAAATTAACACGCAATACATCTGCATCATATAAATCGCATATAGTTACCATTTGTTGATGCTGACATTACAGCTGTTATAATGTTTCCGAAAAGCTGAAAACCAAAATTGAAAGTAGGTAAAATATATAATGCAAACAAAGCAGCGAGAATACACAGAGGTGTTGGGAGCAATAGCTTCTGCATGGAGTTCCTTCACTGAATGAAAGTTCTGGTAGTCCAAAGACTAACCATCAGACCAATTATCAGACATGATCCAATGATTTTGATTGAAATATACCCCTGAGATAATTTTTTATATGTTGTAGTGTCTTTTATAACCTTTATGATTCATTTCACTGAGCTTGAAAAAAATGAAGTTATGCTTTTAAGGCATTTCCCCTCCCATGATTTTGGCAGAATTACTTGAAGAATTGTAATCAATCAACACATCTATATACAAAGTGTACAAGCAGTAAATTTCATTTGTCTTAGAGATCAATTTTTAATATGCAGAGCTACTGAGGTAGAGAAATAATTGCACAAGTTATACTAATGCAGTTTTCCAAGATAACTATAAATTGATGACAATCAACTGTGTTATCTTTCATGCATCCTGAGACCATATTTCAACAAGACAAAGACATAGCTCAATTTCTAAACTTCCTTTTCAAATAATTTTTGAAAACTAACACTAGACATTTTACAAATCAATTGTTTAGGATAAGATTTGGAAGTCAAAATTTATCAATGCATTTGATGAAAAGATCCATTAGAATGCATAATAAAACAAGTCTTAACAATCTTTATAACTCATCATACAAATGCATACGCACAGGCATTAATACCAAGAATTTATTATATTTTTGTTTTCTTTTTTTAACTCTATTAACCATAAATATTTCCACATATTCAAATTTTTATGATTTTGAGAAATTTATAGATATATTTGATTTTAAGAATAATATTTATTTTTTGTTTCATTTATTTTGCAAATGATATAGTAATACATATAATTAATCAAACTGTTCATACATACCAGTAATGATGTTTAACATAAAGTGTGTAAATAATTGCACTAGTTTTGCTAAAATGCTTTGATCACCAGAATATAAAAAAGCAGTAATTTCACTAAAACTACTATCATCTGCTGCATTAAATGTGTCGATTTTTAAATCTCACTTCCTTTATTATTTTTTTCATAATTATACTTAAATGGAAGATTGTAATGATAAAGAATTCATTACTATAAATTGGAATACCCAACCTTAGATAGTGACAGAAAATTTTATCCTACTTTTAAAAAACGCTGTGACCATCCAGATCATATTACAGGATTACATCAAACTTTCTATAAGGGACTTAATATCCAATTTATTTATTATTATAGAATTTTTGGTGGTTAACAGCCTATCGGAGATGAATGGACATATATTATATTGAGAGGTTTGGTCAATCAAAAGTCATTTTTTGCTCACAAAGGCTAATTGGACCAGGATCTTAAAGTGAATTCCCAACCACTATAAGCATCCAAGCCTGATGAACTGAAGGCATCAGTTATTTAGAAGATAAGAAACAACAGGATTTAAATTTGAATTTAATGAAATGCAAAGTTTTTTTTATTCCAAATTTAATTATTTTTATTTACTAAATTTCTAATAAAATATTTTTAACTTCTTCAATCCTATGATCCAAAAAATGCATGCATAGAAATATATGGTACTTATAACATTTAAGAATTACATACCAAAGCATATCTCTCTTTTAAAGGTGCAGACAATCTAATTATAGCACAATCATTTCCTAACCTAAGAAATAGAAAATACTACAGTTGAAATAAAGTAAATTAAAAAAACATTCACAAAAACTACTTTTATTCAACATACCAATACAGTATTTATCAAGCTTTTTGATGCACCATGATTTTAATAGATTTTCAGCAAGACATAATTTTTATATCATGTTTTATAACTAAAGTAAAAAATAATTAAATAGAAAAGACTTAGAAATAAAGTTGAAACATTCAATGCTAAGATAAATACAATAAAAAATAATGAATATTTATTAATTTTTCTAAAGATTGACATTCAAACATTAAATATTACCTTACCTATTTCTAGCACTAAATATGCCTGTAATTATGTATATTTTTGATTACATTTTTGGATGATGATAGCAATAAATATGTATAAAAACTAATAAAAAAAAAATTTGTGTTAAAATCAATAATTATTTCAAATGCATTAAAAGAATCTTTAGCTACAAAGGAATGATTTCAATTAAATAATCAAAATATGCATTACTTAAGTATTATATAAGAATACTTTAAATTTTTCAATTTTTACTAATTTAGTGAGAACTTAAAAGGTGTATAAAAATAATTTCAGTAAATAAAATTAGGATGTGCTGAAGTGGAAAACAGAATGATATAATGTAAAAAAATTATAAATATCATTACTTAAAAAATTTGCAGGGTGGAAACATAGAAAAAAAGGGGATTTGAATTTCATATTGTTACTCTACTCACAATGGTTACACAATGCTGACAGTTTTAAAAAGAAAAATAACCCCACAACTATTCTTGAATTGAGAAGACTAATAGAATGGTTTTATATCTTTAAAATTAACTATACTGCTGCAATACTAGACTTCAAATAAGTGTTAGTAATGACTTAAATTACAAATGTTATAATTAAAATCCTAAAATGAAACTACCTTATCAACATTTTGATACAAGTTTCTTTTATTTTGTGCAGTCAATTTCAATTCAAACCCAAATGAAAATCTGGCAAACTATTAGAATTTAATTTATATAGATTACTGTCAGAATCTAAGAATTTATACTATATCTGGATTACAGATTTAATTACTTCTAAAAAATTTAACTGGTTCGTCAGAGATAATAAGTTTTCCTATAAAAATCCATAAAAAATTAGAATTTTATAAATGCTGGTAAAATAAACATTTCTTCTAAAATAATTATAATTTGAAAATAGTTAATAGCTTCAATATTAATATTTTGTATTAGCAAAATTTTGTTTTAAAATAAAGTTTCAAATTATGATCATACATCAATTTAAATTTGTTTTATAAAAGCTCAGCCTGAAATATCAGCTTGTATTTAACAATTGGTATTGAGTAATATTTGCAACAAAATGAAACAAACCTGAGAAACTGAACTGGCATAAATACAAAATGTTTGCATTCCTAATTATTATTATTTCTAAAAATATAATTTTAAATTATTCTTTATTAACCTTAATTAATTGTTCAATAATTATCGCAAGCAGAATCAAACTGGATCAAAAGTGAATGGAAAGAAATTTCAAAAATACTTGGGTCAAAATTGTGATCCTTATTATAAGAAAAAAAAAGAAATTTATTGAATAATATGAATCATTTAATTCCCTTCTATAAATCTTACATATATACATGTATATTACATGTACAATCATAAATTATTCCCATTAAAGAAATTAGTACAAATTAGAACTAGAAAGGAAGGATGACATTGGCGAATTACTCTTAACTAATATGGCAATATCATCAGTTTATACTATTTCACAAGGCCTAACTGGACTAGTTGGAAACTATGCAGATCTGTTACTCAATCAAAGCCATTTTATCTTGCTAAGATCTAGTGAAAATAAGCAAAGATATTTTAATTATTTTTAATCTAATTTACAAGAAATTTTAAAAACTCTCATTAAATTGATAACATTTTCCAACAAAAAATTTTTTATTTGGTTGGGTTGATATCCTATGGTTACTTGATGTACATCAATTAATTGGACCAATATTTTAAAGATTAACCCCTTAACCGTCTGGGATTCGGGCAAGAAAGTGCTTAATTTTTGCTCCGTGGTGGCAACATAGTTTTGGCTTTCACTGCAAAGCAAGTTTTTGCCCCTTTAGTGCTTGTCAAGAATACAAAAGCCTCTAATTCTTGATGGGACGTATTTCCGCTTTACCCTAGACCACCTCACAATAATCACATTTTAATGACTTACAGACAGGAAGCACATCAATCGCTGTCAGCTGTAACCACAATGTGCTAGAAGTTTACTTTAGTGTGTTCTGTTCAAAAATGTCGACATGTCTCTATATTAATTTTTTATTACATTAAATATGAATTTTATTAAATTATTTTGAAAATTTTATCAGGAAATTTAAATTATTTAATTTATTTTGAATAAAGTAAAAAAAAAATTTTTTGTAGTGTCCCGGTAGTTATACTTGTGATGATTTTAAAAAGCTGTAATAAGTAGTTAATTTGCTGTCTAATTATTATTAGCTTTTACTCATTGCAGATTATTTTCAAAATCAACACTATATTTCTAAAATCATGAAATAATATTCAAAATCATTAAAAAAATTGTTCTGTTGCTTTAATACATACAAACTTAAGAATATCGATGAATTAGTATATTTTTAATAATTAAAAAAATATAAAAGGCTAAATTAGTTGCCTAACAATAGACTTCAGAGTACTTCTTACAATAGACTTCAGACTTCAGTTGAACTTGTGGTCAAAAATTCTGTGACTGTAAATTTTTCATATTTAATTCCTAGTACCAAATGATTTCTGATTTTAATTATATAAAAAATATCATTCCGTACGAGAATCCATGTTGTAAATATCTTTCTACATTATATCTTTTAATATTTCTTGAATTGTTTTGCACAAATATTAAAAATAGTTTGTCTCTCATGAAAATTTGTTTTTCAAAGGGAGAATAAAAGCAAAAATATAAATGGGGAATATTTAATTCTTTTATTTACAATAGTAGTCTAATAATTTAATATAGAATACATCAATATCATATTTTTTCACGTATTCAAATTAGTTCTACATTAAATATTTTCCCTTCATTGAAAATAACTGTTTTAAAATGAAAGTGATAAATTTAGAGAAAGATTAAAAGAAAGTGTCCAAAAAGTATAACGTGCATGATTTATTTTAAAGATTTTATTTGCAATCGAAAATTCTGCACATAATAAATCGGTGAAAAAGGATTTTACATATTATCTAAATTTGAAAAATTAAATTTATATTCTAAAATATGGTGTCTAAATATTTTTATGATATTTTGCACATAATAAATCGGTGAAAAAGGGTTTTATATATTATCTAAATTTGAAAAATTAAATTTATATTCTAAAATATGGTGTCTAAATATTTTTATGATAGAAAATTCTGCACATAATAAATCGGTGAAAAAGGGTTTTACATATTATCTAAATTTGAAAAATTAAATTTATATTCTAAAATATGGTGTCTAAATAGTTTTATAATTTGTCTGATAGTTTACAATTTATCTTCATATCACAGAAGAAAAAATAATGAGTCACCTAAAAAAATGGTAAAAATTCTGTGCATTTAAAAAAAAATTGTTTTAAAACCATACTTTTTAAATCTGAATATTTGATTCCAAACAAAAACTATTAACGAGATGTTACGATTTTGAAATAAAATTAATTTCATCATGTTAAGATTTATGTTTTAACTGTTTTATATCTCTGGTTTTATTTCCATATTTTTAACTGGTTTTTATAATTATAATAAATAATAAACTTTGAAAATATAATTAAAATATGAATTTGCAAATATCTTCATTTATAATATTTGTAAATATCTTCAGTAAATATATAATTCATACAATACCTTATAGCTATTTTTTTATAAATGTATATTATGAAATAATTTCATAAAAATAATTTTTTTATGAAAATAATTTCATAATGAAGAAACATTTAAATATATTAATCACATTTGAATGTTAAAATTTTATATACTTAAAGTTTTATCATGCACTTTAAAATCAATTATGAGAGGATAATTAATTTTGCAATGCTATTTTTTAAAGTTCAACAAAAAGTGATGTAAGCTTTATTGTTTTATTTACATAAAAACCAATTTTTAAAAACAAAGATTAAGATAAAAATTTTCCATTTTTTTCAATCATTCATGAAAATATATAAGCATTTAAAGATAATTCTACTAACAAATTATTCAATTTTTGAATTAAAATTATGTATAATGGGAAATTAATTGAAACCTGAGAGATTTTAAGGATTAAGTATTTTAGAACAAATTATATAATATAATTTTAATAAGATTTAAATATAAAAACTATGTAAAAAACATCATTGCAGAATTGTTTGAAATATTAACTTCGCTTGGAAAGATAAAAAAGTAAAATAAAATAAACATTCAATTACTTATTTAAACTTCTCTTAATAAAACTTTTCAAAACTTTTCTAACTTCTTAAAATTTCATTTATATATATATATATATATATATATATATATATATATATATAATGCGTGTGTATATATATATAGCAGCTAAGAAACTCATTTGATTCAAAAAGAAAAATTAATTTGAAAAAGTAATTAATCCGAAAAGTGAAACTAAGTTTTATATACATTTCCTATAAATGCAATAATTAGATAGTCTTCAACTATAAAAATCTAAATGAGAATAAATATAAAAAAAAAAAAATGTTATAATAAAGCTGCTGCTTCCTTGAAGGAGAGGTTTCTGAAAATTCTCTCAGCTCTTTCGATTGACGATCGCATTAGTTAAATCAATCGTAACCAATTAGTAAGTGAGTCCCTAAATTGCGATTTCACGGCAATCCATCAATTCGGGGGGTTGAACTTGAAGCATTGCAGTGAAGCCAGTTGCCCCTACCAAGGGGCTCGGGATAGCCGGTAAACGCACAGAATTTTTTGCCCGAGTTAAGTCGGGATAGCCGGTTAAGGGGTTAAACTGGACTCTGAACTACTATAAAAATCCACATTAAAGATGGGAATCAAATCCATGAACTGTTGAACTGAAAACAAGAGTGCTAATAATTCAGCTGCCAGCTTGGCTACTATTTTCTTGGTAAGAAATCAAAATTCTAGAAGTTTTCAAAAGTTTTATGAACTTCAGAAGGATTGCAAATTAATAACAAGTAAAAAAAAAAAAATTATTTGATTAAAATTTTAAAAATTTCCTACAGTTAGTTTAAATATATTAACAGAGAAATAACTTTTTTTAAAATAAAATTTTAAATAACAATAAGGTTTTGACTAACTGTTTAATAATAGAATGAAAATAATTTAAATAAAAAAAATCAAGAATCAAATGAAAATTATTTAAATTATCAAAGAATTAATCTGAAGCTCTAAATAAATTCTAGCTGAAATATTAAAATTCTTTCAGCTTCATTTAGCAAGAACTGCGAGTCTATACACAAAGTAAAAATCATGAAAAAATAAGAATAAAACAATTTAGAACATGAATGAGCATTCTCTCGATAGGGATGCAGTATGTTACATCATTACTGTTAAAGGAAACACACATTTTAATTCAATAAACTTTAACTAAAAAGGCTATAACAAACATAACAGATTAATTTCAACACAAATATTGCTATAAATGGAATAAACTGTTTTTAAGTTTAAAATAATTGCCATCTATTTAGAATATCAGCTAATATAATAAGTCAGAATTTGGTTTAATTACTAGATGTTGGCAATTCTAACTTCATGGTTTATATTTGATAAGTAGCAATAAAAGTTTTCAAAAGTGATAAAATTTTAAAATGAGAATATTGATCTGAATATAACTTCAATTTTTTATTGGTTAAAAATAAAATCTTTTAAATTCTCTTTTACACTGATCAATAAAAGTATATTAAAATGGAAGATTCAAGAAACAAAACATAAATTTAACCGTTAAATATAATGTTTTTTTATTCTTTAACAATTAGATTCAGGTTCTAATAGTAGCTACAAGGATCCTTTTTTAAATAATTATTTTGAATAATCTTCAAGAAATCAAATTATGGAAAGGGGTTTTAATTTTTGTTACTACAAATCCAAATTAATGCAAACTCAATTACATAAAAATAACATTTTTCCCTTCATTCCCTTAATATTTAAAATCTCCTTTGAAAGTTGTTTGTTCAATGGTACCAGAATAGCATAACATTTTCAGTTAGGGTTGTACTTTCCAAAGTATTTATAGATATAAATCCAAAGCATTTACAAACATGATAAAATGAACTTGCTTATTTACCAGATAAGGAGAGTTATCCAAAATGGAAAAGCCTTGCTGAGAACAGTGATACTTTTGTATTTAATATCATAAGACAAAATTAAATATGTTACTACCAGTGTTTTTGTACTATATTACTGCTTTTAGTATCAAGTGTATCTAAGGCTATAATTTGCTTTGTTTCTGGTAAAATGATTTTATTTTTGATAAAATGAGGGACCAATCTGAGTTCCAAAAAGGGCAAACAGTAGCAGTCTTTCTGGTTGGTATATTGGTAACTACAATGATACAGCTAATGGAGATATTAATAGGCATTTCAAAGGTAATGATTGAATACAACAATATCTTTAAGAAAAAATTGCAGAGGATAAACCAACTCACTGTAAGAGACAGATATTGACACTCTTGTTTCACATTGTGTGATTTCTATGAGCAAAATTTACGCAATGCACGATTTCCCCATTCATGGTCTCTCTTGATCTTTTCAGTGATGTTTATTTAGATATAGGCTAACATAGCATTAACTGTCCACATTTCTCCAAAATATGCAGTAATTTTTTGTAGCATGTGTTTTTCAAAGCTCAAAGATGTTGGGCAGGAATAAGATACCCTAAGAGTTATATAATCTAAAATGTTTTACAAGTAATATAACCTATATTCCTAATGATGTTTCCAACACAGATAGTAGTTCTGACACCGATTTCAAGTTTATTGAAGACAATTAAAGCAAAACTGATCAGAATTTCTGGAATTGCTCTAAGGATATTAATATTTAATTATTTTTAATTAATTAAGGATTTCTACAGTAATTTTGTAAAATAAATCATAATTTAATCATGATTAGTTTGTTTTTATATCATTATACTTCAATTTCAATATACTGACAATCTTTTTTTACAATCTTTATTGAAAAAAAAACTCTTTCACAAAAATTTTTTTATATATTTCAACTTTAAAATATATGCAAATTTGAAATACAGAATAAAATACACAATTTTTAACATATTTAGATAAAAAAAAAAATATGTAATGAGAGGGTTAGAGAAAATTGTGATACCAAAATGAACATCTGCAAGATTTAATATCAGCCTATACAGTTTGAAAGGAACTGCACAGACAAAATATTTGGGGAAGAACTGTGAATGTAGAAACCTGAGTAACAGATGTAAATCAGAAACTGCTCGTATAGTGGTGCAAAGAGCATGAAGTCTGACTTACAGATCAATGGAAATAAATCTTATTTTTCAATAAATTTAGTTTCTCCATTTTTCACAACAGGGTAAGTTTATGTGATGTAAAACTTCACAGAAGCCCACAACCCAGATAGTTTCCCTCCAAGAATAAGATAAAGGGTGGTTCTGATACAGTTTAGAGTCTTGTCTCATAGTTAGGCATAGATCCTTTTATTACCTTACTTGTATAGGTATTGATAATGTCATTCTTGGCTGACAATTTAATACTATGATGTTGGTATAGTTTTCAAGATCAAGGCTTCACATTTAAAGACACATCAAGATAATAATTACTCAATTCAGCATTATCAAACATTATATCATGAAGATGAGAACACAATGAAGCACCTTCTATGGCTGGCCAAATCACCACTATAAGACCCTTGTAGTCTATAAAGGAAGATAGACTGAGGTCCACCTCCAGTATTGCACTAGGAGCAGTTTCTGCATGAGATATGATAAAATATCCCACTTATCTTCATACTTAACTTGTATATCTCCATTTCAAGCAAGATTATAGTAGTTTTAATTGTCAAAGTTCTACCATAACCTGTAACATAAGCACTTATTTTTGCTTAGGAATTTCATTATTTTGCAACTCTTATGACATCCTATAAAGTCTCATACCCTTCATGTAATATATTTTTTATTACCAATTTCTTAATTTTTCTTTATATATAATCAATATGCTATTATGACGACAGTAAAAAGCACGCATTATATTTTATCAATTCAAACAACTTACAACTATCAATATAATTTATTAGCCAGAAGTCCAAATAATTTCAAAACTGCAATCTATTTTATCTATCACATGATTATAAGATTATTAAGATTTATTTTAGGCATAAGTTTAACTACAAATACAGAAAATATAATAAATCTCATTTATTTGATTTTTAATAATTTACAATGAAATACAATAAATATAAACAATCAAAATAAATAATTTTTAAGCTGAAAATATTCCATTTCAACAAAACAAAACTATATTAAAGGTCGTATTGATAAAAAAATAATTTGCATAAATAAAAATACCAATTTTATGGAAAGAAAATGAAATCAAACCTTTCTAATAATAAATTGGAAACATAATCTTTTCCACTTTTTCTTTTACCACTGAATACTATAATAACGCTTGGTTTTCCGCAGATTTCTGAAGCTGGAAACATGGAAATATCTTATAAACATGGAAGCTGGAAAAATAGAAAGAAATAATTATACAGACAAATAAGTTTATGGAGTTCGAGAAAAACTTAAATTTTTAATCATAATCTATTTCAGAAAACTAAATAAACAAAACCAAATAAATAACTTTTTTTGCAGACGATTAGAGATTTTTATTCTATGAAATAAAAATTTAAATTTACCAAATTGTCATTCAGTTAATCATTGTTTTTTGTCTACTTTCGGTTTGCCAGTTCCGGTCAAAGATCTAATTACTAACAACTTCCGCTTTGGTGGCATTTAAAAAAAATTGTATACCATCTTGAAGATACTTTACTATATATTTATGACACTAGAGAGCAATATAAGCACCTTGTGTGCTTATTTGTCTCATTTAAGTTAAGTAGATTTCAGAAGTGAATAATTTTATATTTTCGATATAAAATTATTCTAACAGCAGGTTTTCATTATTACCCTTGTCTGATCCATGGAGGAACGAACATAAATGGAGCCGCCCTATAGGTCAGCGCTT
>JAPDSC010012696.1:153152-203110 GCA_026290005.1 Latrodectus geometricus | reverse complement strand
AAATCTTCGAGTTATGAAATTCTATTGATAAGAATATATTTTAATTTCATATGAAGATTTATTTACTTATAATACCATGAATATTTCACAATTATCTTATTAAATAAACTAAAAGGAATTAATAAAGAGAAACTGTAAAAAATTATAATTATATTTGTATGCTAAATAAATTTAATAAATAAACTTTTAAACAGTTAAGAATGCATTACAATTTTGAGTTATTCCAAGAATTCATTTATATTATAATAATATTACTTGGGAAATTGTGTCATATTTCTTTTATTCATCAAATTCAAAGTTTCATTGGTTGAACGAAACAATGACGTCAAACATCTACGTCATAGTTTCCTTCCATTTTTTTGGCGGTGAATTTATGGTAAATTTGCTCTACTATGTGTTTCTGGTGAATTCACCGGTAGTTTGAGGCTGGCCTAAGCTTTCGGGAAAGGAATTCTGGAGGCTCGAGTAAAGCGACGCATATATCGATGTTGGATGCATCCGTGTGCAAAAAATGTTTTGCATCATGTACAAGGAGGGGTGCAAGTGTTACAAGCTTAGCAATGACTTTTTTGCAAGTTTCAAACGCGCATATAATTCCAGAAGACCAGTTAACTCTTGTAAGACCTCAGTTTTTATTAAAGTGTAAAACAGGGGTCTAATACAACTAAAACTAGCTATGTCTAAAAAGAGATTGCTTTTCGGAGGTATGATTCGGAAGCGATGAATCTGTAATAGAAATTCAACATCGCTAAAAACCTATGTTAGTCCGACACAGTTTGGGGATGATGGAAATCAATACTTACCACACTTGGTGATGGAGCATTCTTTTGGCAAACTTCTCAAATACTAAGCCAAATTTGGTTTTCTACACATGTAGTTTTCCGTATTCAAAATAATCCCATAATCACCAAATCACTCTTAAAAATAATTTTTAAATGAGTTAAGTGCTTTTTTAATCTTCTGGAAGAAGTCAAATTATACAAATTCAAGTACACAAATTAAATTTCTAATTATTGTGACGACGTGAATTTTTTTTATTATTTCAACGACGTGACGACGAACAACATTTTCGTAAATTCAAATAAGCCGATCGTGGATACAGAGGCAGTTTTTTAAATTTCAGATCCTGCAACGATAATTTGATGTTAAGTTCTAACGAAATCTAATTGGAAGTAAATTTATGTATCATTATATACAAAAATTATAAACATGTGAAACAGAATATTATCTTGGAATTGTGATGAGGTTTAAACAGTTTATAATCACCACATATTCACCAAGTGTCGACGCTTTGCGCATCATATCGATTATGCTGATGGAAAATCTGCATATATTGATTTTTAATATAAAATCAATTTCTGTTATTTTAGTTTTACATGGAAGAATAATGCTATATTTGTGTAGGTGTGCCTCCTGTTGGCGTCAACATTTAATATCTCTATCTTTACCTTCCGTTTTTGAACATACTAACACCTACGAGGGAGGAAATACGACTTATGACTCAAAGATAACAGCACCATCTGGTTCTTCCAGTTTAGATATAGAAGCCAGAGAAGACCCAAATCTTGGCTCTTATCACCTCCAGAAGTATTAATTTAGAATGGGACATTGTAAGCACAACATATTTTACGTGCTCCCGTCGGCATTAGTGTACACGACGAATCTTCCGTTAAGCCAGTATTCGAACTCACAGCGGCCTTTTTTGTTTCCAAAAATGAGTTTATTACTTCTTATGAAAATTTAACTTCATAGTTTTGAAATAAATTAATGAGAGAGATGGAAAGTATACATTACATGTATTATGCAGTATGTTTTTTTTCTTTTTTTTTTTATAAAAATGAAAGAAAATTATTTATAAGAACAATAGAGTGAAAAGTTTGTTTTGCAATGGCAAGTTGGTAAATCGTTGGCATAGAATAATATTCATGTTTTTGGATCAAATCTCGTTAAAGCATAAAAATAATCAAAACTATAAATTAAACAAGCAGGATGAAGGGAAATTGCTTCACAAATGGACAATGCAAAAATTAATAAAAAGTAACTAAAATGAAAATTTTCTTTCCTTGACTGAAATAGAAATTGACTTTAAAAGTTTTTTTTTATATATTACTTATTATTTTGAGTTTAGCAAATTTTGTTGTCTTTTTATGTTATTATTTTTATAAACATTTAGCTTTATTTTATTTTAAACTAAATATTTAAAATGTTATTGCTTTCCGAATTACTTTTCGACTTCAACAAAAAATGGATAGAACTTTTTTTTTTTTTTTTTTTTTTACAATATTTCAATTTCAAAAATAATTTTACCATATTTCTTACGAGCAATAAATATTTTAACATTAACAAACACAATTTATAATTTTATTAAACTGCTATTCTATGCATAAGAAGATAGAAATCGATGAAAATTATCTACGTAATTTATTATGCACTGTAATCAAAGATATCCTTTATCACATAAGCTTTTTTAAATTAATATTTAAATTTTTAATTTTTAATTAAAATGCATTTTTCTTGAAACAGATTTTCTTTAAATGCTACTCAATCTATATTTCTTGTAACGTAAAAAGCAAAACTTTACAACGCAGGTCCAAATAAACTGCTTCAAGTATACTATCACTTGCTATTAACAATGCTTGCATAATTAGATAACTGATTATATACAATATCTGCAAAGACATTTTCAAAATTTCCTAACTTTATTTTGCAATGTCCTTTTAGTATTATTACAGAATTCGGACCTAACTCTGTAAAGATTGCTTATAGTTAATTCTTTACTTTGTAATTTCAACATCGCTTCTGTTAGGGGTTGTTGGATATTAACGACTAATTTTAGTTTAACCCATTTAGTATACAAGCTAATCATAAATTATAATAAATTACTTTTTTTTGAAGATGGGTTAAAAATTTTCATATCAATAAAGATTTTAACATCTTACATGAATTATTCCGTCTAGTTAGACAATACGAAATTGGTTTTCCAGCTCGAATAAAGACTTAGTAAGAAAAGTAGACATCACACACAGGCGCATCTGAGTTTGGGCGCAAAACAAAAGAGCAGAACAGATTGAGAGATACACGTGATTTATAATTACTGATTATTCACTTCTGGTTGGTCATTGTACTTAATCTTCGTGAATTAATACTCATTGCCATTAGCCTTTTCACGTCTCTTGATTAATTAGACACAGACATATTATGAAGTGAACATCTTAATTTCTTTCTTTCTTAGGACGGTGCCGTACTGGATTTTTCCTGATAATCATCTGGTTTGTCTATCTAAGCAATGTATACCAGGATTGGACGTACTTTTCTGGGACATAAGCGACTTTTAATTCTTTATTTGTCTCATGATTACCTTTAGTGATGATCGGGGTTAAATAAGAGTATTTTTTGGTATGTGGACCATAAAAATTAGAGTAGGCGACCAAGTCAAAAAGTGTTGGTGGTACACTTAATGATCACACCTAATTTATATAAACATCAGAAAATGGCCACATGCTAAGGAGCAGAAGACGTAATTTAGTCTGTTATTTTTCTAAAAAATCATCTATACTTCTAGTTAATTCAACTGCTTTCTACAAGTAGTTTCATGTGAAGTTAAAACAGTAGAGTACTATGGGGATAATATTCTGTATTTTTTGTATGATGTTCACACAGAATATCAAAACAGAAAAATCAAGCAGCAATATATATGTAATAACGATAATTTTATAACTGTCATTAAATTAGAAAATTTTGCTAACTCGGTTGCTGTAAAAAATTGACTGAAAGCATATCGAACTAAAATAAACCGATATATTTCTTTGATTCTGTTCCAGTTTTCGATTCAGTTTCGGATCGAAGCCTTGAATTTAACAACCATAATTTTAGCTTGTTTTCCGCATCTAAAATTTTCAATCAGTGCGTATTTAAAAAAAATTTTTTTGAATAAAATTAATCAACAAACAAATTTTTATTACGTGAATCTGATAATTCTTGGCAAGCAATAAAATCTATATTTAAAATTTATTTTATATGTTAACATATATAATACAGTAAAAGAAAATTTAGAAAAACAATGCTTTTAGCAATTTTAAAAGTTAGATAAGCTAAATTAATAATTTTTTAACGGACAACAAAGTATTAAAATGATAATGGGTTAATTAATCATTATTGTTGAAATTAAAAGTTGAAATAAAAGCAAAAGTATTACACAACAACACAGAAATGTTCAAAGCATTCTTACTTACAAGAGAATTAAGTTAGATTAGGATTCGACAAAAAATTGTTTATGATCTTTTATACTCATATTATATGAGAATTCCTTTACTACTGTACAAGAAATGCTTAATTATCTTCACTTTGTTTCACATAACATGCATCAATTGTCACAAAAATATTAAATTATATTCACAGGATAATATTGTTAATGAAATATCATACTGTATTTTTTAATATTTAGATAGATTCAGAGAAAAATTTTGACAGATTTAACTGTCGCAAATAACCTTCAAAAATTATTTTTAATCCTTAAAACACACTTTAAAAATAATTAATTTTATAATTTCAGGAATAAATTGAATTTTCTGAATATCCTATAATATTATTCATCGAATATTCAGAATTTGAAAAAAACAAGCTAAGATAAGTGAATAAACTTTCGATGTTTATCGATATTCATAATAATGCGATATAACTAAATGAAGAAGGCAATCAATATTTTTTAAGAAATCTATAATTGAGATTGAGACAGCTTTTAATAAATTTATTTCACATATAAATTACATAGTACATATAATTACAAATAATTATATTTCAAATATATAACATATATTTATATAACATATATTTCACATATAATTACATAAATACATCACATATAATTCCTATATCTTAAAGACTTACGGTTTCTTCACTAGAATACAAAACAAGTAAACAGCACCTAAAAAAGAATTTTTGTGAATGAATAAGACCTTAAATATCTTATGAACCAATTGCAGAGGTTTTTGGACACAGTTTCTATCAAAATAAAAAAAAAAAGTATCGTAATATGTCTAAGCATATTAGTATCCAAATATCAATTTAATGTACTCAAAAATAGAAAAAATGAGGTCCTAGATAATAGCTTCGTATCGCATTTTACATTACGAATTTTATTGGGAAATTTTAAAGTATCCGGAGTGAATAATATCTATCCCAAATTTCTTAATAATCTATGCACTTAGATTACTAAGAAATACATATACTTCTGGATATTTTTAACTATATTTGGGAGATCAGTGTAGTCCCTTCACAATGAAAGATTAGTATCCCGTTTCTTAAAAAAGATAAATGTGTGTGACAAATATTTGGCCTACGAGACTGAATTGAAAGTCAATTGAATTTTTTTTTTTTTTTTTTTTTTTTTTGAGAGTTCCCTTAATTTCAATATCAAAATACTCTGGTGTTCGGGAATTGACAATATAAGGCTCAAGATAAACTGACTGCAAATATGAAATGCCTACGTTATTGTAGACGAAAACATGTGATCAATTCAAAAGGTGTTTTGAAACAAATATGGTTGTATTGGCATGGAAAGTCGTTGCAATAGGTTTCATCTTACGGATAATACTTATTAGCCTTTGCACGAACTCTGAGTGTGTGACATTATCATGGGGACGAATTCTCCAGGTAAACAGAAGGAATTCCCATAAAGAGTTTCAGCTAAAGCGTCTACCCAAGACTTTCTGTGCTGTAAATGACATTTCACTCTTGTTTTTATAATCCTGTGTTGTCGTTCAACCAATCCCTTCAGTTGTGGATGATATCTAGATTTTTGAAATCCGAAGTATTTGCTCAAAGATGAGAAGAGTTCACTTGCAAATTGTCATCCTTGATCGCTGTAGAGTAATACGCTGTGGTATTTCGAAAAAGAAATCCAGGTTGATATGCTTTTTTTCCTGTACTTTTAATCCATGTAAGTGATAGGTTATGAACAGAATGAAATGACGGTTAGAGAAAGTTTGAGGGATTGTATGGACGGTTACTGTTGGTAAAGATATTACAATAAATTAATTTGTCTGTGTCTGGAATGGGACCCTGAAACATTTTTAGGTGTGGGTTGGTTTTAGAAATTTTTTAAATTTTCATCAACTTGAGATTTTGCAATATTTTTGTAATCAATTAAAGATGGGATGGACATGGTATTTATTCTGGATAAAGCATCTGCAACAACGTATTCTTCTTCCTTGACGAAACGAATATTTGTTAAAATATGAGCAGTATAACTGAATTGTCTTGCTTGTCTGGGAGTGGCTTTGCCTAAATTTTATTGTAAAACAATGGTGATAGGTTTGTGGTTCGTATAGATGTTGAAAGACTTTAACTCTAATACGTACCTAAAATATTTTATTGTAGTATAAATGGGCAATGGCTCTCGATCATATGCCCAGTACTTTCTTTGTGTTTCAGTCAAAGAGCGTGACAAGATAATTAATAAACGCATCTCTCCCATGGAATTTGATAAATGACGGCTCCGCTAACTGTATTTGATGCGTTGCTTGAGAGAGATATAGTAGTGTTGGTTGAGGGATGAACTAGCATAGTAGCATGACAAAGTACGTATTTAAGATTTTTGAAGGCATTGCAAGAATCTTCAGTCCATGTTAACAATATTTTACTATTTTTGAATTTTCAAATAAATAGTGAATTTAGAGGTTGTTGAAGCTTGGCACAATTTATAATGAAGTTGTGATAAAAATTAATCATCTCCAGAAACCTATAAGTAAGCCGGTAGATGAGGTGGATTCGGGTATGCTTTATATGATATCAGTTTTCGTTGGAAGTAATGTTATCCCTTCCATTTTGATTTCATATCCTAAATAACTGAGTAAAAATGTGCCAAAGGTACATTTTGCAACATTGATGCATATAGTCACTTAACCTTCGAAAAACTGCATGCAAGTGCTTATAGTGTTCTTCCTCATCTGAAGAAGCAATTAACATGTCATCTAAGTATCAGAATGCAAAGTCTGATCCAGAGAGTTTTAAGAAAAGTTTTACCTTCTTTATCTTCATTACACATAACAATTGCTTAGGTTTTCTATCGCCCAATTCTATCTCAGTTAATAACGTTTTTATCATTTGCGTTTCGGGTTCGATGAAGATGGAAATTAGTCTGTCTTTAATATCTACGTACTTATCGTTCATTGGGGGATTTATCAGAAGGTTCGACACTTGAGATAATATTTCAGCGTCAATCGTACTTTGTTTGATCTGTCGTAATTGCAGAATTTCGAAATTGGGCTTCCAATTGAACAAGCCATACTTATGGGCCTGGTTTCCAAAAAGCAAGGAATTTAATGCTAACTCTAGCGATCAATGATAAAACGTCGCTTTTATTTTCCATTTTTGATTCTTGAAAATCACGTCCAGTAGTTATCAATGAAATGGATATTTAATGAAAATCTTTTATCGACGAAAAACTTTTACTTCGCTACACGATGATTCATATCTAGTATATATGGTGGGGCTCTACAGAGAACACAAATTGGTGATGCAATTCTTCAACTATAGCAGAGATTTAACAATAGCCCTGAGATGTGCCACATTGAGTCCAGATGAGTCATATGTACTGATAGCCACAATGCTAAAGAATGTTCTCACGAAATATTTGTGCAATCTGAGTTTTATAACTACCAGGACAATCACTTTCTAATTATAAAGGTTGTCTTTCTATTAGGTTGGAGAGAAAGTTCTGTCGTATTTTAAATAGGCAGGTGATTTTTCTTGTAAATAAAAAAAACATCTGGCTAGTGAGTCAATCGGATTTTTTTTTGTTTTTTTAACTGCTGTATAATATAAAAGGTGCCCTTTTTTACCGTTCATCATTTACTTGTAATATTTAAAGGAAAAAACATGTCGGAAGATAAAGTGCATTTACGACACAGCATTTTATATGAATTCCAAAAAGGAAGCAACGCATCTGTTGCATGTAAAAATTTATGTGCGATATTTGGAAAAAATATTGTAAATGTTCGTACTTGTCAAAGATAGCTTAGATTATTGCGTTCCGGGGACCTGAGCCTCAAAGAAAGTGTTCGATCTGGACGACCATTCAAGATAAATAATGATGTTTTGCGATCCATGTTGGAAAATAATCCACGTTTAAAATGTCGAGAAATTGCAGAAGAGTTTGGTATTCATCATACAACTGTTGGAGATCACATTAAATCTCTTAGGTTTGTGTTAAAACAAAGTGTTTGGGTTCCACATGAATTAACGGAAAAGAATTTGTCTGATCGTGTAAGAATATGTTCATCACATCTGATTAGACACAATGTGGAGCCGTTTTCGGACAGGCTGGTTACTAGAGATGAAAAGTGGATTCTTTAAAAGAATATTAAAAGAAAAAATCTTATTGCAAACTAGGAACATCATCAGAAACAGTTCCAAAACCAAGTATCCATCAACGAAAAGTACTGCTTTGTTTGTGGTGGGACAGGAAAGGTCCAGTGTATTACGAGTTGCTGAAACAGGGGAAAAAACATCAACGTGGATCTATACTGCAATCAGCTGGATATATTGAATTCAGATATCAAAGAAAAAGGGCCAGCATTAGCGTGCAGAAAAAGAATAGTGTTCCACCACGATAATGCTCGCCCGCATACTGTAATGGTGACACTACAAAAGCTGAATGCGTTAGGGTGGGAAATCCCTAATCCCCCCCCGTATTCACCTGACATTGCACCCTCTGATTATTACCTGTTCAGATCTCTGCAAAATTATTTAACGGGAAAAAATTCAAGTATTTTGAAAGTGTTTCTAAGGCAATTGCTGACTATTTTAACTCCTTGAATGAGAACTTCTAAAAAATAGGAATTTACAGGTTATCTGGAAGATGGCAAAAGGTTGTAACAAATAACAGAGCATATATAATTACTATTAAACACATATTTTTATAAATGAATACAAATATTTTCTTTAAAATACGACAGAAATTTCCCTCCAACCCAATAATTATAAAGGTTTTCTAATTCTAAATATTAAATCGTGCCTCAAAAATTCAAAAAATATCTAAAAACAATCAAAATGGTTATATTAGGCCTGATGTTTCTTACGATAAAGCTAAGCTCCCAATGTTGTTATTGAGTAATTAAAGTGAAAATTGAGCTCCTAAAATATATAAGATAATTGAAGATGCCTTTTTGTTCACAAAACAAGAAATTCGTTTATCGAAATTCCTTCATTTCTCTTAATTAAAATGAATGAGCCATTTGTTGTCTTAAATTTCAAACACTATTTTCACACTAGACGGCGCTGGTGACAAATGTTGACTTGAAACTTTACATGGATAAACAAAAAGGTTTTTTATATTCAATTTGGATTTTCATGGGAGTTTCTGAATTTTTATGGGGTGTAAATTTAGTGTTGAAATGTATTGAGAATTATGTATTATTGTGAACTATGTGTTGGATTCTCCGCTAAAGTGAATTATTGGTGTTTAACTACCGTAGAAAGGTGGGTGATTTATATACTATTATATTGTTTTCAATTGTTAGCCCAACCATATCTAATCAGCATGCGATTTTATTTTTTCGTGTTATCAGTTGCGTAATTTTTGTCTTTTATTATCATTTGTATGTTTACATATCCATTTTAATTTACTTTTTTCTTGAATATCTTGGACATATATTGTGCTGAATTAAAGATATTGTTAAAAAATGTTAGTATGCTATGAGTAATTTGCAATATTATTTTTTCTGTATGCTTGCTAGTGTTACGTGTTATGTCTGAAAATGATCTATTAGATTCGTAAAAAGTGTCCTCACTTATTTTTGCTTATCGTGTGTTATGTCCATGATTACAGAGATCACAGGTTTGTGACTTGATTAATGAGTTATCAAATACATATATATTATCCGTTATTATAAATAATTAATATAGTTGTGAAATTTGAATTTGATGAACATTCAATCAAAACATTTTGTTATCCTGAAATTAAAATCTGAAAGTATTATAAATCATATAATAAAAGGAATATAATGATACTAAATTTTAGGTGTAATGTGCTCATGATATTTAAAGTAGAATCATTTATAATATTATCAAATGGTTAGAACAAAATATATAATTTTAAATGTTGACAATGTGGATTTTATTGTTTCTGTAATGAAGGAGCTACTATTTTTCTTCTCTGTCTAGTGAACTAATGACAGGAAAATTATATCTTTATTGTTGGTTTTAAAGCTGATAGATAGGTTTTAAATAATTTTGATTTATGTTTGTTTAATCTTTTAAAAATATATTTGAATCAAATAAGGAAGTATGGGAATCTATTTGTAATTATAAATTTATTATTTGACTCATACATCTATAATTGTTTATCAAGAACTCGCAACAACAAAATCTCCATATAAATTAAAAACAGTTTTCTAAAAAATTAGCCAATACATTCAAAATAATGAATTCCTAATTAAGATTAGTAATAATTATTAATAGTAATTAAGCATTAATAATTTGCTACATGTATTTTGCTTTAATATAGTTATGTATGCAATTAAAAGATGGTTTCATAGTTAAATTGTTAAGTAAATAATGAAAATAAAATAATTACAAAAGTTATTTGATAAAGTGAATCACCATATTTTTATTTCATATGCCTTGTATTGTACTACTTACTTAACATTTTTGTTTTTTGGATGCATTAAATTATATACATTTGTCTTCACTTGGTTCAATTTGGTTTAAATTTAACCGTCAAATTTGTTTAAGCTGACTAGTCAATAGTTAGATTATTGCAATTACTATATGCTAAGATATTTTTACTAAGTAATAAACATTTTGGTTTTTATTCTTTTGTAAGTTAAATGCTTGCTAACTTTTAAAAATTTGTAATGAAAATATCAATTTTACAGAAATTGCTGCTTTTTGGATTTACCAACATTTTTTTTTTTATGGTTATTTTTTTTTCTAATATATAAATTTAGATCATAAAATATAACCAATTACTTCTGAAAAAGATTCCTTAATATTATTATTTCTTCCATTATCTTTTCGCTTTAGAAATGCTGAAATATCAAATTTTAAGAAAATAGAATACCATTTTTCTCATAAATTTTTTTTGTTAACAAATTTTTCTTATTAATCAAGATAGATAAAATTGACAATTCATTATATGAATCACAGAAAAAGCACTGCAAATTTAGAATTTTCAAACTAAAAAGAGATGATAATCCATATAATTACTGACTTTCTAAAGCTTTGTATGTAATAACATTTTATTGTAATGTAAAAAATGAGCAAATTTTTAGTGCATTCAAAAGAACAAAACAATTTCTGTATCTGCAGAAAATCTTGAAAGTATTTTGATTGCAAAATGCTAAAAAAAAAAAAAAAAAAAAAAAAAAAAAAAGGATTGTGAATTTACATTTTTTTCTATTTAAAACAATAAATGGTTTTTGTTTGTTGTTTCTTGCTTTTAATTCTTATTTATATAAATTTTTATGTTAATAATATAAATTAAATATTACCAGATTTGTAAATTTGTGATTTTTTAAAAATTTCAAAAATTTTTACTGAAGAAAAGTGAAAAAAGAAAAATTAATAAAGATATGTGAGAAGCATAACTTCTGTATTTTGATTTAAAAGGTTGCACAAAAAAAAAAAAAATTATGTTAGCTGTCTTGTGATGGAATGCAGATAGACAATATTTTGCAGCATTTAGAACATTTTTCAAGTTAATTAGACTTTTGGTTGATAAAGTAGTTAATTAAAAGCAAAACCCTTTTTTAAAATTTTATTTTATCATTTGCTTATGCTCTTTAAAAAGAGCATAAGCAAAAATCTGTTCTTGTCCATTACTAGAGTAATGGACAAGAACAGATTTTTACATGAAAGCTATATTATCATAATTTGGAAAATTACAACACTGGAAAGTTTCCAGGATTTAGTAAAATAAATTTTTTCAAATTATGATAAATGGACTTTTTAAAATTATAAACAGACTTAAAAATTTCAGAGTTACTTGAAAAGACTTTGAAAGAGGAAAATAGTTCAGTGGGAAATCTTCTTACAGTTTGGAACTACTTTGATATACCGCCCAAATTGAAAATTTAGCAATTTTTTTTCTCGCCAAGCAAAATACCTGTTTTTGGCAGCTCTTTTTTCTTGCTAAGATGGATTCTCGCTAAATACAAATAATTAATGACAAAAAAGCTCAAAAAATGGTACAAAATAGAAGAAAATATTAAATTTGGCAAAAGCAAAAACCTAAATCAGAAAAAACCTAAATTGGCAACACTAAAATAAGAAACAGCAACCATAAAAATTCCGTAGGGAGTGCCAGATTTGGCGCACAACTTTTGGGGAGTATATCAAAGTTGTACCTACATTTTATATTTATTTAGTAGAATTTATATTTTGTGTTAATATATACTAAAGTTAGTTTGAGAAATGGAAAGGAAAGAATGATAATTCTAAAAGTAATAGAAAATTATTTCTTAATCATATAAAATATTTTAATTTTATTTCTTGTAAAAGTATTGACAAATAGTTGTTTTATGTCACTAGAGATACTAGCCCTGTGTTTTGAATGTCTTATAGGATTACAGATTAAAAATAAGTGCAATTCTTAAACATAATCTGTCAGAGACATTAAAAGATTTCTATGATATCTATATTATTTGATGTTTAGATCTGTTTCATTTGTCATTCCTTGAATCTTATGTAGGATGGACTTTTTATGCCTACTTTTAGAGGTAAGGAAAAGGGAAGGACTTTTCTCTTATCTTTGTCTCTAAGAGTAGGCTAATCATAAAAATTCATATAATTTGGGAAATTAATTCTCTAAAGATGTCTTTAAAGAGAAAGAGAGAGAACCTATGTTAAGGCATGTGATGCAACTTGCTTTTCTTTAAATTTTGCACTATAAAAACTACTCAATCCATGCTTGAACATCTTATTTAGGTAAACTTAAGTAAATTATAGGTGTACCTGTAAATAAACTACTCATTTCTAGTTTGCATTTTTTTTTTTTAATCTTCTGAAATTTTATTTGTATAGTTTCCAGGTATAAAGCTGAAATATTTTATGTATAAAATTATTTTATTTTTAAAAATCATATACTTGAAATTTGTATTGAAAACTAATAAATAACTCGTAAAACTTTTTATGCCTAAATGATAAGTTATTTTAAATTCTTTAAAAATATGCAATTTATAAATGAAGAATATTTAAATTTTGTAGCTATGAAATACATTCTAAACTGTCACATCATTTCAAATATTGTGATGCATAGTTACTGAAGTTCCTTTACAGCATGTTATCAGTTTTATTCAATATTAAAATTAAATCGGAAGGAAAGTATATTTGTCACTAAATATAGTAAAAAGGATAGATCTCTTTCTCAACTGTTGTAATTTGTTTATTTTTTATATTAAAATATTAATGTACACTGATTACCAATGATTAAGGAAAATTCACAGAAACAGTTATAACTCTTCCAAATATAAGCTAGTCTCTATGAAATTTGAATATGTTAGTAAAAGGAGCTGAACAATATAACATTATGCAAAATAGTGTCACTGCTGTCCGTCCGAATACAGCATTTGTGAGAAGCATAAAAATAGAGAGGAATGCTGCATTTGTCGCTGCATGTCTGAGATTAGAAATCTGGTGTAATGACAATGTAACAATGGCCTCTAGGCATCATTTGACTGAACAATTTTAATGGTTTGAGCTATTGGGAAATTAGAGGCAAGATAAAATCAGAAGTGGCTAGATGGCTGAATGTAAGTCGGTCTGTGTATGTATTCATCATAGACTTTGGCAATAATATCTAACTATAAATTCGGTATTCAGGAGGTTCTGCCAAGAACGGCTACACGCTACTACAAGTACTGATGACCGATATTTGTCATTATGCATGTGAAGGAATAAAGTTGCAACTCTGGTTGAACTCAGATACTCTGTCACTGCAAGGTCTGGAAGGTTGGTAGCCATATCAACTATGTGTCAAAGGCTTCATGAATGTGGTCTTTATGTGAGATGAACAGTCATTTGCACCATACTCATTTCATGTTATAGGCAGGAACATAAGCAATGGGCATATCAACATGTCCACTGGATGAACAATGGAATGCAGTTCTCTTTATGGATTAGTCCAGGTTTAACCTCTGAATCCATAGTAGGTACATTTCCATTTCGAAAGAGTGTGGTACTTGTTATCGTCCATCAAACATCCATGAAAGAGATGCAGATAAAGCAATGTCTGTGATTAGAGTGCTATCTCTATGGGTGGACTCTCTAACCTCCATATCTTTTTGCATGGAAATGTTAATGCTCACACCTATAGAGATGACATCCTGCTTGCTTATGTACGTCCTTATGCTGGGGCAATAGGTGATGCTTACAATGGGTCCATACAGGTCAGGTCTTGCATCGTGAATGCTTATCTTGAAAAAGAAGCAATTGAGTGTATACTGTGGCCAGCTTGATCATCAGACATTAACATTTGTCTATATTATGTACTGTCCTTTTCAGACTGAATGAATGAGGCTTAGGCTCCTTATATATATATATATAAAAAAAAAAAAAAAAAAAAAAAAAACTATTATTTGTTGAGCTTTTACATAAATCTATATTGATTTGTAATTTGTAATATATCTTTGTAAAAAGTTATACATTTCTGAACAGCATTAACTACATGTTTACTAATGTCATTACATTAATCAGCTATGATTGATGTAATGACACATTAATATACAAGTAGAGACAAAGTATGCTGTGTAATAGCCAATGTGGTTAGAAAAGTTATTGCTCTCTGACTGAAGGGTATTTATTCAATCATGACTAGGCCAAAGATTGTTGTACTCATATTTCCTATATATGTTAATTAGTTGTTATACCATCATACTTTCTTGTACCTGGCCGTGAATTATGCTCTACCTGTTAGGTAAAAGCAACTTGGTGGAAACATTCATAATTTAGAAATAGGAACCAAAAAAAAAAAAAAAAAGATTTCTAATATATGAAATGACACTACTGGAGGTGTCATTCCTCTGGAAGATGTTGCAGCCACGACATATTTACTTGCCCATTTGCTGCTCATGACAGTGCTTTGGTTAAGCCAAACTCTCTACCTGGTGATAATGTGAATGACATCCCAACCAGGCCACTGCTGCCATATGTTAATTAGTCATGGTATAATTTCTTTTGTTGATGTATTCAAAAAGAAGATGATGGACAGCTCTCTTCAGAGCATGAATCACAGGAGATGGTTGCAATTCTATTCTCTGCATCTATTGGAGTGGGTCTTAAGAGTGTTCTGGGTTTTGCTTGCAATGTGTGAATATGCCCATTATTTTTCCTCTCAGAGTGCAATTTATGTAATGGTTGGTAAAATTTTTTACAATAGCCCTTAACCATTAGACTGTCCACTATGCAGTGTCAAAGAAGAGTATGCCTGCTTAACTGGCAATTTTATTATTTGATTTTGTGATTGTTGTCAGGTAAAGATTTTGTCATTTCATTGCAAGTCTTAAAATCTTACAATTCTTTTCTATCAGCCATATTCTTAGAAATTTTCACATTATTGATGCCATGTGAGTTTAAAATATTGAAAATGATATTTCATGTTTCTGTAAACTCATTTGCTTTGATGAGAAATCTAAATTTTATATTGGGTAGAGAATATTACTATAAAGAAAAATTTCTGTTATAAATTATAATTTAAAAAAAAAGTCTTCAAATTTAGAATTTTTATTTCTGAATTTACAATTTTAAAAGCCTTGTTTTTGTTAAAATTATATTTTCATTTTCACATCTCAAATAACCTTTTGCTAAATTTAATATTGAATTAGCAAACACAATAGATAAAACATGTTAATGCGAGTAAAATAAGTAATATAAAAAGATATTCATAAGTAATATTAAAAGACACTACATATTTTACTAAAATTTCATTGTAGTTTAAAAAGAAATCACAATTTTAAATATATCATATTATTATTGTAATTTCTTTTTAAATATCAATAAAAAATATATAAAAGATTTTAAAATGTTAATTTTAAAATTTTCTCTGTGATATAAAATATTTTTATTATGTATTATTCATATCAAGTATTTCACCTTTTTTTTATCTCTTAAAGTAAATTGCAACTAATGGTAATATTTTATCTTATTGTTTTTAATAATTTAATTATGAGTTCAAACTAATTATGCAAGAATTATTTAAGAAATTAATGATAATTAAAAGTACGAAATATATAAAAATTATCCTTATTTAAGAATGCATCAAATATTTCGATTAAATACGATTTTAAATCTAGACAAAGACGAAAACTTTTCATAGGAAGTTTTACTCAACTTCAGACAATCAATTTTTTACCACCGAAACCTCCTAGAAAATCCTAACGTTAATAGGTTTATTTTTAAATCATGGAATCTATTAATATTTTGTTTACTATTTCGATACTGTAAAATTACGTGAAAAAATAAGTGGAGAAGAATATACTGTTGTTTTGAATTCGCAATTTTATTTATTTTAAATGTTGCATGTGCATAAAAGGTGTTAATATCTTTTATTAGACGATACTTCGTGTTTTTATTCTATGTTGAAAAAATTATCAAATGTATCTTTCAAAATATATATATATCCTCATTAAATATTTTTCTTAAGGTTTTTCCTAAAACATAAAATTAGAATATAATTATCTATTCCAAAAACAGCGTTTTAAGTTTTTTTAATAGTGCTTGTTTAGAATTATAATAGTTCCGGGTACAGAAATATCCAGAACGAGATAATTTAAATCAAAGAATGCAGTTATCTCGTGTCGACCCTATAAATTATATGTTAAGAGTTTCGTTATATTTTGATTTGAAGAATTGAAGAATTTCAATTCTGATCATTCGAAATCAATTAAGTTTAAAATTCTTTTTTAATCTAATTTTTTTTCACTTGGAAATAATATGAGGTGGATATAATTGCTACTTTTTAAATTTATTTTATTTCTATTTTCAAAACCCTTTTTTGTTAATTTAATCGAAGAAATTCATGGTTTTTATTTTAATAGATTCTGAAAGTTAAAATGTATGGTTTTCGTTCCTCTGCCAAGAGTGGAGGCAGAAGAAAAGTCGATTTTGGATTACTAGGGGTCCTGGTCGATGTAAAATATATATCTTTTAAAAATGTGGAAAACTGTCTAATGTTTATGTGACGTCTTAAAGAAATGTGTTTTTGTTATTCAACTATCCTGGAGACGACAGGATCGTAGAACATTATAGATATTGTTGGAAATGAAGAAAATTGCTTTGGATAGTTTATTACTGAGTCAATATACGTTTTTCTCAATCAAAGTATTTAAAGCTCGATGGATTTTCTGCGCAACTAAAAATGTTTTTCTCATGGTGCCTGTCAATAGTGATTCATGGATATCAGTGAGGGTTTTAATTCATTGAATTTAAGATATGTTAAAAAGCATAGCAATATGTTACGAATTTTCTGCCAAGAAATATAGTAGATTGTATAGAAGCCAATGAAGTGCATGTAAGTGTGAGTAAAAGGTGTTGAGAACTTCTGCACGATTTATTTTTAAAATAAATGTGTTTAAATGGATTCCTGGAGAGAGATTCTGAGTACACATTGAGCTAACTCAATCAATTATTGGTTGACATTTTTCTTTCATTTCACAATCATAGAAAAAATCGTAAGTCAAACAATTACACCCAAGGTCTGTGTCCAGTGAGAATTTTTTATAACCAAAGGAGAGATCGCGTGATATCTGTTGCTGTATTGCCACTACTGGGCATGTCTGGTTGTGCTCCTCTATTCGGACAATTCATGTATGAGGTCAGCATGTTTATTGGACTATTTCTTAATTAAGTCGAAATCTGTCCTTCAACCTGATGACAAAGCATTTAATCTGTACTTAAGGATCAAATTTGCTCAGGTTTATGCATCGTCGTCTGGTCAAGAAGATATAGATCTGTGATCAATATAATCGCTTTGTAATTTTGTGTGCTGCAGCATTTAGTTCTCGATCACCCGACTCGGTTCTGTCGAAGTTTGACTCCCTCCCTAACCAACTAGGACACCACAGCGTGTGCCCTATCTGAATCTCAAAGATTTTACATTATTCACGATTGTGCTTTGCGGTTCTCACCTCACGGGCTTGAAAGCAATTACTGATTCTAGAGTGGTTGATAGCAACGCTGTTAACTAAGTATGTAGACGAACAGTACTCGTTTGCTCTAGTATCGTTTTTAAAATTTTGTTAATGGCTCCAATCTTTCTTATAAGCTACGAAAATTCAAAGTTGATTTCATGTTTGTTATGTTTTTGAATAAATATGTTTGCTGCTTTGCTTCTGTGTTCCACAACAGTGAACATAATTATCTACTTTTTTACATTTTATTGCTTCATTCATAACTTCTGCCAGTGAATGTATATGCCCAAACTCCCACTAAAATATAACTTAACCCTTTGACATACGAATTAATGGAACTTGATGCGACCGAAAAATACCACTTAATTTCGCTCAACTGAACGGTTACGTGAAGGCTGAGAAAGAGTATATTTTATTTTGAAATTTGGATTTTTCATTCAGATTGATGTTAATAAAGAACATCTAAGTAATATTTAAAAATTATAATTTAATAGTTCTGTATAGTGTGGAATATTTCGAAACATTTTGGAACATATAAAGCTACTAAACATTTTTTGCACTGCCATGTTGTTTCACTTCGTATGTTATGCTTCAAGCACACGCGGCATCTCTTCGTGGGTAGTTTCTTTTTTTCAGTCGAGGTAATATGTTCTGGGAAATGTGCTCAATGTTTGGCCTGTAGCCGTGTCGGCCATTCATTTTGCGACGGTCTGCCACGTATCGGATAATTAAGAAGAGACAAATTGTATTGCACGTCTCTAGTACAAATTATATAGAAATATTCAATCGAAAATATACTATCGATTGCTTTGTTGGATTAGGCAACTTGAAATATAGGACATATGCATTACATATAGCTATGTCAACCATATAAAAGAACATTTTTTTATATCCTTTGACACTCTTCCGTATTAGTGGGAAACTTGCAAGAAATTGGTCGTGTCTATCGACCCCTCCCATTGTACTCTATTATACAACTGGGTTTTGCAACATCTTCTTGCCCGCCTCCTTTCTTTCTTCTTATTTATCTTGTGGCGCTGCTCATTATATAGACATCTTTCCTATCACGCCAGCGTAAGCACAGAATACCGCTACAAGATAACGTTGTTATGTCTTCCTTTTTTAGTTTGCACTTCTGTGGCATATTTCTTCGATTTTTCCTAACTGTTCCAACAACATTTGTATTATTTTTATTCAAAATTTTGAATAATTCTGGTGAGGAATACCAGTTGTTTAAAAACAAGGTGTACCCTTTCCCTAAAATAGGTTTGGCTAGCTCCATTACTACACTCTGTGATACAGGTAAATCTAGCACGTTTTGATGCAATAAATTTTACTCAATTCAGCCGCCCTCTGAATTTCATGAGGGATTCACCTATGACTACATCTTCTTCTGGAACGTATAATTGTTGGAATTTGGTATTTAGATATTCGACCACGGATGTAACTTTTCGTATTTTATCTTTAGACATCATCTCATTATTCACAAAATGGAGATAGTGCGTTATAGATAGGAAACGCTTACGAGGCACAATTTGGGGAAAAACAGGTGTTTCTAGTATTCTGCGTTTTGACAGGTCTATTTTGGATTTTTTTACCTGAGACATTATAACGAAAAATACACCTTGATTTCATGAATCGTTACTGGAAACCAGTCCTTGCTCGTATTGCGCTGCATATCTATTTGCTTGCGGGACTATCATTCCAAAAAAGTCGTCACAGAGATGTCGATTTTCCTCCCAATGTTCGTAATGGGTTGATACCGGGAGTTTTATATTTACAATATTTTCTTCTTCTGTGCAATTCCATTCATCGTCTGCTACATCATGCTTGATATGGGTTTTGCACGTTTACGAACATTTTCTTCACTATCATTTGAATAGTCAAGGGTATGAACACTTCGATGAGTGGTGTCAATCTCATTATCAACCAATTGTACCATCATCGTCACTTTCATATAATGCATCCGACTTATACATTTTACCGGGATTATTTATAATATTTAACTAAAAACTCAAATATTGTCTTCATTCACTCGTGCGTAGATTCTTATTTGTTTACAACGTTCGAGATAGCCCAGCCTTCTCAACTTCAAAGGCATCGAACACGTAAGAAGCAACAATGTAATCTAATTGTATACTGCACGGCGTCCGCCGAAAAAAGCGCTTGATGAGTCTGCAGTGGCCCGTAAAATGAATGACTCATCATTGTATGTCAAGGGGTTAATAAATAATAGGAAACGCATGAAAATTTCTATTTCTTAATGCTTATAAGAATATGAATTTATTATGAGTGTTGAGTTTTTATTGTTGAAAGTATATAACGGTTTAAAAAGTAGCCATTGAACACCACAACTTCCTGTATAATAGAGTCATGAGATAGAGAGCAATAACTAGGGTTATATGCCTAATTTACCGAGTTTACAGGCAGACTGAAGAAAAATAAGTTTAATCAATTAGCAATGTAAATACGGTTTCTATCGTGGCCTAATGATAGTATCGAATCCAATAGTTGTTGAGCAATCAGAGTAGGACATGACATATTCTTTTTCCACGTACAAATCTGGTCAGGTGAGTGCTTAGGAGTTTTCTAGCCTTATAACACATGAATATAGGGTTTCTGTATTGAAGCAACATGTGGTTGAATTTTCAGCTATTTGTCTGCGTTGTCGAAAAGACTCAACTTTTGTTTTCATGTTCTAAATGTCTCAGGCCAAGCTGACAGCTGAAAGCATTGTGCTCTAATCATGGGTCCATAATTGGAAAGTTCGAGGGCGTATAATTGTTGCGACAAACCTAACTCATTGCCCGAAAGATACACATACATTTATGTTCATGTATCTATGTGATGCTATTCTATAAAATATTTTAAACCAGAAGATTCAACGTGTAAGAAAAATGGTCACTCGAAGGTTTCAAAAGACATGTGGCTTCTCGTGTGACAAGCTCTGAAGCGCGTCATTTTGTGAGCAAACCTCGGAGTCGACGACATGCTGAAATTTCTGCACTTTTTTCCTTCCCAGAATAGAAACTTTTCTATCGCTGACCTTGGAATTTCTCTTTATTTCTTTATTTCCGTTCAGTGGCTATTTGGTAAACACTTACAGAAAATGCATTTTTACTTGAATACCCATTCAATATTTTTTTATATAGTCTCAGACACGTTGTATCATAGAAAAACACAGCGGTAATTAACTATAAAGTAATGTCTGAAAAAATTTAGTTTTTTTAAATATACCAAATATGAATGTTATTTAATTGAACTGACATACAAGTATTGTTAGAATTATAAATTTGACTCCGCCTTTCATCTATTCAATGGGTCGATAAGCTAGTACGAAAAGAACTAAACACTGATTAGGCTGACCACCTAATATAGGCTTCAGTGCCCTCGATCGTGAGAACGGCACTTGAGGTCCCATTTGGCCTTTTGTGCCTCTGAGTTTAGTTTAATATTAACTAATATTAAACTGTCAAAATAAAACTTCGTTTCGGGGGCATGTATTTAAATTCTTTAAATTTATTAAAATTTGATGCATAATTGATTGGTTAAAAACAAGATAAATTATGCTCTACCAATTGTACAAATCTCTTGAATGTGAAGATGTGTCATGGAAACGTGAATAAGTTCTTTAATGATGAAGTCTTGTTTCAAGTATGAACGTTTGAAAATGATGTGGAAAGAGGTTTTCAGAGAACAAATCCTGAATCTTAATGATGTCTGAAAAATTTCATTTTTATAATCAACTTGTATCATGAAAGTTAAATTAATAAGTCAGGATGCGACTCAATTGTAAAAATTACGCATTAAAATCAAATGTTAGGTACTTAAGGACGGTCCTTGAGTGTGATTAAGACAACAATGTGTCTTGTAACTTATTGTGACTTTTTAGTTGGTTGACCTTTGTCAGCTCTCGTTTACCTTGGAGCAACTGAAAACCGCGAAGAGCAAGGTTACTTTGCAGGAGACATGTTTTTCCATTGTAATAGTTTTGTGTAGAGAACGCTTTGAATGTTATTCAAACTCTTCTCTGTTTTTGTAATTCAAGAGATTGGTATGAAGATTTTTCAATATCCTCTGAAAGCTTGAAAATAGCTCTCCACATAAACGAGTTGATCCAATGCAATTTTTATTGTTATTTTAATATTCTTAGGAGAGAGAAAATGATCGTTTTTTCCCCTCTTGCTTTATTATGTAGACCAGTTTTGATATTAAGTGCGATCACATTTTTTTCTGGGTACTGTATTGTTTTTTTTTTTTTAAACTAGAAATTCGCGTACTTGGTCTTTTTATTTTTATTTTATTTTATGAAGATGTTGGTGAAAAAACTGCCTCCCATAGTGTTGTGCATTTTATTTAAAAGGTAATAAAAATGATTAAGTTTTTCGTGTAATCAATGTTAAGCAATATTATGCGTTATTTAACCATTGCGACCTAAACTTCATTCTTTATACTTCAGAAATCGAATACATATTCTAATTTTAGCTGAGTCAATCACTTGGGAAAACAATTACTCAAGAAAAATGTATGTTGATGACAGGTGTACTTAATGAAGTTATACAATTTGTTTGACGCATGTTCGAAATGGATGGTCTATTTGTGGTAAATTGAAGCATTGATCGTGGAGAAAGATTTTCTGGTAAAAACTCCATACAAATAATTAT
Source organism: Latrodectus geometricus (assembly GCA_026290005.1). Classification (NCBI taxonomy): domain Eukaryota; kingdom Metazoa; phylum Arthropoda; class Arachnida; order Araneae; family Theridiidae; genus Latrodectus; species Latrodectus geometricus. The sequence goes on along the minus strand of JAPDSC010012696.1, from coordinate 180,321 downwards.
ACAAAACAAATTATTTGGCAAGATTTTATTCTTGACAAAAACGCAAATTTTTCGATAATCTTCGAAACTTTTGATTTTTTATTTCTCTACCATTATATTTGTTAACTAATAGTTTTTATATACAATCCTGAATCAAAGAAATATTACACCCTGGGAGGAAGGATGATAACGATTTGTTAATGTATGAAGTTAAAAGTGGAAGAGATATAATTGGGTAATATTTGAAAGTAGAGGAAATAATGTGTCTAACACTAAGCGTATTTAATATTTTTGAACCTGTGATGAGATACAAATTGATGTTATTTTCAATTCCCTCATAAAGCTCAAGGCCACATAATCCTGTGTGGCATCCCGATTTGCCGGGTTTGCTACCTGGCTACGATTCAACAGTTTATGCGTTCGATTCCCACCTTCGGACGTAGACGTTTGTAGTGGCTGGGAATTTACTTTGAACTGTAACTGTGCGAAAGATGATGGCAAAGAAAAAGTTAAGCTAACGAGAAATGAAAGGGAAAAAAGATATCTTTTCAACACTCTCAGTGAAGTCTTTCAATTGTCATAAAGTAAAAATACAACAAATGTAATAATCTACACATTTGATTGTTTTTCAAATGAATAATTGTGGCAAGTTTTGCGTAAATAAATTGCAAACTGTGATTATGCATAGCATTTAATTCCGGAAACCACCGACACATCCATATGAGCAGGTAATACTTTATACGAGGGGATATCGTAATGTGATGATATAAATTGTATGAAATTGTTTTCAAGACTCTTTTCCCAGCTGTAGATGTTTTCTTAAAGGAATTTCTTTCAAAATGAGCAAAGTAATTGAAAGTTATTTTGGTCAGTTTTGAGAAAAGAAATTTGAATTATTATCATTTTCGCATTGCAAACATTTTTTGAGCAAGCATTATAAACGTTTAAGACAAAAACGGTAACCAGTTTATTACGGAGTTGCTGCTTTAAGCGGCGACTAAAAAATGTGACATTCCTGTCAAAACCAAATTGGATCTTATATTCTTGTGTATATCTGTTTTGGAGTATTTCAGCTGTTACTATTTTAGAATTTCTCCCATCATTCGATTTAAGTTGAGCGTTTTATTTCTTTCCCATTGATGACATTCTTCTCAGGGAAAACTTCATCAGTAATGGAACACATATTTTTTAGACAATTTTGATGGAGTGTCATTACATTCATATTTTTGTTTTATGTGAGCAGTTTGATAGCCCTTGTTCTTATTGATCATTCTACATCGTAATTTCCATGTTAATGTATTTTTGTAACATCGGCAGCTACTTTGTTCCATTCCTCCTTCCAAAACCCATGGGATTCAATAGCGTTTCGATTCCCATTTTTTCTTTTTTAAAGTTGCCGATTGTGTTAAACATTTGAGAGTATTCATTTGGTGCGTCGCTAAAGGACATTTGCAACAGTTCACAAAAAAGGAAAAGTTTTTAACATACTCCCCCCCCCCACAGCTTCTGCGTCTGTCTCTTTCCATTCTTGATGCTGCTTCACATATTTCTTAATGTTTTGGTGATTAACTTTCCGCATTGGTAAACTCCTCACGTCTTTTTCACGCCTCAGGACGCGGCCATTGTTTCGAAAAGGTTGTACTCGCTCCATCGATTCTTTCCATTCCGATGTTTTTCTACACGGGATACATGTTAAGAATATTTTTTGATGTGGTTAAAATTCGCCTTTATTGGACTTTGAAGAAGTTACTTTCGTCTGCTTTTTCGTAACAGGTAGTCATATGTAATTTTTATCAGTTTTCAATAATGATCGTAGTTATTTTTAAACAAGCCATGATAGTTTCTGGATTGCTAACATGCAGCTGAGCTTCGGATATTTTTGTGATTTTATTGATATTATCTGTGCGTATCTTTAACATCAAATGTACCTGAATGGAATCGATAAAATCAAAATTAGACGTAATTGGCTGTTACAGTATCGGGACCACAAACATAATTCTCGTTTTTCAACTGCCTGACTTGTATTTTCGCTTTTATCAAAGAAAAACTGTGAATGGACTGCATTTTCTCTCTTTGTTGACTTTTATTTTTAACACCCTGTATCTTATAATTGAATGGACCCAATAGTAAACAGCAAAATAATATTTTAGTGCGAAATGTTGTCTTTCCAACGAGCATAAATCTGAAATTGTATGGTCGATACTTAACAAAATGTCGTAAACAAAAAAAAAAAAAAAAAAAAAAAAAAAAAAATCAAACTAATATTTTATTTTAGATTTATGAGAATATGTTTTGAATCAATCTATAAAATAGAATGAAATAAGTGTAAGAAATGAAAATATTTTGAAGCTACTACATGTGAAATGAAAAATTAGTTGAATCAAAATCACTTGTTAAAGGTTCAGTATATAAATTTCAAACAAAATGATAAGTCACTCATGCAGTTATTGTATTTCCTAGGTGCTGATGTTTTGAATTCTGAAAGCTTGACTCTTATCAATAAATTATCATATTTCGAGGAAAAGGTTGGGATCAAAAGACGGTGGGTTTGACGTCACGTTCCACGGCCTTGTGTCTTGAGTTGGTGAAGCAATTTATCAGCTAGGCGAGTTTTTACCCAGCCCACCCATTGGAAGAATTTTTCATTTCTACCACTTTTGTATAGAATTTTTAATTAATAAGACAAAATTTCTGTGTTCTTCATGCAAATATTACTTGAGTGCATACCAATGAAACGTGAATTATGAGACCGTCAAAGTCTTACGAGTATTCAAATGGTATTAATATGGATATAGTACATAAAATAATTTTGAAATGAAAAATATATTGTTTTTTAGCCTTCTTATAGTTTATAGCCAACGCCATGGCACTTTCGTGTGCAAATTTTTAAAGTATACCATCCAATTTAAAAAAATACATATACTAAAAATTCTAGTCTTCTTTTATTACGAATAAAGTATGTTTAAGTAAAAGAAAAGTACACTGTAAAAGAAAACTTATTTTTACAGTTAAAAACTGTTTTTGTTTATAACTATGACCTTCCATAAAGTGAAATAGTTGAAGAAATGTCCCCAGTATTTACAATTATAATTTTCTACATCTTACAAGTAATAATTTTTTTTTTCAGTATTGACCAACATGAAAACGAAATAAAGATCGAGACTTAAATGTAGAAGGCTGTATGAAAGTATCACATTGTGTGTGTGCGTCATTTTTACTGCCAAATGAAAATATCAAAAATCATCAAGCTCAAATTTTTCATTAATTTCAATAAGGCTATTTTTAATCTCTTAACAAGCGTACTATTTTTGTAGAACATATATTTTACAGTCAAAATTATCATGAACTATTTTACACAGTGCTTTAGTAAACAAACTCGTCTTTTCTTTGCTTGCCGTTACAAAAAAGTGTGAGAATCACTGGTTTACAGTAATATATTTTATGCATATTTCAAATAATTTAAACACGTTTCTGCAAGAGAAATGAAATTGAGATGGAGTGATTCTGTTGCAGTGAGAGGGCATTGACGCTCGTCTTTTATTTTGTTTACGATTCCTAATTAATTTCTTTTGGAGAATTCTCAGAAATGGTTTGCGATGACATGACAATGTTGTGAAAATGACCAGTTGCCTCATATAAAATCTCAAAAGAGGCAGCAATTAAATTTTAATGATGCACTTTATAGGATCGATTGAAACCGATGAAGGTATTTAAAGTATATCATTTTGATGGATATTTACTGATAATGCTTCAAAAAAACTTTCAAGCCCATATTTCTTTATATTGTTTTGTGAATTATACTATGGAATCCATTTGCATAAATGAATACTACTTGCTGTAAGTTTTTTGAAGCTACTTTCAGCAAGTAATCTTGTATAAACAAGACATTATGTTTATTGCAAAATTTAACAAAAAATGAATGCAAATTAAGCAATATTTTCGCAAGGAATTTTTTTCTTTATTGTGTTACCTTTCGTCTTTATACGTTAAGTGTGAATGCATCGGCAGTTAATTTTGAAGAATTATGTTCGTCCTATATATATGGATTGATAAAAATGAACTTTGAAATCTTTGTGGTGGTTTAAAAAATTTTCTTTATTTTTGTACTGAAATAGATTATTTTTCTTGTTGTTAAATATGGTAAAGCATGTCTTTGGAAAGAAGCTACTGTTACAGTTACTGGTAACGCGCATAGAAGCAGTTTCCAGTAAATGCAAAAGCTACTTGAGCATATTTTTCTTGCAAGAATTTGCCATTTGAATTCCGATCCATGCCAATGGTTGTTGCTTTTTGCAGCAATGTCTGTCCAAGTGGATGGGTCCGGAAAGTTCGTGCCCAATTTTGGTAGGTAGCGCGAGAGACCTGACTAAATGTATCACAACTATTGAAAACAAATGACTTGTGTACACATTTAAAAAAAATTAGCTTTAGCCATATTTGGAAAAAAAATTTGATTACGATTCATTAATTTTTATCAGTTTTGAATTCTTTAGAATAGGGTCAAAATAAAATGCATTATAGGCATTGAATGCCTTTCTTTTTCCGAAAGGGAAAAAATGCCACACAAGCGGCAAATAAGATCTGCGCTGTTTATGGCGAGGATGCTGGATGAAGGATTTCCCTTAATGGGAAAAATTTCGACTCTTTGGTGGAGATCAAAACTCATTTGGACACATTTTTTGCCGAGAAATCTGAGAAGTTCTGGAAGGACGGATTTCTCAATCTACACTATAGATGAAGAAAGGTTGTGGAACAGAATGGTACCTATATAATTTAATAATGTGTATCAATATTTAAATAAGCTGCCTTTTAATTGAACTAAAATATCGGCACGAACATCCAGAACGATTCATAAGCTATACAAAAAATATAAAATTGCATACGCTGCTCTGTTATGTATTTAAAACTGCTTTTTTTTCTTATCCATTACAGAGAGAACGACCAGTAGGGGGAAATGATTTTCTCTCCCCCCCCCCCGACAAGGAAGGCCGTAAATTGAAAGCGAAAATAAAAAAGAGGAAATGATTTTGGAATCATACCTCTGAAATAGAAAATTTTGATATTGTGTGTTGAATTTTCCTTTTATGAAATTTGTTTGATCATCACAACTTGAGCATATTTACTAAGTCATCTGATGTTTCAATATTCACCGTGTCATGTTGTTAAGAAAAATCAAATCGCTTTATAAATGCAACTCTTTTGAGGAAGTGCATGGTGTTCGGAAAAAATTTTGATATGACATCAGTAAGAAATAAAAGTAAATTCTTTTCATTCATTTCACAAAATTTAAAAAGTTTGTCTCCCTTTATGAGAAAAATGCTAGCTAAGATCATTCAAAGATAATATTTAAACCAAAACCAGAGAAATTTTTTGGCATAAAAACAAGTTCTACCCTAAAAGGGCAAAATCACCAAATTCAAATTGTTTAGTCTTATTTCTTACTAAAGGCTGCGGTGATCTGGTTCGTTGGGAGCATCCCTCTCGTTACTGGTGGAAGGCAATGAGTTCGAATCCCGGATCAACTGAAGATCCGTAGTGTTCACTACAGGCGGTACGTTAAATATGTCGTGGTCGCAATGTCTACCAAGTGAAATGATACCTCTGGGGTAGCAGGTCGAAAGTTTTCTGCTTTGTTCTTGCTTCTAAATTCTGAAGTCTCATAGGCTGCTTCAATCTAATTGGCAGAAGAGATAAGTTGAGGGAAGCACACTGTATTTATACTTTTCTATTTAAAAAGTTGTTCTGAATATATAGGAATCATATCTAATACTTCAGTCATTCCCGTGATCAGAAGACAGTGAATCCCGTTTTAGCCGAAGATTCGTCGTGGCATTCAATTGGTTGCTGCAATGTCCTCTAAGTGAAATGATATCTCTGGCACTTCTGAATGACGACATCCACACAGCAGCTTACCCAACTTTGAGAACAAAATTGCATCCGTACCACAGTTGGCAGAAAATGGCAAAATAATGTCCTTTTTATGGTAATTTAACTCTGCAACTTAGGTAATTGAACTTTTTTTCTAACTTCTGTTACATGTGTACGAAATTTAAAGATAATCCGAATCGGTCTGCTACCAACTTAAAATCTGTGTAGGTGATTAAGTATGGAATGCTACCTAATAAAATTAGAAGATAGTAAATATAAAATTTTATTAATAAGAAAAAAAAATTTCTAGTCTGTTAATAAGAAGTAAACTTTCTAATATTATCTTACTAAGGTTTGGAAATAATCATTCATTTTGTGTGGCTTAAAAAAATCTTTGAACAAGGATAGCCATGGAATGTTATAGAAAACGTACTTTTTGATTATTTTATAGTTAGCATGAAACTTTTGAATGCATTCAGTCCTGCTTCCCCACCATTAGCTTTATGGCTCCTGAGTTCAAATATTGCGTTTGTAGTAGTTCCCTTTTTAAAGTGTATGTATCCGATCCTCCATGTGCAAACTGTAGAGGGATCAATCAGTTTTATTTTATAAAATACCTTTTTACAAAGGAAGTAGAAGAATCAACATTTTTATTACAAATTGATTGCTTCAGATTATTCAAAGTTATTTAAATACGGAGTGTCCTGAATGATTAAAAATATTTTCCAAATAACTCTGATAAATTGTAAGAAAGTTCTTTGGGGCTTTAGATTCTCAAAAAAAATGATTCAAAAGAAAGTTAGTTCTCTTGGTAAAAATGATCTAATATTGAATTACAATAAAACTTCAGAGTGAAAATAATTCCATCAATTTATAACCGTGTTACCGTTGATGCTTAGGCAAAGGACACGTAAATAAAATATTTCGTTGACAAGTGGTTTTGAATACAGTGTGATTCTAAATTGTTTTTACAAATTGAGGGAGGTGATAGTACTCATCTAAACTAGCAATAATTGCATGGGAAGATTCCACTCTAAGAGGAAGATAGTAGAAAGGGGAATCAAGAATCTAGTACGAATTTACCGTATGCAAATTTCTACTGAGAAGAAGCAACATTTTGTTCTTATTGGTTACCGGAGAAAGCCTATCAGAGTAAACATTGTCCTTTAAAAACAGCGCAACACCATCGCTTCAAATATTATCTGATAACATTGTCCGAAAATTCTCGTGAATGCTATCCAGCAGGCTTGACCTCCTCGCTCAACGGACCATTGGATTTTTTCTTCTGGAGGAATCCTTAGCCTGTGGATTCAGCTGAAGAACTCGTTGTCGACACCAGGAATATTTGAGAGGATGCTGGTGTCAAAGCGATACACGTGGTGGGTAGTTTGCTGCGAGGCTTTCACTTAACAACAAATATAATTGTGAAACTTTAGCTATTATTTCTTCGTTTACCCAAGACTATTGTATGTTCAGGTGATTCCTCTTCTCAGAGTGTAACTATTGCTTGTGTGGATGAGTATTACCACCCCCTCGTAAAAACCTTGTATATGTGTAAATTTCCATTGTGTAGCTCAAAAGCAGGTAATTTCTGCGTCAAGTTTTCGCTGCTCATCAGTCATTTCATTTGTATTAATCGATCGCAGTTCATCCATTGCAGATAAGCAGCTAAATTTTTATCCTTCGCAGAACTCTGAAAGTAGAAACTTGTCTATGCTTAAAAAAACTCATTCCAAATTAAACTTTTCATTGTAGCTTTAGATTAGCAAAGCTCAATGTAGTAGCTTTTCCAGTTCTCGGAGAAATGTATCTAAAACAATATAAAATTCATGTAGAATTAACTGTAATTATTTTTTACCGCTTATTTATATATTTTCTTTTACTTTATGATCGCTATAAAACACTTGTTTGCGTGTCATTTGGTTGTAAATTGAATAGTCATTTCACCTGACGTTCATTTTTTTAAAAATGCTTTTTGTTTTTCATGTGACTAATTAAAGAAAAGCAGGGAAATGTTCTGCTGTTCTTCGTTGAATCAGGGCTAATATTTCGATAATTTAACATTGTGGGTTTGCTCTCCAGCTGTGAAAACTCTTCAGCTCAGTATTGTGTCTCTCATATACAATAAACAAATAATAATCGCTGTAGAATTACCAACCAACTACCACATTACGAGAACTGAACGAATTTATATGAATCGCGGGAAAAACATGGCTCCCACTGTACATATTATAAGTTCGATTCCAATTTCTTACTGAAATAAAAATATTTTTAAAACCGAGAACTCGATTTATTGAGCTCTCCGCTGCAAAAGATAATGTCAGAAGAATAAACCAAACTTATAGAAACAGAATACTCTTAGATACCACGATTCTTCGCATCTCTTCCCATCAAGTGGCTCTTTGAAAGTTTCTTGTTTGCATTATGGTCCTTGCATAAAGTCAGTTATATTTTAAATAATAAATTACGTGTAGTCCACTTTCCATAGTCATAGACTTGTATGATGGCATTAAAGATAAATCCCTTACCATCCCATCCTCACTAAGCCTGGAAGTGAACACCATTGTGCTTTCGGGCACATATTGGATCGTGTTACCTTTTTTTGCAGACAATAAACAGCGACCTGTAGTTTAAATTATAAACCAAACCAATACAGAAATCTCTACCTGAAATGGAAGTTGAACCTATGAACTTGTTAACCGCAGGCTAGTCGGATCTAAAGGTCGTAAATTTGGAATCCTCTGCATCATGAATTAAACATCGCAAACAGTACAATCACACGTGTTCAACTATTTGAGGGGTTTGATGTCCGATGCAGGAGTTAGAGAACTAGTAAATAGATACATGAGTGAATTTATGTCATGTTAACCATTAAGTGTCACCAGAACTCCTTCACGTAGCAACACTCTTTCATCTTTTATGGCACAGTTTTTGGATTTTACTTGACCCATGAGAAAAGAAAGGTCCGGCATCAAAGATCTGATTGGCCTTTGCATGAACATCAGCTTGAAAAAAGTTCTTGTGCTTTGTTCACCAGTTCATAATGCGTCGGAGAGTCTGAATGAAAGTCAATGCTATTCTCAGTTGGAGATTATCTTTTTTCATTGCATGGTCTTTTTAAAAACATAACGAGTTTCAATTGTTTTTATTACGATTGAGAAAATTTCAGATTGTTTTGGAGTTTTAAATCTTTTATCATAGAATTAAATTTATGTTTTAGAAATAGGAACAAATCTCATCCTAGCTATATAATTTATACATCTTTTCTTATTGCTGGATATGAAATAATTTGTTTCACGTGAAAAGTATTTTGATAATCTGATTTCTATGAAAAATTGCGATGTTAAATATTTTATTTGATTTTAATTTTGTAATTCGTTTTTATAGGACATCAAGATTGTGAACCCAGTCTCATCTGGATAACTGATTGGTAAGAACACTTTTTTTTTTAAAATTAAACATTTAAATTCCGTACATTCAGTAAAATAGCTGAAAGTAATGAGCAGTCTCTCAAGAATTTACCTACTCAAGTTCTATAACACCGATTTTAGTATTACAAAAGTATTTTGTTTCTGACATTACTTATCGGTTTGAAATAAATAGCATACATTAAAAATATGCTGTGTGCTTGAAAGCAGTGCAGAAGGGTTTTCCCTTCGTAGATATAAAGGAAATGACAAAACTTATTAAATGTACTTTAGTTGAAAATCATGGTTTCGGTTAACTTACGGTGCCTTAACGTAGATCGCGAAGAAAAATTGTTGGCGGCATTGGAAGTTGATGGCATTCAAAAAAACTTGAGAATTAATTTGAATCCAGATTGATGCGCAAAAAATTTGAATTGAATGCTTTCTGATGAGATTTATTGCTTCACATCTCTTCACTCTCCAAAACTAACGGAAAGATACTGACAATCAACATACAGCGTACCACTTCTAATAAATGAAGCACTTTTTCCCTTTGAGATTCATCTTTCTTGAAAAGCCTGTATTAATGTTCTCTAATGGACGTCACCCCTAAACTGAAGATGAAAATGTTATCACAATAAATATCTATGTGGAACAGTTTCTTATATAGTCAATACTTGATTCCCATTTTTCACGTACCAGATCTTGTTGTAAGCCCTTGAGGACTTTTATTAGGTAGTGGGCCCATATTCACGTGCCAGAAATCCCGAGCGTTATTCAATACTGACCTTACTTTTAATCCATGATGAATCCTAATGAATGGAATCGATCTTCATTTAAAACTACAGGTCTTTGTTGAAAAACTTCACCCAAATCATTGCAAAGATTGTGCGCAGTAAATCGTAGGATGTTTTAATTGTGGGTTTTGAAATCGCTTCTTCTCTTTGGTAAATGAAGCAAAAAATATTATTCGATTTATAAACTAGTCTAGGATAACAATGTTACTTAGTTTTTGGATAAAAGGATTTTTCCATAAAATTAATATATATAATTAGCATACATTGGATTTATAAAAAATAATAAGCATTTTATTTTTCTTGATGGATCAAACTTTAGAGTGGACCTCATGCAAACTGCTGCATAATGATTTCTAATCTCATTATAATATAAAGTCAATTGCTCCTCAATTGGATTGTAACTGTTGCATAATTCTTAGGCATCGTAATATACGATATTTTGTTGAAAACATATTGCTTACATTTTCCTGTAACTGAAAAAAGCGTCTTCTCCTGTTAAGTATATACAGTCCAAGAATGAATCTGTCTCCCTGCTCTGAGATTACTTTCTCCGTTGCGCACCAGGAAATATGTCAACGGACCAGTAATTCTCTCTTTTGTGTTTGGAAGGAACATTTTTACTCGACCTTTGATATCTTGGAAAAGATTTCCGTTAAAGGAGAACTTCATCCTGAATAAGCTGATTTCAGTGTTCGGGAAGGCTTTTATTCCGTATAAATCTAACAGTCAATGTATACAAATATCGTTCATCTTCTGTTTTGAAGTCCTGGAAAAATTCTAAATTAACTTTAAAATATTGTCTTATTAAATCTATCATTCATAACATACTTAGACATAAGTTTATGTCTGAGTTTTCTGCACTGTACTATGGTTATACTTTGACATCACCAGCAAAAGATACCTTCCAACACTAGCCACGAGTTGCTCGGATTTATTTAAAAGGTGCAACGGTGGAGTTTCATAGCCTAGCGCAGAATGGGGTCATTTCATTACCTTTAGGTATAATATTGAACATTACACATTAATGACAAATATTCGAATAATTCATTGATGTAAGGGAGAGAAAATGTGCAATTGTGTAAAGGAGTGAGTGGTAAGAGTGGATAGCTATGAAAAGAAAATATTATGATGATGGAGAAATTCAAGCTAAAATTTTATTTAAAATTCCATGAAAAAATTGATAAACATTATTAAAAGTTATCAGGAAAAGATGAAAATAGAAATCAGATGAATTGTATGATTTTGTGATAGTTTTACAATTTTAATTACGTTCATTTTTGCCTATTCATATTTTTCGATAAAAATAGTAATTCATTTTGAGAAAGTTTAAAAAATTGTTTCGTTTTTTTATTATTTTTAATCTATTTTCATGCGTTATTAAAAAACAGAGAAGATGACAATTACTCAACCACGTTCAGTCTTAGAATAACGAAAATATTTATTCCTTCGATATACAATCAATATATGATTGATATGTACGTTGTTGTGTACAGTGATTCCACATGATAACCAACATTTTATGCACCAGTCATTTTTAAAGGAAATAAAAGTATATTAGAACTGCCTTCTTTAGAAACACATGAGAAACATTGTTTCCGCCCTCATATCGTTTGATTTTCAAGTAGACTTGCTGCCGATGGAATTTTGGATTGAATTCAGAGAAAATATTTAGTGATAATGCGTCATAGGTGCTGATGCACAAAATGTGAAAAATTGCACAAGTTAGCCGTAACGCTGGATGACAGAGAACATAAAATGGAAATCGTTTCTCTCAGAACATTTAACTAGAGTGTAAGTCGTCCAAACTCTGCATTCCTCACAGTTCAAATAGAAATAATTTTTAACTAAACTGTTACTTGTGTCATCACTAGAATAATTTTGTGGTTTGCTTTTATTAGAGCATCATTTCCTCGCTCAAGTTTTTAGGGCAAGAAAAAATTCCTTTTTTTATATTTACCTAGAAAGTGGGGAAAAAACTGATGTTTGCCGTCAAAATACGTCTTTGATTGCATTAAGGTGCCGGTGATGACGTTATGAAAATTTATTGGTTTTATTTTCCCTAATGGGTTCCATATGGGATTGATCATTTTCAAATAATTTTAGTTAGAAGAAGGTCACTAAAATGCAATAAAAATGGGAAGACATGATATGAAATATGAACTTTGTGTAACATTCCGGAGAACGTTGAACCTACAAGAACGTGATAAAGAATGACAATTTTTTATGCTGTGGAGATTGGCAACATTTATCAGGCATCGAACTGCCTCGCGAGTGGTCAATTATTCTCTTGAAAGAAATGAAGTAGGGAGGCGAGGAGTTTCCTCTGAAAATAATTGCCTAATGATATATTTCGTAATTGTTCTGATACACGCTCTTCAACATCTCAGCGCAATAAATAATAAAAGGGGCTCTCTCTCTTAATAAATGCATTTCAAAAGATCTATTCAAGTATTTCCTAGGACATAGAGCTCTAAAAAGTCAATTGAAGCATCTTGTTAGTCTTTCTTTTTATGAGTTCTACTCCCCCGCAGACCGAATGAGCACGCGTGGTGTAAAAAGTAAAGCAACATTTATACTTTGAGATGAGCAAGCTCGTAGGTTCCAATCTTACTTCGGTGTTTCAGAATACTCTTTAATGCAGAAATGATCTTTGGGAAAAGCAGTTGTGTAATTGCTTCAAGCGGTTATATATATATATATATATATATATATATTATGAAAATTAAAAAAAAGTGAATCGTTGATATTAAAACTGGTCCTTTAAAGCTTGTCAATTTTGGTGAAACTCCATCGATTAAGTTAATAAATAAAGCAAGATTAAGTTAACAAGACCGTACAAAGTTATAATTTTTTGTTAAAAGATATATTTCTTAACCAAACAATGTCTCTAACCAAAATATATAACTTTGTATAGTTTTATTAATTAATTCTTGCTTTATTTATTATATACACTGACGGCCAATAAGTATTTGGACACCTGTGATAGAAAAGAATTTAATTCAAAATCAATAGTTGGTAGAGCCTCCACAGCTTAAACCCTCCGGGGCATACTTTCCACAAGTCCCAGAGGTTCTCAATAGGTCTGGGCAGGCCATTGTCACCTTAATTAACCTCGAGGCATGACAACTGGCGTCCTGAAAGTAACAGGGGTCCAATTCAATATAGGAAGCACATTGTTATCCAAATTGTGCATCGGTGTTGAATTTACCATGAGGATGTCAATTATTAATTTAAGAATGTAGAGAAGGGGAATTGTTGAGCTTGGATGGTGACATCAGATGCAATAAATAAATAAAATTGCTGTTCTCCTTTCAGGATTCTTCATTACATTTTCGCGAAAAGATTATCCTTCTAATGTCATCCGATGTGTTTTATTTCATGTAACAACTAGAAAATTTTGAATTTTAGTTTTAAGAATTGAATTTTTCTTGTGAATGAGTTAAATTTGTCGATTGGAACTGGAAAAAAAAATGTCTCTTAAGTATCGATTTTGTTTGATTTATTTATTTTATAAGCAGCCCATTTACTCTGAATTTGAAATTTTTGTTGTAACGACCGTAAAAAGATTTTCTGCCGAGAAATGTTATATATAGAATATCCTGAATCGAGTGGAGACAATCTTGTTAAAATAGTTTTAGCGCATTATTAAATTTCCTAGGGACACTGTCATAATTTTATTTGTTTAAATAAAAGATAATTTTAAATTTTAAGCTTTTGGATTTTATTGACCATTTTAGCATTAAAATTGTCGAAAAAAAAAAATGTATACAATAAAGAGTAGTACATTGTTCTTTTTTTAATTTTATTTCAAGCATTGTATGCTCTCTTTTTCCAAACGATGAAATGAATCTTATCCGAGATCTGCCAACTATTTTCTCGCAATTTGAGGCTCCATCTTTCATTCTCTGAAAAGAAATTATTAAAATGTATAGAATTTAGCTTTTCAGTTTTGTATAAAAAATCATGGTTTTTGAACCTTATCAAATTAAGCTTTTTTCCTCCAAAAATAATTAATATCTTTCTACTAAATTTTATCTAGTGTTTTCACATTTTTATTTCGCTCAATCCTATCCATTATTATTAATTTAGACTATTTTATATTTCTTTTCTGAAATACACCCGTTTATAGGGTAGGCAACCATTCATACAAGGATAGGACAAAGAGAGAGAAAGTATATCCATGCCGGGATTCGAACCCAGACCTCCCTATCCGCAGTCAGGTACGCTGACCACTAGACAGAGTAAGCGGCATAAATTTAAATGTCATTGGAATATGAAATACTGGATATAATGGCATATTTACCTTGGATTTATATTACTCAAGTTTAAAAATATATGATTCATTTTTAAACTTGAGTAAAAGTATCAAATTATACTTATAGTATTGATTTGATTTTATATATTAGAATAAATTGTTCTTGATATACAGAAAATGCAATTATATTTTAGATATTTTGCAACTGAGGAGCATCTCTTTTTCTACAGATAACTGTATTAATTATTCATGCTTAAGCGTTATTAATTATTTCTCTAATTATTACTGTTTCGCTAACTTAGAAATTTTAAAATATGTCAATATACATATTGCGTGTTACTCTTTTGAAAATAATCTTCTAGCGAAGATTTAAAGATTGATTAGGCAGTCAAAAATAATATATAATTAGAATGGAAAATAGGTGTTTGCTTGTATTTCTTTACATAAGGAGGGATAAAAAATATGACCTAAACTGTATCTAAGCAATACATAAAAGGTGCCCTAGACAATGAAAACGTTCAGAAACTTTGCGCCTCCTGTCTAATTTATTTAATTTTTAATCACTTTCTAATCTTTATTTAATGAAAAACTGAGTGCGAAAAATGAACTGCTAAATATTTAAAGAAACAAATGAACCATGAAAATTATTTAAAATTAAAACTGATAAAATGAGAAATTTGATGTGCCAACGATATTCTTTAAACGAATTTCTCAATCAATAGTATAATTCCGTTAAATGAATCGAAAATAGTTACAAAAACATCTCTCACTTGCATCCAACTGAATTTCTGAGTATTCATTTATTTTTTAGTTTTAAAAACGGGGTGTGAAAATTACACTCTTTCAATCAACAAAAAATCTATTTAAATATGAGGCAACGCTGTCAAAAATAATAGCTCCAAGAATATTTCAGATTTCGAAGACAGTGATTCAGTGTCGGATAACTGAGAACCATGTGTGCCTCTCAGTAAAACCTTAGAAAGTAGTTTTTTTTTTTCCCCATCAAATTAAAAGAACAAAATCACGTCAAAAAATTTGTTTGAAATATCTTTTATATTCTTATACTCGATTCTTTTAGTAAAGTATGTGATATTTCTTAACATCAAATTGTGTCAATTTTTTGTTGAGGTATAATTTAAACTGAAATGAAATACTCGTTTGTAAATGAAGATGAAAATTCTTTTTAATTAGCTTTCAAGATTTGGACATAATTTCACTCGGCAGCTGGAATAATGAACGAGTTGGCTATCTTTGGAACGCATCCAACTTATTTTGCTGTCAGCCAAATTAATAGTGGCGTTTATGAACTTCCTTTTCTCGCCAGAATAGGCTGACTTCCCCTCCGGAAGAACTCTTGAATGGAAAGCTCTGTGTTTCGGAGTCGACCTTGCTCGTCGTCTTTCCAAGGCCTCTTGAGAAGTCCTGGAAACGTTTCATCTCGCGTTACTTTCTCGGAGCTCCACATGAAATTGTGGCGTCTATGTATATAATATACTGGTATGCATGCGTACCCTCAGTGAAGTCAAATTACAAAAACAAGGCTGACCATGAACTATTGGCGATCTTCAGAGTTATGGGATTTTTGCCATTGTTGAATAACGAAAGATCTGTATCTTGCTTCCTCTCTTGCGATGTCTGACCTCCAATCTGTGAAAATGTTTTCCTGCAAAACACTGTGAATGCTGTCTTACAACGGATCCACAGCGTGAACAGTACATATCAGTACACCCACAGTACAGTACATCCAAGGGCAGTGTACACATATTCTTTTCGATTCAATTTGAAGCGCAAAAAAATACAGTTGCCACATTATTATTTGTTTATCCAGTGAGATTATATCGTATAATTTAATGTTTTACCATTTATAGATTTTATCTGAAACAATTAAATATAAGTAAAATAATAAGCCTCAGTGGTAAGAAGAAGAATGAATCGTAGATTTTTAAAGAGCTCTGCTATTGAAGTCCCGTCCCATCTTGCCTTGCAAAACAATTCTATACTTGGCTACTCAATATAATATTCTTTTTGAGGAGTATAGCAAATGTAAAAGTATATAAAACATTGATATATATTTTCATTATTGTAAGCAATATTATTTACATACGTAAACTTGCTGAATGGTATTTGATAAGACAAATTTTGTGAAAATTTATTTAGAAAAAATATAAATTTGTAATTTTATGCATCAGTAGGCAACAGAAACCATTTCGGAATACTTTACAAAATATCAGCTTATATTTTCACATCAACGACCCTTACCTTTTTAACTTACCTCAGTTATACCCAACTGCTTGCATATTATCTTTAATGAGAGCTATATCGCCTAATTTAATATTTTCCATTTAAAAAATTCATCTGGTTGTCTTACAAATTACTCCAGCATTTCCAAATTGAGTGCGTCATCTTTGCAGTTTTTTCTCATCTATTTAGATACATTTTAGTGAAATTGGCTGTACTAGATCGGTCAAGAAGACAATGAGCACTTGTCAATGTACCAAGTACATCAATAGCAGTTAAAGGACGAGAATTCCTTCCACTTCCACCATAATTGTGAGTAATTCTTCAGGGATATGGTTAGCTTTGCTTAATATGTTTAAAATGATATTGAAACTTAACAGTCATTTTCCGTAAACCTCCGAAATTAAGAGCTCTTGGGCTTCCACTTCAATCTTAGCTATTTTGCTAACTTTCTTCTATCTCAAATAAGCGGTACCATTTTTTGATTTATTTGCTGCGACAAAGCCATAATCTAAAATGATAAAAGAGCTCTATGGCAAATAAATGGTTTTAAACAAGAAATCATTGATTCCGATGTAACATCCGCGAATATTTTCAAATGTAATATCTTAATAACTTGCCAAACAATTATATAAATATTAATTTTTGGTAATTGCTCTTTCTTAAAGTTATTTCCATGTGGAGGATATTGCCACGTGAGATGTTAACTCTACGTACGTGATGATAACTAGGACTTACGTAGCACACTCCAACCACCTTCAATGAACATACGTATCTTCAGTTGAGTCTGGATTCGAACTCCTTACCATCCGATAATGAGTCCAACACTTCAATCAACTTGGCCAACTCGAACCTAATTGGCCTTCAATTCGTTTCACATCTCTAGCATGCGTGCTTCGGAATTGTTTTAAACCTGATGTTGTTGTCGAATGAATTGAGCAAGAAATAACTACCGAGAGCGACCAGCCATTATCAAATGTTCCTACGTATAGCTGAAGTTAGTTTTCCATCCATAAGATCTTTATTCTGATTCCTGTTCTGCCTGGACGATCTGTGTCATTACGTTTACAGAGTTATTGAGCTACTTCTGCACTGTACAACCTCTATTAAGTGCTGTGTAAAAAATCTAATTGGAGGAAATATTCTTAGTAACTATTACACATTTCCACGTACAGGTCTTATAAATATGAATTCCTATGAGTGATGTGCCATAGAAAGTTGTACATTCCCGCATCTTTTCCGTAAAATGAGGAAACTGATTTGAGCTTTCTGAGCTGGCGTCATTTCTCTTGGCATCGTGCCTAAGTTGTGAAGAATTCCGAAGTCAATTTCTCCTGCTGATTATTATTTCGAACACTGACTTGTTTTCAGATTGTATCTTTATAAAATTAATCCGTTTTAAAACTTCTAAAAAGAGGTTCTTTCTGTTTGTGCGGCGAAAAATACACTAGAGTTCATTTTTTGCAGTTCATTCACCTCGCATAGCTCTGCTGTGGAGATGCTTCTAGTCTGAACTAGCTTAAACTTGAAAAAGACATGTCCTGTGTTAATAATACATAGCTGATATTTTGAATACATTCCCTATGTAATCGACATGACAGTAACGAAAAGGCTCTTGCCAACTCTTGACTTCCCGAAGCAAAATTTTGAGAAATGTCTTAAATCTAACAAAATGAGTTTGGACTTGTCCCTTGGAAAACGTTTTGCTTAAAACCCTGTAAAAAGACTGCCAGATTTCAAAAACACATCACCTTAATAAAATAGGTATTCTTCCATCTAATACGTGCCATATTTGCTATTGAGATATCATCAATGCAAAACATCTTATATGCCCAGAACTAGTTAAGGAATCTTAGAGACATCAGGTAAGATAAGATTATGTATACTGGAACTTTCATTAACTGCTTATAAAAAGTTTTATGTTCCTTTCTTTGCTTAAGACTTTTAACTTTTGTTTCCACGTTAATTTGTTCCTGGTCTTATTGTTTATTCTTTCGTTATGTATAATGTGTGTTGCTAAAGTTGTGTTATGTCTGTCCAATAAAGCCATATATAACAATCCTTAACAGAATAGGATTTGAAGTTAACCTAAAAGAATGGACGCATTGTACGGTGCGCAGGTTGAATTTGCTCAGGGACTGAAATCATGGGACCATAATTAAAAAGTTCCTGATTTAAATCTATATCTCTTTTTTTATGTAACGTTTGGGTAAGAAAGACTAAAAATCACAATATTTCCCAATATGTAATTCTAAGAGAAAGATATGTCGCAAGGAATTAAAACCTTGAAACTACCTGTTAACCTTAACGACATACCTAGCTGCAGAAGACAAAAGCGCTTTAATATTCCATAATGACTAGTATCGAACCTAAAGTCTACTCAGAAGAGCGTGGTTTTACTCTTATGCCACGGTAAACTAACTCACTTGTATCAACCTTTTTACGGATAGTTATTTTTGGCTCTCGAAACTATTGAAGGAAGGAACTATCGTGACTTATAATAGCTGTAAGTAAAAACTTCCAGGTATGAATCCAGTCCTGAACATTTGTAAATTTCCATCTCACGGCACAAGAAATCCAATCTGCAATATTTGTTTCCCGCTCTTGATTGGAATTCAATAAAAATGCCACCACTGAATGTTAAATACTGCAGCTTTTAATTTAAGAAGCCAGGATTTGTGTAATATTGAGATACCGTCTGAGATGGGGCGTCCCCACCTGCGTGTTCATTCATATCCGCGATTCATCCGGCCAAGTTCATTTTTCTCTCGCCGGATTCAGGAGAAGATGCTGGCCGACAACCTTTTTTGGTGGCCTGCACGTGCGCTCGTTTTCCTCTCCGTATGGTACTCGGCCTTTCATTTTCTGTGCAGCTTGTGATTGTGAATCTGTATTTGAGGTTGAGCTTAAACTTTGAAAACCCTTAAGCTAAATATTTCTGGTAATTCAAGTATGTCTAATAAATACGCATTTGTTTTTCTAAGGAAATGTTAAATAAAAAAGTTGCATTTTTATCGTAAAATTCACAAAAATTAATGTTGAAATTTTAAATCGTTAAAGACAATTTATGAGATTCGCTTCGATGCTTTGTCAACAAATTGTATTTATTTTTTATGAATGTTTTTTTGTAGTTCATATACCAAATGTTTATACAATTAAAAAAAATCTGAAATCGTAAAATTTCCCTCTGTGACTGCGTGGCATACTTGAAAAATATTTTAAACAAAATATAAATTCTTTAATTTAAAAATGCTTAAATATAATTTAAAGAGCTTGAAGCTTTGGCTCTGATGCTGTCTATCTATTGGTGATGAGAGGTTTGTAAAATTCCATAGAAGACATAAACTGCATCAGAATGTGAGGATGAAACGACTGGAAATAAAATTTACTCAACAGTCAAGTATTCTCTGCATATCCAGTTCTTTCAAAATAAGAACGTATCGGGACTATTTTCTCATGAAAGAAGTTGGTATGCAATGATCTTTACTGCATCCTGTCGACGAAACAGGTACATGACGCAGTCTGAAACATCTCGGCCAATTTTGACTCAAGTTCCTTTGATAGGACCGAGTGAAAAAAGTAATTGTTGATGTAGAATACGTTACTGAATCTCAAAGAGCGGAACTCCTTAAAACTTTAGCTAACGCTTGGAAAAAACTTATTAATTATTTGCTGAAAATGAAACCATCACAGAGTGTCAGCCTGACAGTTTTGCTGTTGAACCATTGCTGATGAAAACCATTTCATGTATGAAATATAATGTTAATTCGTAAAAACAAAATCCTCCAAATGACCCAATTATAATATGTTGGAATACGGTGCTTTATTTGTAATGTTACAGCTGTTACATTTGTTTATCTTTAATGTTATTACCAGGACTGAACTGAAAAACGTTATTTTGATCGGAATGAAACTGCACTGCAAAAAAATATTGTTTTATTTCGGTTCAGTCATTTTGTTACCAATACTTTCTAATTTAATGTCATACATATAATGATTATTACATGTATATCGGTTTATTTTCTATTTACTAATAATTTTCTCTTTCGCATGAAACTATTTGTAGAAGGCAGATTTAATTTAGTTGTAAGTCAATCATTTACGGATGTTTGTTTAGAGGTAGGCAAAGGAAGGCTTTTACGGCTGTATATAAGGCCAAAGAAAGAAATGTACCCATTTACGTGTCTGGTCAGGAAACGTAAAGAGGCTAGTAACATTCGGGATTAATTTTTAAAGTGTAAGTGTATTGGTCAACTAGAAGAAAATAGTCAAGTGAAGAATAAATTCCCATTTAACTCTGATCCAGCTCTATATATTGGTTTTTTTGCCCTAAATTCAGTTTCGTCCATTGCAGAACAAAAATATATTAACATATAATGTGTTAAAATCTTTATGGGAATGCAGAATTCAGGTCATCTTAAGCGAAAAGTAATTTAAATTACTATGCAGACAGTAAATCAGTGGGTATTAAAATTTTAATATCTAGCTATCCCTAACGCGGAAGTAACTGTGAAACTACGAAGTGAATTAAATTTAAGCAATTTTTACGGAATTAGGCCATTTTTTTTTTTTTACAAAATTTTAAAAATTTCGTTTGCTAATATTTAATAATGTGTCATCTAATATTGTTAATAGAATGTGATTGTTTGATAAGAGTAGTTTATTTGGACTCCCGTGTAATTAAATCCTGCTTTCCATGTCTTAAAAGTACAGTCTGTGCAACATTTTAAAGAATATTTGGAACAAATTACAATTTTTGGAGAAATCAAAACGAAGAAGCACAATCTACTGAAAACGACGATTTAAGAATTGGAAATAAAACATGTAAACTCCTGTTTCTACCGAGAGTGACATTAAATTCTTTTTAAATAATTTTGACAATGAACATGGAAAGAGAATATAATTACTTCTTTAAGATTGCAATGAAGATGCTACACAAGTTGATAGAGCGGATTTGAAATTTATCCTCCAGACTACAGAAGTAATCGCAGTTGTGGAAGAAGATATTTTAATAAAATTAGAGGCAATGTGCATGTTAAGTAAATAAATAAACATATTTTTTTACATTGTTATTGCAAGCTGCGATTTTGATAATGGATAACAATGTGTGCTCTCATCCTGTATGCCGGTTAATTGACGATTAAAACAAGAATAAAATCCATTTATTTTTGATAGAATAATATTTTTATCAATTATAATATCTTAGATATTATAATTTATAAAATTATGGATTATAATTGAGAATATGCATGAAATAAAGTTCGTAACTGAACGGAAATATTTTATTTCAGTATAACCGGAACGATGATGATTGACTCCATGCATGTGAAGAATCATTTCTTTTACCCAACAATATCTTTTACTGGAAATGTCTGCCATCCATGTGCTTCGTCTATAGCAGGAATGGCCAAGACGTCGACCGCGAAGACATTTTAGGTAGTCCGCTCGACCATCCCGATAGTGATCTCGGATATTAACAATTTAATTTATGACATATGTCATAGAATCAACGAATTATTTAAAATAAAAATTTACTACAATTTTTGATTTAAAACCTAAAACAAACTGCAATGTAAGGCACTGAATTTTTCGTTTTACAGTGGAATTAAATCGAAACAATTTGACAAAGTGCGATGCTTAGATTATATCCAATAGCCTGTGCATGATAGCGACGCGCTGAGTCGTCTAGTCCAGTGTTTCTCAACCGCCGGTTCGCAAGAAATATTTACCGGTTCACGAAATATCCAGCTTTTATAGGCCGACCACCGATACAGTACCTACATTACAATAATAATAGTTTACTAGTTTAAAAAATAATGTAATCTATGATGAAAATTACAACAAACTGGCAACTATGTACCTAATCGCGTTTCATAAATTGCCGTACCACCAGCGTTGCCAATCTATTATAATAGATCTATTATTATTCAGCATTCCTTTTACGTTGTCACGTTACTCACCAAATCTGTTACTATTTTGAGTTTTTATGAAATTTACAGAATTACCCTTTACCTAAATTAAAAAAACAAACTGCCGGTACCTCGGCACTCTTTTTTACTATTCTATGAAATCTATTACATTTTGAACTGTCGACTTATTCCTTTTAATCAAATTGTTCTGGCAACACTGCTTAGAACACTAGTTAGGATGTGCCTGTTTGCCTTGGTACCTTGTGTATCCCTGATTACTTAAACGCTGACTATCGCAGTATCTCAGTGTTCAAGGCGTCTGGCGTCTTGATTACGTTTTGTTTTTGATTTTGGTTATTCTGCACACTTGGGCAATTCTTAAAAACTTTTTATCAGCGTAAGTTTTTAATAACTTTTGAATTTAATATTATGCTATAACTACTATTTCTGTAACTTTAGGTATATAAAATCATTAACCAGAATGAGTAAGAAGGAAACGAAACGCACATTACTAAATTTCGTGCAAAGAAAAGATTTTCAAAAACCAAGTACGTCGTCCGCCCCTTCGAATACAGATGAAAGTGAATACAGTCCACAATCTTATCTGTAAATTATAACAAACAATATGCTTTAAAAATTATATATGTCTTCATGATTTATCTTTGTGAAAAATTATGCATTGGGTCGAATTATTAATATTATCGGTCCGCGCGAACGTGCCGAAATATTTTACCGGTCCTAGGAGTAAATTCAGTTGAGAAACACTGGTCTAGTCTACCCGTCACTTCTGGCGGTTTAGTTACACTTCTAAGTTAATCGTCTTACGTGGCAGGTCGCTCGCTTCCTACCGCACTGATACGAATTTGTTTCAAAACTGTTGAATGTTCGAGCTGTTGTTCGTTACTGTTGATACGAAACTGTTGAATTTGTTTTTCAACAACCCGTCCAAAATGACTCAGCCAGGCACCAGTGCTAAGAGAAGTAAAACATACCATTATCACAATGAGTGGGAAGATGATTTCTTTCCTGTTATGGTGAAGGAGAAATGTGTTTGTCTCATATGTAACTAAAGTGTGACATTACCCAAAAAAAAAAAAAAAAAGGGAAATGTCGAAAGACATATTAAAACCATGCATTTAAAATATGCTACAGACTTTCCAATCGGCAGTGAACTTCGAAAAGTTAAAGTGCATGAATTAAAGTCGAATTTACATTAACAGCAATCGGTATTTACGAAATCGGGCACCAACGCTAAAGCAGTAACATTGGCGTCGTTTAAAATTACTGAAGTTTTGATAAAGCGAAAAAAACAATTCGAAAGAATCGATAAAAGAAGCTTTCATTAAAGCAGGAGAAGTGCTTTTCCACGATTTTAAAAACAAATCTGAAATAATATCGTCAATAAATAATATTTCTTTGTTTCGTAACACTGTGATGCGACGGATTGAAACTATGAATAATAATATGGAAAATTTATTAAATGACGATTTAAAGCTTGTAAGTTCTTATCACTTCAATTTGATAAATTCACAGATATTAGTGACATTGCATAGTTATGCATTTTTGTGAGAAAGGTTTTCGAAGATATGACGTCAAAAGAATTATTAACTATAATTCCATTGAAAGGACAAACGAAGGGACAAGATATCTACAATTCATTTAAAAACTTTATTGATAAGACAGGATTTGTAATATGTAAATTGGTCTCTATTACAACAGATGGAGCTCCAGCAATGGTCGGGAATCGAACTGGTTTCATTGCCTTATGCAATAATGATGAGGAAATTCCCAGTTTTACCACCTATCATTACATTATCCATCAACAGGTATTGTGTTCAAAAACACTTAAGTCTATTGATATAATGCCAATTGCTTATAAAATCTTCAATTCAATTCATTCAAGAAGTCTTCAGAGACGACAATTTCGGGTGCTTTTGGAAGAAACTGAATCAGAGTACGGAGATCTCTTATTGCACACAGACGTGAGGTGGTTAAGCCGTGGTGCTTTTTTAAAAAGATTTCGTATTCTGTTACCAGAAATAAGAAATTTTTTACAAATAAAAGGAGAGCACATTACTGAATAGGAAGATAGGAAATGGCTCATAAAACTAGCTTTTCTCTGCGATATCACTGCAAAACTTAACAACTTAAACCTAAATCTACAAGAAAAGAATAAATGTTTAACAGACATGATGAGTACGATTAAAACTTTCAAAGAAACGATAAAAAGGAATGCGTCTCAATTAAGAAGTATGAATTGAGAAACTTCAAAAACATGGAGGAAGAGTGCGTCCATAATCCAAACCGAGACTTCGAAGATTTCGCTGAACACTTAGATGTTTTGTTTGAAGAATTTGAAAGAAGATTCACTGACTTATTTAGTTTGGAAGAAATACTCAATTTTATGATATTTCCATTTAATGAAAATGTCAACATTGATGGAGTATCTGAAAAAATAGGACATTTAATAGATATCACATCAGTCACCGTCGAGGAAGAAATTAATAAATTAAGATGCGATATATTTCTTAAATCCAGAGCCTATTTAGCGATACTGATTTTTGGAAATTAATTTCTGAGGAAACGTTTCTAAATATTTACAAATTCATTTTGTATTACAAATAATATTTAGGATCGAGGTATCTTTGCGAGTCTGCTTTTTCAACCATGAACGAAAAAAAAAAAAAACATTAGTCGCTTTTAACAGATGAACATTCAATTTCATGTTTATGCATTGCAATAAGCTCGTACCAGCCACAATATGATAAACTTGTCGCAGATAACAGTGCCAAATTTCAACTAAACGAAGTGAATTGTATGGTCAGTTTTTAATATATGAATACTTTGATTATTTTCGTCGGTAAATTTTTATTTTGTAAATTTTTTTTTTTAAAGAAAAATTAGATAATAAAACTTTTTTTCTCTTAGCGAAAATATATAAACATATACGTTATTTCTGCCATTGGTAGACCGCCTTCGATTTTTTAAATGTGGAGTAGACCACGGATCCCAAAAGTTTGGCCAACCTGGTCTATAGTTTCCACAACATCTAGAATACTTGCACGTGTCCCTTTGAATGTGTTCCCAGGCGTTATATAAAAGGGAAGGAAATAAAAAATTGAAAAAATATCATGAAAACTAAAAAAACGGAAAAAATTTTTTTTTCTCAGAATTGAAAGTTCGGAAAAAAGAGAGGTTTCGAAATTTTAGCTCATAAAAGGGAGTTGAAATTATCATCTTGTTTATGGTGATCGGGTAGGGACTAGCCACTAGTAAGGGCCACAGGGCCTGGTTGGTTAGGATGCCGTTCTCGTTACTGGAGAATAGTAAGTTCGAATCCCAGCTTATCCGAAGATCCATCATGTTTACTAATGGTGATTGGGGCACGTAAGACATGTCGGGTCGTAATATCCTCCATGTTGCCATTCCAAACCTTTGGGAATGTTAGGAGCCAGGCCTTGGGTCTTACCTCGCATTCTATCTCCAAATTGTGACTTTGATTGAAAAACCCGGATGGTGCTGCCCTCTATGAGCCAAAGTCATACTTCCACCCTCGTAGTAAGTATTGTGCTACATTGTGACATAAGTAACAACACTAGCCACAAGTTCGTAAAAGCATGAGTGTTCATATATGAAAGGTTCGTAAAACGAGCGTAATGTGTTATTATAAATGTTATTCCTTATTTTTTTCTTGCTTATGCCCAAATTTTTTTGTGTGAGAGTGGATTCAAACCAATTTCTGAGCAAGATACCTTAAATTGTGTGCTATCTCTGGAAAAATTATTGTTTGAAAATTGTATTCCTGTGGTTTATGAGAAAATAATTATCTGAATTAAGCTTTTGTTAAGGAATGCCTTTTAAGGAAAGATTACAGAAAAAACACACATAACAAACAGACTTTAACCATACCGAAGTATGCTGCCATGTCTGTTGATAAAAAAGTACTGAAAGGAGCTTTTACAGTTAAAAAGAAACTGTTAATATGACAGATAAGATTGGAACTGCTAGATGTTTAAATTATTTTTTCAATTATCCGTATATTTTTTAACATTTTAGCCTTTTTGTTTGTAGCTCTAAAAGATCATTTTCAAGATTAAATCTTTGAAAAACTATCTCCACAAAAGAAAACAAAAGCTCGACTGGGTTCATCTCTTTTAAATAGATATAAAAAAAGTGTAGCTGAAGATGTCTTAAATATCTTTCAAAAGTAATAAAAACTGAGGAAAAGTTGATAAAAACTAATAGAAGTTTTCATTTCATTATATGCTTTGAATATTAACTGTGTAAAAGATTTCCAATTGTTATGCATAATTTCTGTCGTTAATCATTGATACTCCTAAATATCTTGAATAGAAACTTTCAATGTCAAAGTGGCTTTATTAATATTCTTATATTAGAGGAAGTAAAATTATTTTAAGTTATTTAGTTTTTTCCAAGAATTTGCTTCTTTCCGCGAAATATATTATTTGGTAGCATTGAAAATATGCACTCGTCCAAATTGTTTTCCAGAACTATTTCTGTACGTTTATATGCAAGTAAAACTTAATTTCTCAAATAATGCCCATTTCGTCCCCAGCTATCTGAATTATATTCTTATTTAATACACTTGTTTTTATGAACCTCTATTGAGCACTCATGTTTTTACGAACTAGTGGCTATTTCTGACACCACACAATGATAACTTTAATTCCTATTTGACACAATGATAACTTTAAT
>JAPDSC010012696.1:89615-153142 GCA_026290005.1 Latrodectus geometricus | reverse complement strand
ACACAATGATAACTTTAATTCCTATTTGACACAATGATAACTTTAATTCCTATTTACGAACGAAAATTTTGAAAAATCTCTTTTGCGAAGTTTTATTTATTGACAAATAGATTTTTCGGTTAATTTAATTTTTTTGTTGTTGTGATATTAATTGAATGCCTGAATCTCAATTCATTCTTGAAGAACGAAATGACATGTGCAAACATTTCAGACATCATGGTAGGAGACATTTGAGGCGAAAGAACTGTGGTGTGAATCCTGAAAGAATTAAACGAAAAAGTAATAAACACTAAAATCTGTTATTTGCCGAATAAAGAACAGCCTCTCGACACAATTTTAAAAGATCGGAAAAAATTCCTTGAAAACGGAAAAGTGCTCGCAGAACTTTGACACAGTGTTGTGGACAGGTAATGTGTCGTAAGGGCTCTTAAGCACCGACAGACTATGTTTGCTTCCATTTCTCGCTTAATAGTGGCTGGCCCAGTTATTGTTGGGAAGTTTTCTGCTTAGCGAAACACTCACAGCTCGAATCCCACATTTGGTTTGGATGTTGTAAGTACTTTGGACTCCACTTAAAACTGTAGGGCGTCTAACAAAGCCTTACGATACCTGAATGCTGTCCATTCAAAGCAAACATGCCCGTTTGGTCTATGTTATGATGCGTTTTAGTTCTTGAATTGGACATGAAGTTTAAATATTCATCATCTTTCTTTTTTAATAATTGCCTTCTCTAACTGAATGAAAGCGTAAAAAAAATTAATTGTGAGCGATTGCAATT
This sequence comes from Latrodectus geometricus, assembly GCA_026290005.1. Lineage (NCBI taxonomy): Eukaryota > Metazoa > Arthropoda > Arachnida > Araneae > Theridiidae > Latrodectus > Latrodectus geometricus. The sequence goes on along the minus strand of JAPDSC010012696.1, from coordinate 152,364 downwards.
GTCGAATTGATTTTTCCTTTGCGAATTAAAAATGTTCGTAATATTAGTTCGTGCATGACCGCACCTCTCTCTTACGTTGAGGCTGTTGCTCATTGCATAATTATTCGTATCGCGGATGGAAGTTTGTTAATGCCATTCTAATTTCTTTTTCGATATATACTTTTAAAACGATATTTCTTTTTAAAATAACAGAAAATTCAGCTTGGCATATTTATAAATTTGCTATGGTTCCCTCACCCCTTTTTGCACTTGGAACAGAATTATATGCTACAGTTAAAGACCGAAACCTGGTGAATATCGAGTTTCATCGGTGAAATGTCAACATTCACATTGGTGTATGTCCGAAATATTTGATAAATATCTTTAATTGTGACATACTCGGGCAAATGGTGAACGATATTCACCATGCATTAATGGTGAATGTTGAACATGACGGAGATTTATATTTTCTTCTCTATATTTCAATCGCGATAAAATGTCACAAGATTAACATAACTTTTTCGCCTACCTTTCTGAGAGGAGTGACCAATAACTTGAAACAAACAAGTCTTTCTAATTGGGGGGGGGGGAACAGGAATTAAAAACTTACTTAATTACACAGTGCATTTAAACAAGGAAAGAAAATAATAATAATAAAACACTTACTTAATTATGTCATTCAAATCTCATTTGTGTTGCAGCACATACAATTTAAACTATTATGACACTTTGTTGAATTGAACACGAATCCCTTGTTTTTATAATTGCGTTTATTTGTGGAACATTCTTTATGCTATGACAGCGTGTACAGCCTCCCAATTCATTCCCCTACTTCTCGAATTAGTTACAGCTATTTCTTGAGAAAAAAAATCTCATTTTTGGAAAGTAACTTTTCCATACAAATTTCGAACTGATTACATGTGTAAAGCTGCTTGAGGGTACCTTTTTTATTTGCCAGTTTATAGAGGTCGGAGTCTTCTATTCGAACAAATATCGCTAACACATTTCTGCTAATTGTACGACCACGTCAGGGACTTGTATTCGTACGGTATCACCGATTTGAGCTCAATTTTTTTTTTTTTTTTTAAGTTATTAAGAATTTTGTTGCTTGCCGATTCTCTTTCTGACTTCTGTTGAAGAATTCCCAAGTCTTTTGTGGGGCCTCGCACATCGATGACATTGCACAGTAAACCTTTCAGTGACCTGTGAATAGGCGTTTTTATTTTCTGTACAAATGAATTGGACACTGTTGTCACAATGGATGAATCCATCTCATGTTGTTCAACAGTGACTGAGTTCGAAGTTAGGGTCTTTCACGTTGAAGAGCGCTGCCACCAGGCTACAATAATTCATTTATTTCTTGGGTTGTCATTTTTTTTTCTCCCATAACCGATATAACCATTTTTAAAAAGATACAGCTTTCTTAGAATAGAACATGCAGAGTCTACCTTCTTGAAGAAGCTGATGAGTCCGAATAAATGGTTCAAGGAATGTTACCACTATTGTTTGTTATTGGTTGTTGTGAAACATCTGTAGTCAAGAATGCAGATACAAAGGACTTACAGGAGATGGGAATTCTTTGGTAAGGTAACTTTTGGCGAATGGCAGTTTTCCCGTTTAGTCGCTGGAAGCCGCAACAGACAATACTGTATCAAATGTATGGCAGCAGGTACGAAGCGCGCTGCCGACCCTTGGTAGTGAACTAAGAAGAGCGTGTATTGAAAGTCAGCATTTATCGATCGTTATTTTTCCTACATGAAGGCCTCAAGTGTCTAAGAATTTCAGTCCATGTACGGTAAATGTTTGCCTACCTCTCGTTTTTATCAATCTATTCTCATGAGCTGTGTAAATTTCTCACTATAATTTGTATTTGTGATAAAGAAATATTTACTATAACGAGAATCTTTTGATCAACTTGAGATTCATTTTTATTTTCATGGAACATTTTTTTTGAGAGACCAACATGTGACCTAAACACTTATGGCTGGAAGTTATGAATGAGTTACGCATCTGTTGTGGCAGGAAAGGAGAGCTATCCCCCTATAAAATGTTAATTGAAATTATTCGTAGACCGCATATAATTGAGGAAGAAAACGCTGCCAAAAAGTTGAGGCAGCGAAGTTGCAGCCAATCAAAAACTTGCCCGATAGCGGCTCACTATCGAAGACAATTAAATCCTCGCTCCCCATTAGTTGATGGAAATCCGAAACTGGTTTTATTATTTTTTTCCCCCAAGGTTTCCTAGAAACGATCGATATTCGCTGAAGATTAATAACCTTTGCGAAGACGCTCTGGGAAACTTCCGAAGGATGGCGCCTGCTTCTCTTATTTATTAAATATGCCGTATTGTGTTACATCAGAGAAGCTTTTTATCTCATTTCCAAATGATGCGTCTCTCTTCTAAATAAAGTGTTTTTTGGGTATTCAAATAATATTTCAGCAGCGTTTTTTTTTAATTATGAGTGAAGGTCATCGCCTCTGATATCAGCTCGTCTTAAAAAAAATTGAATCCTTAACATTCAAAAGTTGTTCTTTGGAGCAAAATTCAGGCTTTTTCGGAAAATCGCTTCTCTGAGAACTTATCGACTCCGAACAAATGCAGACTTCAAGGTATTCAGAATGATTTTGCAAAATTTTCTTTCTCCTTTAATTGAACATGTAATATGTTTTCAATGTTTCAGAAGTGAAGCGCTGCGTTAAAAATTACTGCTATTTTGAGGGATTATTGATCCGAGTTATCGAATTAAGTTAATAGTCAAGAATCGAAAGAGTTTATTGCATTACACTTTTAATAAATGGGATGTTTACAACTATCATTAAAACTTGAAAGAAATGATGTATTAAATTCTTTGCGCTGTTAATTAATGTGTTAGGTATCCTAAAATAAAAAATAAAAAACGGTTTTTTGGGTCTTAACATCCACAAAATCTCATATAAATTGCATAGTGAATATATACGCGAGGATCTAATAAATCCAGTAAAATATTTTTTCTCCACCGTATTTTTGTCCAGAACAGCTGAACAGAATGGATTTCAACAGGATGGTCTCTGGCTAACGTTGTGTTTCATTTTGGTTCCAGAGTTTTCTATTCGTTTAAAACATTGCTGGATCTAGCAGAGTTGTTTATGCCACACTCCTGATGTTTTCTTGTTCTGAAAATGGATTCTTTTCCCCTTTTAAATACCTTTTCATAACCGCTGGGAGTAGACAGGAAAAATAGTTAAGGCTCATCTGATTTTCCCTTCCTTCTTAATTTCCGCAGTATTTTTTTTTAAACCATAAAGTGGTTGTTTCTTTCTTCATAGTTGAGATCATGTGCACGTTACTTTATTTTACTTCTAAATTGGTCTGTGAGTTAAACAAATAATAATTTTGACCAATAATGTTGAATATACAGTTTTGTCCACCCATCAAAAACAAGTCAATTTGTCAGCTCTTCAGTGAGCAGTTGGAAAGAAAATGTTGGCCAATATCTTAGTGGGATGGGTTATTTTATATAATATTGGAAACTCTTGTTGTTGTCGTGTCCCAGCCAGGCTGGCAATATGGGGTGTGCTGCTCCACTTTTCCAACTGAACCATATTTGGTGTGGAGTCCGACTTCCTCAGTGCACACATGCCATAGGGACCCGTTTATAGGGTAGGCAACCATTCGCACACAAAGAAAGACAAGAAAGAGAGAGAAAGTACATCCATGCCCGAGCTAGGATTCGAACCCAGGTCCCACCCATCTGTAGTCAGAGGTACGCTAACCACTAGACAGGTTGGGTGGCATTGGAAACTCTTGATACCGCTATTGAAAAATAAATACTTATTCATCATGAAGTAAAGATAAATTTATTCCATGTAGCATATTAAATATTAATATTTGATTGTTTATGCAAGCAATAAATAAACCATAACATCCCCTTTATGGATAGTTTAAATCGGCAATGTAAAGGTTTTTTTAAATTAGCAGTAATTGCTATATTTTTCTATTGGAAAGGTATTTTAAATATATGCAGTGTATATGTTTATGTTTTTCAATATACGCCTCTGATGGGGAATGATCAGAGGCGTATATAGAGGATTTTAACATTAAATAATTTTGTGACCGAAGAGAATTTTCAAGCGTTGCATACTGAACGTAACAGTGAATGTAAAGAATTACTGAATATTGTAATCTTTCCAAATCTGTAAGCTATGATCGTGTTTATACATGTATGCATTTAATTAATTAATTTCAATGCCAGATATAGCTAAAAAAGAAGAACTAAAAAAAGTTCTCCATTAATCTTGCTTCTCAAGTGAGTGATGTCCATGTCGGAGGAGTCTATAGAGATGATTCCGGACCTTGATTGATCTCTTAATATCACAGAAGGACGCGAAGCATCATCTATGGCAAGAAGTAAAATTTTGAAGTTCATACAGTATATAATTAATTTCTATGCTTATATTTATCGATAGTCTAATTTCATTGAAGTGAAAATAAACTGTTCTGTAAAGCGAAGCATTGCTTAAAAAATTTTTAGAATTAAAAGTTTATTTTGATTTACCACTAGTAAAAACACATTACAGATCTATGTTAATAAATTAAACAATGAATAGGCCGTTAAGCAAGTGTACTCCAAATGTAAAATTTAATTTCTTGCACTCTTCACTTCCGGCTCTTGTATTTGTTATCCCGTTTCTAAAGTTCTTTGCTAGCTTTATTTCATGTAAATGGCACTGCTGGTTGCTTATAGTACAAATGAATATTTTGCTCCATTGCAAAAAAAAGCATGATGGTCAATTTATTAAATGTGCATTGTAAAATATCGGTGTGTTTTTTAAATCTTTCTCTTAAAAACTATTTCACTTTTATGTATCACAGATAAACGCTGCGATTTATAACGCATTTAATAGAACAGCATTGGAACAGCTGAATTGTTTTGTTTAAATGCATGGAAATGATGCAAAATATTCGCATAAAATTGATACTTCATCTGAAAAGTGCACAAGCTGCAAATATCTACGCAGTGTGCGCATTCATTGCATTTTTCTCTTTGTCTGGGGAGGCCCCAGGTGTTCTCGAACAATGGCCCACCCCATCCAGGTGCAGACTACTTTCTTTCCGCAATAGGGCTGAACGAGGCAAAATTTTTTCGTATTTGTCACCAAAATTTAAAAGTATTTAAAAATACCCATAAATATTGTTGATTCAACGAATATCTTTTTTTCTTCCCTTCATTCACTGGCGAGAAAACATCAGAAAAGGTTTTGAAAACTCCATTTTTCAATTTTTTCTGGCTACCGTGGTTACATGTACAACTTCATGTTATTTATAAAAAAAATTTAAAATAACATCCTTAGATACACTCTTCAACACAGTATGATTCATTAGACGTATATTTTTAAATTCATAGAAATGCAAACCCTTAAATATCTCGATTTGAAGTTAAATGGAGTTAGGTCACTTTCAAAATAAACGGCTCATATATACTTTATGGCACTTTTAATTGATACTAATAGTTAAAAAGTAGTTTTAGCAGCTTTTTTAAAGAGTATTTTGAAAATTGTATTGTTATTTACTTAGTTGAATTAATGACATTAAATTTTTTTATTTGAAGAATGATTCAGATTATCTAATTCTAGAAAAAGCTTAATTTTTCAGCATGTTTTCTTGCGAAATATTTCTGAGGAAGAAATGTTTTTTTTTTTCCCATTTTATCAAATATTTAATAGTTTTCGTATGAATTATATGATTTTTAAAAACAACTATTAATATTCTTGCTGTAGGGTCTGAGCGGTCAGTTGAATAGTTAGGCTTCAGACTCTTTGCAATTGATCTGATCCACTGTTGGTCCCGATATGAGCCCTCAAAAGCTAGAAATGATGGCTGAGCAACCAATATTGCTGCGTTATGATTTATCAAATATGATCTGGTGGAAGTAATATTTTTTGATGCCGCATAGAAATTCGCGTAAAGCTAATTCCAAGATATCTTTTTTAGTTATTCTTTCTGATATCTATTAAATATAAACATTCTTGTGTTTTGTGTATGTTAATTTTGCAAACTTGATTATCATCTACAAGACAAGATTATACATACTTAACTCAAGGCGTCGTTCTCGTTACCTAAAGGTGGTGAGTTCGAATCCCGGCTTATCCGAAGAGCCGCCGTGTTCACTAATGGCGACTGGGGCACGTAAAATATGTCGTGGTCGCAATGTCCCCATTCCAAATTAATACCTCTGGGGTGTTCAGGCCTTGCGTCTTCTCTGGCTTCGTATCTCTAAATTGGAAGACCTAGGTGGTGCTGCGTTCAAAAAAAGGAAAACGCTCTTACTGACTTCATTCGCCAAGTGTCATATGTAGCATCAACCTACATACTTAACTTACATGTGAGCTACATGCAAAGAATTAAAATTTCTTAAATTGTACTAAAGTAAACCCGAAAATTAACTAGTAAAATGTTCTCAAAAGACAAAAAATGTAACTATTCTTTACATGTTGCAAATTTTATTCCGTGTGTTATGTCCTAATAAATATAGAATTTGAAATAACTAGCGGAATAATGAAGAATGCAATAAATATCGATTGCATTGTGTTAGCTGAATAAGAAAAAATATTTTATTGTATTTATGCTGCTTAAAATTGGAACAATCAAATAAGATTTTAAGTAGAATAATTGTGAATTTTTAGGTGATGGGAATTAACAGATATAATATTTGCTTTATAAATGATGCGTTTGTATTCCATCTATTTTGATTAGAATTGACTATTGCAAGGTCTCTAAATGAATGAGTTGCAGTTAGAACTCTGACCTTCGTTTCATCAGTTCTGAAGTTCAATTCTCACCTCTTATGTGTGTTAGAAATCTTTCTTTTACTCTATTTAATTCAATTTGTTCTTTTTGATACTGGTTTATTAAATTAGTATTTTTTCTTTTAGGATTCCTTGATATTCGAAGATTTCCATGTTTCTGTTGCTGGTAAGTCATTTTTTTTTCATAGTTGCTTCTCCATAAATGCCAGAGCATATTTTGTAATCGTTGTAAAAGATATCATTAATGAACTGAAATATAATTTTGGTGCCTTTTTTTCTCTTATTTCTTCTTAAATTTTATTGAATGACTTCATTTTCGAAGTTCTCGTACAATGAGCATGAAACTTCATATCTGCATGCGCGGATACTTTTTTTTTATCTGTCATTATTAAACTGACAACATGCAGAGAAATTGATATTTTTTTTTTTTTTTTTTTTTTTACAATTATGATTTGATTTAATACAAATAAAGTTACTTTAAGAACAAATGTCTATTTTTGAAGAATTTTCATCGTCAAGATCACATGTTTCTATTTTTTACCAAAAAGTTAAATCAAAATAATCATACAATCTTTAAAAGAATATTTAACCATCTAGTTTTATCTTAAGATTCGAATATTGCAATTTCAATGTATTTTATTAAAATTTAATGATTTATGTAGTAAAATTTAGTTTAAACATTGAATAATTTACAATGTGCTTTCTAATATTTAACAATTGAGTTAAATATTTTAAAATCTAGTATGATAGCTTAAATCGAATATTTTTTAAAATTAAAAAGTATTGATCAAAGAAAATATGAATGAAAGTTGAACATAAAGTAAATGGGATATTTCTTTATTACTATAATTTCGATATTAATATATGATTTCTAATTTTCTCTTAGTAAGCAAATATCTCCTGAGTCTAAAAATTTTAGTTGTCCACTTATATACACCACTTAACTCGGTAATTTTTATGAAGTTAATGTGAAATTATAAAATGAAAATTGACTTTGAAATTAATTTTCTTATCAATTGCGGCATCAGTCGACTCTCTCTCGCAATGCTTTCTTGTTAAGCTTTAGTCCCTTCTTCCTAAACACTAAAAATTCGTGTTCCTAGTTTGCAATTTTTCGTATTAAAATATTAAATGAAAAGTGAAATGTTGGAATGCAATAACTTTTTACTGGGTCAATATTTATTGGATTTTTTTGTTTACATTAATTTTCTACAATTTTCTCCTACGAAGTAAAGAATCCGCGATGTCGTTAAAAAGATTAGTTTTCGAGTTAAACGCCAACAAACTTGTTATTTTTTTTTTTTTTTTTTTTTTTTTTTTCTTTTTCGGAAAATTGATCTTGTGCATCTTGTTTGAAGTTAGAATTTTTTTTTGAGTGGAAATATGAAATAAAATATGACTATGTCGAATACAATAATTTATACCTAGCTCTTATTTGTGGTATCTTCTTCTTTCAATCTAGAAACCGTAATTTTTTCTTGCAAGTAGAGAGATGTCCAGTGTTCGGTAAAAGTCTTGTTCTCGAGTTGTAATTCTCCAAACCTCTTACTCTTAACTGTAATTCAAAAGAAAAGTGACCTTTTGCAATGCAGTAACTTATTACCTGGTCAATATTTATTAAATCTTAATCAATTCTCTGCAACTTTCATTTGCTAAGCAAAAGATTCTGGTGTCTGGAAATATCAGTTATTTACTTCACCTACTCTACTAATTTTTACTCATGTGCCTAGTTATAAAATTAGAAGTGACCTTTGGGATTCATTATCATAATACTCATATTTGTAGTACTTTATTTTGTTAGAATCGATTCTCTGTAATTTTTTTTTCTTGCTAATGAAATGTGTTTGATACCCTGGAAAAGTTTAGTTCTGGAGTCCCACAAACTTTTTACTAAAATTCAAATAAAAATGAACTTTTTAATAATATTTGTTTAATTTTCTCTTCTCGGAAAATGGATCTTTTCCCCGACATCATATGAAGGATCTATCATTTCTCATAATTTTTCTGGCTATCACATCCCGAGATTTTTCGAAAGCTGCGAGATGACGTCATTTGGTACGATTTCTGAAGAAAGCAGAGTGTCTTTGAGATGTCGTCTCAAATGAGTTTTTCGCAAGGTCGCTTTGCAAATATTGCCGATTGGACGCGTTACGTGTCAGTACTGAACGTCAAGCAGACCGACAGAGCATCTGTTACAGAATGCAAAACGTCCCTTGATAATTTGGTACGTTTTGTCTTTATTACAATTTTCATAATATGGTAATGCAGTATCAAATTGCCACGTGGTGTGTTTAAATGCATTAATTAACGCGAATAAGTAAAGTCAACTGAAAAAATTCTAAATATCAAGTAGCTAATTGAATTTTGAAAGCATGCCAAAGACTAATATTTATTATTATTGTAATGTATCTCATTAAATTGTGTATTTTCTTTTAAATTATAGTGAACACTTAAAATGCAGGATGAATAGGACAACAACTCATTTTCTATAGTTTACTAGTAACTTGTCATTTTTTTAAATGATGTCGCACCTTACATTTAAAAAAAAACATCGAACTTGTTTATTGCAAGGTTAAGATTGACCTTCAAAATGTTTCCCTCTGGCAATTTTTGTTTGTCAGATAATTTCATTTAGATTTTGAATATCAAAACTTAAGTATTAACCACTGGAACCTACTTTTCGGTACATATTTTCATTAAATACTGCGACTGTCCAGATTTCATCATGTTTCCTTGGCGCATGGTGGAGAGTTCAAATCAGTAACTGAGCAATGCCTGGTTTTTTCTTCCCCTGCATGTCTGCAAATTCGATTCTCACTTAGAGGAATAAGTGGCCTATACTGGGTTACATGCGATTTCTCAATCATGCTCTTTATCACAATATCAGGTCTGGTAATTCTTCGTTTATTAGTTCTGCATTAGGGTCTTTCAGAATTTTCATTCATTGTGGAAGACGTTTCAGATTGGAAAGTTCCAACTTTTATTCTAGATACCGTTGTACGACATGTTGTGCTTTTCCATTTATCTTTTTTAAAAGAGTTTTCTTGGTTTCTTCCCTTGTGAGAGGTGAATACAGCCTATTGTCTATAAAAAACCCCTGGAAAGAGTAAAACTATTGCAGATGCTCAAATTACTTACTATTTATTCTTCAAATTAAGCTTTTTATTCATAAGAATTTTTTTGCACGTCATACCTACCTTTGTTTTCCAAAATCTTCGACTGTCTTTTGAAAATATTCATAAAGCTTGCATGTCTTCTGCAAAGTAGACATTTAATAACAATGTACTTTGAATTTAAGCAATTGAAAGCCACAATGTATCATACTGACAAATGAAATTCTGTCCAAGAATTAAATATTAACTCCGCATGTAATATTGAGCCAGCTTACAATGAAAAATCGGAATCACATTTCAATAACTGGTTAAAAAGCCCACTTTGAGGAAAACACCATTAACAGGGCCTTAGTGAAGTTGCTTGCCTTAATTGTTGCCTTGTAAATATGAAACAAGAAAAGTATTCTTATATTACTTCTGTTTCAAGAGGTGCCGCCTACCCTGTCAATAAAGAAAAAAATCATGCAAAGAAGGGTTAAATTCTTCTCTCGCACTTGCTTTAGTTGTACAAATTTTCCCATTTTTACACCGCTGAGCTCACAGTTCTGGCATTCAATTCAAAATTGAATGAGTTCGGTTTGACCTCAAAATTTATGCAATCGGAACTCTGTTTAAACAAATTTAGACAAAAAGACATTGTAGAGAAGCAGCTAAACCAATCAATCAATCAAACCGTTTGTGCTAGATTTTTATTTTATTAAAAACTTAATGCAAATTCATGCAGGAATTGTTTATAACATTTCGGTGGAGTTTGGTTTGATACTACGGGGTCATGCCAGCTGATTAGTCGCCAAAAATTGAATTTGAGCGTGGGATTCGAATCCACGAATTGTTAAATTGAAAGCTGTGCTGAATTTCTCGTATTATTATGTGCACTTAAAAAGTTTTCGCGTTTCAAATGTTATCTTTTACTCCAAAGGAGAGAGATGTTATCTTGTAATACAGGAGGAACCTTCATTGCTTGAGAAATATTATATCTATTTCGAAATAACTTACATGTTATCTCTAGATTTCTGCAACAGTAGAAAGTGTTTCATTGAAGTGTTTTTAAAATATTTAATTTGGATGCACTTATTTCTCAGTCAAATCCCTGAGATGATTGAATAAAAGTTGTTGACCTATGATAACAATAATAACAAACGCGTATAATTTACGATAAATAATCAAGTATTGAAATGGGATGTGAATGAATGCGATTAGCTTTCAATTAAGCTTTCTGGGAAAGCGTCTTTGTTATTTAAAAACTTTAATAACTGAAAAAAATGGTTTAATAATAATTAATCATTGGAATATGCTTTGCGCCATCGTGTAATATTCACTTTATATTTTGGGTTTAATTTTCCAGTGTGTTGTGTCTGCCACATTTCAAAGAAATTTAAAAAATAAATAAATAAATAAATAAAAAATAATAATAAAGACAGCTCTGACGAGAATTTTAAAAATGGAGAGCTATGAAAGTTATAGCTGAAATTCGTGTTTTTATTCTAATAACTTCGTCCGAAAAGAAAATAAGACCTTCGGTAGTAATAACAAGTTCTCGTAATAACCGGGAAAGTCTGTTTTCATAAACAGAATCCTTTCCACCTCGCTTAGTTTGCAGCAAATTTTCTTTTTCCCCTGCAGAAAGTGCATTTTGATTATACCATTTGCAAAATGGTCATTTTGAAAAGTTTCTCATTTCCGATCGAAAAATATTGCGAAAATTGTGCATTTGAAAAAAATGAATAAATAAATAATAATTTGTTTTCATTTTATTTCAAGTTTGGTACTTTAAATGGCATGATAAAAAAAAAAAAAAAAAAAAAAAAAATATTACGACTGCTTTCTTTCTCAAAAAGGTGAATGGCAGAATATAAAAATTTATCATCATAATTTTCTCCATTGCTAGAATTTTTTTTTTTCATTTAAAATTCTTGTATGAAAGTTGAATGTTGGAATAAAAACAAGCACACACATTCTTTAAAAACTTATTTTTACTGTTCGGACGTTGAGCCTCTTTTTTCATTTTTGAATTTGAAGAATCTGAAGACAGATTTCTGAAACACAACCTATTCAGTGAAGTTTTTGATGGACATCAGACTAATGAAAGCTTGATTTTTTTCAAATGAATCTTTCTTGAGCGTCTAATGCTGATATTAATGATTTTTTTTTATGAATTGGAGTTAATGGAGTTGAGTTGTCTAACGAATGATATTGAAATTGCCTGTTGATATTGAAAGTCCAATTTGCAAATCCAAATTCTGTCTGTAATTATAATTTTAATTATTGTATATAAAGTATCTTAAAATGTATAACGCTGTATTTATATGTAAGCGCTATAATTTTTTGAAATTCCTTGTATGAAAATCTGCTGAATAATCTTGCTTAAATGTTTGTTTTCCTGTTGCAAGAACCATTTGCCGGGGAGAAATTGTTCTTGACTTCTTAGATTATGATGAGACAACTTTTTCTATAATGGTATTGCAAAGTTAAGCCTTTTGAGAGGGGAAGCGCGCGCTTATCGCAGAGGCTTGCAGTTTCTTTTGCGAATGTCTGTCCAGGGCCCGAGGTTTATCCATTGTTTAATATATTCGAGTGTCACAATCACTACTACCAGAATCTGTTACCGAATCAATATCTCAAATATTTTGCATCATCGACACTGAAACGGTAAAAGCAGGAAAAATTTACTTCTACAAAATCTAACCCTCCACAACTGCAAACCGAAGTAATTAACGCTCTACCGAAAATAAAACTCCCTATAAACAAACAAATAAATTAATTTAAAGCATTCCATTTGGAAGCATTTATTTTCCCCTATGTTTATAAACCACGTGTATGTGAGTCTCATTTCGAGTAGAAGGGCAAATGCATCTGAAACCATATGGACATGCAATGCCATCTTGTGGCGAAAACAATAGTTCTAAAACACACATAAATGTGTGACGGCATCTGTCAAGCCTGCTTGTCGGCTGTTTCTTGCTGTGACAGAAGGCGCGAAAGCAACTCACGTTGACATTGCTGAGGATATTAATAAGGTGTGTCCAACGGATGCTGCAATTCAGTGAGCATTGGCTGACTTGCTGCGATGAAAGGAAAACTCAACACGGGTAAAGAAATATGAAAAGCACCGATTGCAAATGTATGCATGAAAGTAATAGAGAAATATACATGGAAACGACATTTGTAATGGTAGTTCAAGAAGAATGTCTCCGAGGCCAGCTTTTAAAGCTGAGCTGTTAAGATTCATGTTTTTGTAATATCTGCCTGGACATCGGTGTATTCAAAGAAAGGATCGAGGGAAGTAAAACGACACCGAATAGGTTTTTGCTTATGTCTTTGATTCCTACAGAAGGTTTTAGTTAAAAGAAAAAAACTATGCATTTATGGTATGTCCAGTTGTAGAACCGTGATTGAGAAGTTCGACCTAGTTGAGCGAGAGCTTAGGAATTTTCCTTTCCATGAGAAAGATTCCGTATTTATGAAGACAAGCGTCTGTCTTAAGGCTTCTCGACCATATCGCGTTTCCCGAGCGCTCGGCTTAGACCATCACAATCCGTAAAATGTGCTGTAATGAAGCAAACATTTTGTCGTCAGCCCAGTCAAGGGACGAGGTCATGAACTGCGTAATCCATAATTTTGATTTTTTTTTCTGACTTGTTTGCTTAAATTCTGTGTTATGGAGGCCTTCGAAATATAAAAATTAGTCACAAAGTGCGGCAGAAAAAAAAGAGCTGCTGACCCCTGGTTAAAAACATTTAAAATCTTATTATTAAATTTATTTAAAATTTTATTGTAAACTAACAAAAATTGAACAATTGTAAATTCCTGTTTTTAATAGAAACATCGAATTTCTGAGAACGACTCCTATGTGTTGTCTGATTCGGTTATTTCTATGAAATAAATTTTTGAAAACTAGTGTTTATATATATATATATATATATATATATATATATATATATATATATATATATATATATATATATATATATATATAAATTTTTAACAATTATTTAGTAGAAAATGTGTTTTCAGTCAAAATAGCTTTATTACCTGTTAAGTGCCCGTTTATCAATGCAGACGTGTGACAGTAGCAGTCTTTCTATGCCCGTGTGAAGTGGCTCAGTTCAACTTTGAAAGAATCCTTATGATCTCAGGGTCAGACTATTGGCGTAGTTTGCCCGTAATTCAAATGCAGATCCGTTAGCTATTTGCTGTGGTTCACATGTTTGTGTATTTTACTGTGCTTATTAACGCAGAGTTTTATACTTAAAATGGATCGCATACGTACATACTCTCCTAATTATAATATAGAACGAATATAATTGTTGAACTTAATATTTTACCAAAAGGAATAATAAACCGTTAAATTATAATAGTTCCTGAAAATGTAATACTCGTTCTGTGAATATAAATGATCATGGCAAGTAGCGAAACCTTTTTAAAAAGTTATTTTGCTTGTTTCTTAATAAGATATTTTAAAAAGCATACTATGATTGCTCTAACTTTGTTTGATCACCCTTAATTCTTTGTTTTAAAAATCATTCTTTCGGAATTACCTTAAAATATTTTTTAAGGAAAAACATTAAAAAATAATAACTGAATGTCGTTGCTTTCCATCGACAGTTGGTGCAATGGCACTATCGATGATTGTCCAATTGACAAATTGATGACTATTCTATTGAATCATCGATTGACACTATCGATGCTTCAATTGGGACAATATGCGCCTACATTTCGCAGATTCTGGCATTTTCAGAAGAGTTTTCTTCCAAAAACATTGGACATTTTTTATACACCATAAAATAATAAAAACCCGAAGATTTAAAAATTTGGTTTTAACTGGAAAACATAAATTTTACAGTTAAATTAAAACTATATACTATATAAAACATCAAATTTTTAATCTAATGACGCATAAAATCAATAACTTACAAAATAATTTAGTCAACGATATTTTAGTTGAAAACAACGCTTCATTTACTTCTCATCGTCCTTTTACGATTTTATCTATCGTGGCGTATTGTGATAGATAAAATTGTAATTACAGCCACGATACATTTTCAAATATCGAAAAATAAATGTTTGTTTTATAAGAAGCTTTATGCTGTGAAAAAAAAAAGACTATGCAATGCGAAAGATTAAATATTTTTCTCCGCTTCCAGGCGTTATGACTGTTTCAAAAGAACCATGCATTTCTTTTTTGAAGCGGGAAAAGTGCCGTAGCGGAATATTACATCGGCAGAAGTAAATGTTCTGGGAGTTTAAAAAATCAGCCTTAGTTACAATTTTAATCAATTTAGTTACGCTATTAAATTAATTTTAGTTTAAATTTAGAAAGAAATTCAATTTAGTTTAGTTACGCTTTAGTTCAATCGCTAACATCAAAATTCATAAATGAAATAGCTCAAGTTAGCTTCAGACCGACATTTTGAAATAGCCTCATTTAATCAAGGCTAAAGCTGGTATCCCAGAAAACATATCTCAGTAAAATAAGAACATTCATGATATTGTCCGACATAGAGCCTTTGGGGTAGAGTATTCCAAGCAGTTTCTATAAATTACCAAAGCTCATCTGATGTCACAGCAGTTGATGTGTCCAAGCATAGAACCTTCGATTGGTGGCATGGTTGATTAGAGCCTTTGTTCTCGTTATTGGTAGGTAATGAATTCGAATCGCGACTAAACCAAATTATTCGTTCGTTAATAGCGCCTAGAACTGTTAAGTGTGTTCTGGGCTCCATGTGAAAATCATATCTCTGGGGATGGCAGGCCAAGTTATTGGAAGGTCTTCTGCTTCTAAATTATGAAGACCCGTCTGCTTCTATTTAACTTACGTAGGGCTAAGTACAAGGATGCAACAATATTTTTCGATTAAGCAGAAAAAACATGCCAAGAAAGCAATGAAATCTGATGAGTGAACCTAGTTGTGTTTAATGTCTCGTAATGGCAAGGTTGTGGGTTCGATTCCTCGCCGGTTAAAGAATGTCATGTTCATTGGCCAGTGGTGTGTGTTTCCTCCGAGGGAAACCTTATCCTCAGGGTGGGGGGAATAATCATATTTTTATAATAAATAAATATTTGCTCTTCAGATTAGCATTCTTATGTAAAACACCCATATGCTGTGGTGACTCGTTGGTTAGGGCGTCGTTCTCGTTGCCGGATGGTGGTGAGTTCGAATCCCGGCTTAGCCGAAGTTCTGTCGTGTTTACTAATGGCGTAAAATAGGTTTTGGTCGCAATGTTCTCCATGTTCCCATTCCAAATTAATACCTCTTGGGTTATAGGAACCAGGTCTTGGCTCTTCTTATGTCATAAGTAACAAAAACAATAACAAATTTTAACGAAAGAAATATTGAAAATTCTTACTAATGGTAATTTTCATCTTTTCAAATTTTAAAGTAACTGTGTTGTTACTAATGAAAAATTTGTATTAAAATATCTATTTTTAAAATATACTTCATTAACATAATTTTCAAAAGCGAAACTAAATTTTGTAGGTGAATAGGAAATTTTTTATTAAATACCATTTTTTAACTTACCATTCAAATTTATTTATTTTTTTAAAAATCATTTTGAACTGTGTTTTTGATACTGTGAATGCTAACTTGTTTGGCAGAACTGATATTGAAGCGAACAACATGTGTAATAGAAAGTGAAAATAAAATGATCAACTGAAAAAGAATAAATTTTTAAATCTGTGTCACACTGAAAAGTTTACTGAAATCGCAGGAAATGAGAAAAATTAATATAAGCATAATGTATTAAAATCGTAGAAAAAATCCATTTAATTCGTTTTTCACAATGAAAATACAAATATCAAAACATTTACCAATTAAAAAAATTCAATTCTGTGAAATTGATCTTGTACACTGTGTTTACACAAAACTAGATTTTTCTTATTTTAATATTTTATAATTTAACATATTAATTATATTATAGAAATAACTTACGTATGAAAAATAGGACGAGAAGTTTATGAAATTACATTACAAACTTAACATGTTATAAATGAAAAATAATATATCATTTACAGTATAAACAAGACATAACTACCAAAAATAATGAAAAAGGTGCTGCAAATATGAGGGGGGGGGGGGAAAAGCAAATTATATCGCTAGGTAAACAAAATTGAATATTAAAATTTATCTAAAAACTTAAGATTCGATTATTGCACATTCTTATGCAAATTTTATGAAATAGAGATTCAACATTAAATACACATCTGACATACTCAAAATTACAAAACTAACTGAAAATATTAACTCACCCAATAGAATTGATAGTTTGTTCAACATAGAGTCAAAAAATGTTCTATTAAAGCATCATAAACTCGGGAAACGACTTTTGAAAATATTTCTTTCGTTTCCCCTGGTAGTTGTAAAAAAAAAAAATAAATAAAGCTACGTCTAAGATTTTTGAAAAATATTGTACCGGAAAATGAAATGAATGGTTATCGGAGATAAAAATATCGAAGATTAACTGTCAATAAGTATGGTATATCTATTCTGACAGTAAAGACACTGTCCTTCCATTCCATTATCCAATTGGAATCGCTGTTGCTTTAAGTCTGCTGCAAACGATGTCGAGTGACTAAAATTGTTGCCTGAGCGATCCATTATTGCCATGCATGTGCAGATATAACGAGGTGAGTGCGAACGGATCCCTCCTGCTATTACGAGGGTTACTCTGAAATTTTTGAAATACGCGCAGACGAGAATTTACAAAATAAAAATATCGGTTTAGTTTTAAAATACAAAGTATTTTAACACAGAAGATGTTTTACTGACTTTCTTCTTCTTCTCTTGAGCTTATCAGATATGTGGCACCTCTGCATTGTTCCATTTTGTACCATGCTCCAAGCCCAATTTTTTCCTAGTTCCATTGTCTTGGGTCACCTACTTTGTTTATAAAGTCTGATAGGCCCTCAATGGTGTTTAGGTGTAACTCTTTAGGATATGGATTACCTAGAGTAGTCAATCTTGTAAGGGCAAGAGCATCACACTCATATAGGATATGATGAGCTGATTCTATCCCTGCGTGGCATTACCTACAAATTGGTTCCTCATTAAAAAGCCCCATTGTATGAAGGTGTTTCCTGAAATGATAGTGCCCAGTAATGAAACCTACAATTTTTACTGACTGACTTCAACTTGTTTAGCGTAGAATAAATTTTAAACAGAAGAGAAAATGGAGTTGACGCGAGAACATTTTCGCGCTATGATTTTCTACGATTTTAAAACAGGATTAAATCAAGAATGCGTTCAACGGTTGCAATTAGCATTTGGTGATGAATCTCCAGCTCGTGCTACTGTATTCAAATGGTTTAGAGAATTTAGAAGAGGTTCCAATTTTCTTCAGAATGAAGAACACACAGGAAGACCGCCGTCGGCAGTAATACCGGATAATGTGTCTGCCATACGAAAAATGTTAATGGATGATAATCGCTGTAGCTATCAAATAATACAGAAGGAACTTAACATTGGATCCGCAGCCAGACACAAAATCATTCATGAAGAATTAGACATGAAAAAAGTAGTTTGCCGTTGGGTTCTCCATAATCTAACTGAGCACCAAAAAGAGGAGCGTGTCAGAATCAGTAAAGAAACTCTTAAATTGCTAAATGATGGTGGCCACCTCATCATTTCTAAAATTGTAACAGGTGATGAAACGTACATACAAACGTTCCAACACGTCAAGAAAGCAAAGTATGGGTCTTTAAAGATGATCCGACAATGGTGAAAAAACAATGCGCACTGAAAAAAGTGATGTACGCCCGTTTTCTTCAGAAGTACGGGATTGGTCAAAGCCCTCAAGCTGGAAGGACAGAAGACAGTAATAGCAAACTGGTATATCACTAAATGTCTTCCTGAAATTCTACAAGAACTGAATGTTAGGGGACTAATGCTTTACCATGACAATGCATCTTCACATACAGCCGGATTAACAGTTGAGTTTCTTAAACAAAAACAAATTAAAGGGATGGAACATCCGCCGTATTCACCTGATCTTGCTATGTGCGACTTTTGGTTATTCTTTAATCTAAAAAAGAGCTTACGTGGACGTCGTTTTCATTCAGAAGAAGAGATTGATGTGGCTATAAATGCATTTTTTCATCTATTCCAAGAAATAAATGGCTTGAGGTATTTAATCGGTGTGGAAAATTCGTCTACCAAAGTGCATTGATGTCAAAGGAGACTACTTTGAATACACCTGAAATTTTGTTAAGTATAACTTTAAAAACCTAGTTGTATCTCAAAAATTTCAGAGTGACCCTCGTACATCCTAGTTACTGGTTTTGTCCAGCAGTTTCTTTGAAGGATGATTTGCAATTACTATCGTCGAACTTACTCAAAAGATACTCGATGTGTGGCATCGTGGTAAGACTATTACCTATGCATATTTAACTGAATACGCAAGACTAAAATTCATTGTAACTGAAAATCTAAATGAGATTGAACAGTTTTATTTGGGAAAGAACTCGAGTTATGGATGCTGTAATGTTTTAATTATGGTGTCTTTCAAAGAAATGGGAAGGACGTCTGGTAGCATAGGTGATTCGCTTCGAATCGACAAAACTCTGGTCAGCGAAGCATAATTTCTTACTTAAAACATGCGCAAAGTTGCTCGAACAGCAAAAAAGGAAGCTTAAAACATTAGAAATTTTATCGGATGACATATATGAGCCAAGAAAATTTTAAAATGTTATAAATGCTAATTTTTATTACATTTTTGCTTTCTTTAACTTTTGTCTCAAAGCTGTTTTTGGAAATTCCAGTATGCTCGTATAAATTCCTAAATCAAAATTTTGTGAATTTATACGAAGAGAAACTTTGTGTGCTTATATGTACACCTTATTTAAATCTTATTTAATAAATAAAATTTATTTCGTGCTTTATGAATAAGAAGTTTATATGAATATTATTTCAATTTTTGAATTTGCTATTTTTATTTTGATTGGAACATTTTATATGAATTATTTTACATGATTTTTCAAATATATTTACATACATTTATGGTAGTTTTTAATCTTTGCCTGGGAGGGGGGAAAAATAAGTAAAAAAAAGCGTATTAAGAAGGAACGTTAGTGACAAAAAATAATACGCATAACTTTTTAAAATAATTAAAAAATTAATTCTTGTACACATTTTTATTTGTATTTAGTTTTTATGGAATAATAAAAATATGTTCTATACATAACTGCACTGCCTGAAACGTTGAGACATTTTTAATAATATTTCATCATTTTTCCTTATGCTAAAAATTATCATTTGTTTTTTTGAAAAGGTTGCATAGGAAGAAAGCTTGAAAACTTGCAACTTTAGGTCTTTACAAGTCTAAGATTACAGCAAGTCGAAAGTATTCCTTGTGGAAGAAGAATGTTCTTAGAGTAGAAGGGGGGCTCTTCAATCCTCTGGCTGTGTTTGCGCAACTGCTCAGGAAGTCTTTCTTTACTCAGGTTGCTTCCAACGGCTCATTTATTTTTATTTTTCATATTGTCTGAAATAAGTGGATTGGAAAAACGTTTATTCGAAGCTTTTTTCGTGGCGGAAGGAAATGTTTGTATATTATGTTGGACTTTTAATCAAATGTATTGCTTTTATGCGAATTTTTTTTTAATGTAAAACTGTAAGCAATCAATTAATGAAGCCTGATCAATCAGTTGGAAAATTCTTTCCTTCCTTACATTGTATCATTAGATTTTCCGATAAACGACGCTTTCTGAGTGAAATTTTAGATCTTTCTATAAATAAAATGAATAACGTCTTATTTTTTTACCAATTTCCAGAATGTTTTCCGCCTTTTAAAACATGATGAACGGGGTTCTGAACATTCGAAAACGCATGGAGTGGGGCTATGAATCATTTAATATTCATAATGAGATTTATAAGTATAAAATATAAATTACATTGGAAATGAATTTTCAATTAATAATGCATAATGACCAAACTTCGCTTGTCCTCTTTTGGACCTTGTGCCACAAAACCCAACCAACAACAACGACCAAACTTCATTGTTAATGTGTTCTATTCACATGTTAAAATAAGATAGGGCAAATTCATACAAATACTCTTCATAGAAGAAGAGAGAAAAACCTCAAAAATAATAAATAATTGAATCTATATTGTTCAGCAAAATATATAATGGATCAAGAAATATTTATTTTTTACTTAATTTATATAGCAATATGATTGACACTGTATACAGTATTGAAATGCAGACACAATATTTATCCCAAAATCATGCAAGTTTACTTCAATATAATATTCAATTTTTCAAAATAATTATAATTTTAACTAATACAATTACATTTGTATGAATAAAACATTATTTTAAATTATAAATTACTTCAACTTTACTCCAAAAAATAATCTACTATTAAACAGATAAATATGCAGAATTTGAAAGTCATTGATTAAAATACTGAAATTTTATGTACTTACAGAAATAATTCTTATAATTTCTTGAATAAAAAGGGGAAAAAAATTCTCTGTGGTAAAACACAATTTTGTTCAAAATTCATCACCCTCAAAATCCATATCAGCTTCTAGTTGACAATTTTTACATCCATAACATTTCACTTTAGAACGGTAGCATGAACATGACGCTACAACACAAGTAGTCTTTTTACATTTATAGAATATGTGCTCTATGATACTTTCAGGGGCAGTAATTTTTCTCCTTGGCATATAATACATATTTCTGACAATATATGAGATCAACTTTGAAAAGTAGGATTACTTTTGCTTCGTGTTACACGGTTAGGCGTGTTTTCTAAAGCAATATATCCATTACCATCTGATAAATTCTTACATCGTTTTTCAACAGAAGAAATTCTAGTCTTACCGGTAACATTTTTTTATGATATTCAAGAGTTATCAGTAGGTAAACTGAAACATTCTCCCAAAAGCATTAAGTTCTCAGAAATTGTACGTTCATAACAATCCTTTACTTTGCTTTTTTCAGAAAACGGAGAGACATCCTTCCCGCAGTGCAAACAACAATTCAAGTCATCGTTAAATTCAGATATTAAAGTTGACTTGTTTGTTTACAATCAGAAGCATGTGTAAAGCGCGCTACTGCGTTTCTCATTGGATAACTCTGGAACATGGTAGAAGAAATTTAATTAGCTAAATTTGCGGATGAACTAAACTTTTGTATGGAAGTAGTTCCACATTTTTTTTTAAATTATCAAAATAATTTGCACTTTATGAACACAACATTATGTAAATAGTAATATTTGACACTGAATTATAAAATGCAAATGGAATTACATTATTCCCAAGTTGCGGGAGCAAACATGCAAGATAAGAGCTCACGGCCTAT
This sequence comes from Latrodectus geometricus, assembly GCA_026290005.1. NCBI lineage: Eukaryota > Metazoa > Arthropoda > Arachnida > Araneae > Theridiidae > Latrodectus > Latrodectus geometricus. The sequence continues at coordinate 130,181 of JAPDSC010012696.1, read as the reverse complement.
TAAAAGGGACCTCAAAAACAAATTGGATTGATGTATGCTGAACTTGAACTAAAACAATCTTGAAGTACTTTTAATGGGAATTATATATCTCACGTCATAGGCTCATGCTGTGGCCATCTGTTTTCAACTGCAAGCAAGAGAAATGACGAAATCAATCGGAGTCTTCTTATTGCTGAGCGTCGGATATTTGAATAGGCTTCGGAAGTAGCTGAATGTTGTCTTCCGCGTCACAGAGCGAGTTTCCTTCCTTTTCTGATTTTGCTTTTTCATTGTTTAACTGAGAGAAAAAAAAATGATTGAAAATAAGGGAATATTGATTATCTTAAATTTCCACAATAAATAATGGATGTAATTGCGCAATAAAATGTTCTTTTTATTCAAAAGAGCTTCTAAGAATACGCTTTATAAGCGTCAACTATAATCCCAGTTCTATTTTTCTTTTTAAATATTTATTATGGAAGAAAATTTATTAAAGTTACGTCTTGGAGTTTTAGCCGAGGCAAACTTACTTGCGCCGGTTGCAAAGAATTCGACCATAAAATAAAAAAATAAAAAAAAACCCCGCATTTTTAGAAGTACAGAGGTGTATCATTTGCAAAGATGACAACCCCTCCTATTCGTGGACTTGTTGGAAAAAGAGATCATTACTATAAAAGTAAAGTGTTCGTATCTGGAGACGGCAGATTTTAGCTCCTACTCCTCAACAAGGTGTGAGGTATGCAGTTGCTGCTAAAAAGTTACTGTCTCCTGTTGCACGCTAACTTTTCACTTCCTCTACCATCGAAACCTTCACATAATCGACCAATAGCTCCGACGAGTTGCTTTTGTGAGACCCTCGAATGTATGGTCAACGACCATCTCGTGTATGTCTTAAAAGAAAATAGATGTGTACTTTATAATCAGAGTGGATTCCGTAAAGGAAGATCCATTTTTAATAATATTACATATTTCGAAATCCGCAACGCTTTTGTGCGGAGGAACTATCTGATTTCCATTTTCTTCGACATAGGATTGGCAATATGGAATTTTCCGTTCATTATATGATTTTGGCTTTCGGGGTAATCTTCCGATATATCTACAAAAATTTTTACTCTAACGTATTTTTAAAGCTCGTACTGGTCAGTTTTTGTCCAATACTTTTATTCAAGCCATGGGTATAACCCCAAGGCTCTATTTTAAGTGTGACTGTTATATATTAGTAACATCTTTCATGAAATCTTACCTCCTGTCTATAGCTTTTAATATTTTAACTTTCTGCTCGGGTTTTGTACATGGTTTTCTTTAAATTTAATTTTTGGCGCAGCTTGTCCTTTTTGGATCTTGCGCCATAAAACCCAACCAACCTCCTGTGTGTAGCACGCTTTGTGTGGATGACCTGCAAATATCTTGCTAAGGGTCAAACATGTGTTTAATTGAGAGACAATTAAATAACTGTTAACAAATTCACTGCATGTTGTGCTGGGAATGGCCATATTTTATCTGTTAGCAAGAGTACTTGTGTTCGTTTCTGCAAGAAGATTAGCCTCCATAATGATTCTATGGTCTTCATAGATAATATACCTATTCATATAGTCAACGAGGTAAAGTTTCTTTCAATAATTTTTGACCGAAAGTTAAATTTTCTTCCGCATGTTTTACATTTATGGAAGAAGTGTGAGCGATCGCCTAATACTACTTTCTTTGCTCTCTAATACATCTTGGGGTGTTGATCGCACGTCACTGCTTTGGGTCTACCTATCACTTATTTTTATCTCGTATTGATTACAGATGTGTTGTGTATGGATCTGTACATGCTTTATATGATGAGTACATGCTCATCATATAAAGGCATTTATTTCTAGGAGAATTTAATCCAAGGTGTGAAACGTGTGATTAACCATTTACTCTTTTTCATATTTTAATTTCATGTCCTGTCTTTAGCCTTTATCATTTTGCATTTTTTAAAAGAGATTTTTTTAACTATGCATGATTTAGTGGGGGAACCAACCCACATAAATCTTTTTGCTTTCTTAAAGGCAACTGGTTTTATTCATTTTATTTAAATTTCATCATTTGAATTATGAAAATTTTCGTTTTTGCTTTCTTTTTTAATTTATGCTTATTTATATTTTAATTGAAATGAATAGATTTAATTTTGTATTTTAACTTTTTAATGTTAAGCTTGACTATTTTTACAAGATTGTTTTTAAAATATAATTTTTGGCGTCCTTTTTGGATCTTTCGCCATAAAACCAAACCAATCAAGCGTGCTTAATGATAAACATCGGTTGTCAGCACTCCTGGTCGCTGAATCTCCTGGATGCCTCTTGAATCACAGACGGATTCTTCCATCGAAATTGTTCTGTCAAATGATGTCAATTTTTATGCACCACTCTTTTGCATAATGTGTTCAACATATTCAAATTTGATTGAGTTGTCGCTATTTTTGTCATCTTTTCTTAAATTTTGGTAATTAGTGTACTTCAATGGTCGGTATGATTTCTCTCCTTATATTATTCAAGAGTTAAGCACGATTTCAAGGATACATATTTATGTTGACATTATATTTCTTTATAAATATAAAACTTTGATGGATCCCGAGTCATAGAGGGAAATGAAAAGGATATGCAGCTACAAAATTTGCATCAATTTCCCTATTAGATGTGAGAAAGGAAATGAAAAATTAATTCAATACCTCTTCCAAGAGATTTGCCAATAAACTGTGTGTCCCTTCTTTATTTTCTGTTGATGTTCATTTGACACAGCTTCGTCTCAGACACACGTCAACACTTGTTTCTAAACGAACTGGGGATGAACCATTCTTGTAATTTCATGTCTAATTATTAATCTTTTAAAACGGATATTTTCATGCTTGATTCGGTGCCATTCCACAGAACCATTTAAAAGTCACAATCGGTTTTATATAATTCATTTAATTTTTATAGTTTACATTTTAAATTTCTGCAATCAAATTTTTTTTCAATTCTATTTTTCATTTAATATTATGATTAACTTAATGCACGCAAATGTTTGTATTTCATTAAATTTTAAACGACGTTTAATTTTTTGTTTAAAAAAAGTGTCTGTTTTTTAAAATTAAATTTTTGGTCCTTTTCGCGCCATCGCCCAACTAACCAAGCGGCAATTTCTAAAATATTATAGCAAAACTGATTTGTTCTCTTTTTGTTGTTCTGAGGAAAAAATCATGCTGAATCAACAGAGCAGTGTTTTGGTTTTATTCAGTATTTTTTAAGGCTAACAAAAATGTTCCTGAGTTGAGATTGGCTGGCATCAAATTATTTGCAATCACCTTAATGTCGATTTTTTAGATGGCAAACGAAAGGGTAATATTTCTTCATTGAAACTTCGCAGTGTCGATTTTGAATTTTATGAATAATGTTTGAAGAAAGCATTAGTTGTAGCGTGAAATCTGCGCATCTTATAGTTTCAAGAATGTTAGATTCTATTCATTGTCAAACCACTGGTAAAAAAAATTAGTGACCACAAGGGTTTTCCCTTATTAGGGCTATTTTGTCATGATACCACATCTGCAACGTTTCGGTGTATTTATTTACGAAATATCAGATTGCTATCGGTTATAAATGTTCGTATAAAAATTATTGCTTATTTGTTTTGAATTTTTTTTTTTGAGGGAGCGTAGGAAAATGGAAAAATTTCTTTGACTTGAGATGAATAATAAATTAATTAAAATAAGATTTCTGAATTTTTCGAAAAATGTATGGCCTCCTGCTTCGTACTTTGTATCTTTTATTTTGTTAAATGGGGTATATAAGGAATGTTTTCGCGCCTGCGCACTAGATACTACACACCTGCAGGGCCGGCGCTAGAAGCTTCGCCGCCCCGGGCAAAGAGGTAAAATGCCGCCCCTTTATAACAAAAATTAAAAGAGATAACCTAAACCCTTTCCACGATTAATGGTAAAATAAAACGAGTAAAAAAACTGCAATCATCAGCAATGTTGAAGTTTTGATACATGTTTCGACAAATTAAGACACACGGTTAAAAATTCTATTATTGTGTCCCAATGATTAAATTATAAAAAAATTATTTCTTTAAGTTTTAAGCTATTTTTAAGTGGGAATTTCTTATGCTTGTGAGTTTTCTTGCAATTCAAATATTTTGACATTTCAAATAGTTAAAAGTTCATACATTATTAATATATATAGGGTGTTTATTAAACATACGCCAAAAATTCAAGTGTTTCTTCCCTCGACTATTCTAAGAATATTTTGTCCTTTGATAATTTTTGTGAACTCGCTTTGTTTCGAAGATACAGGGCGAACATAGTTTTCGTCAAATCCATTTTTATAATTTTTAAAATCATTAAATTTTTTGCATTCTTATTCTAGCTGGAAGTCCTTATTTTCAACAGTTCTTGTAGATTAAAAAACTTTACCTGTAATTTTTGGTAATGAAATGTTGTTATAATGTCAAAAATTTTGTTCGCCCTGTATCTTCAAAACAAATTTTTGCTGTATGTTTAAAAAACACCCTGTATATATAAAGGTCGTTAGGGGTATGATTCCAAATATCTTAATGCATAAAAATATGATTCATTTTAAACAAAAAAGTTTAGTATATCATGGTTCAAAACTCAATTATTTTAGAAAGAGAAAATGTTTAAAAGTTTGAGAAATTTAATTTTAGGGCCAATTTGCCGCCCCCTAAGGTTGCCGCCCCGAGCAAGGGCCCGGCTTGCCCACCCCTAGCGCCGGCCCTGCACACCTGGCTGGGGAAAAGCGGGTCTCTGGGTTTTAAAAAAGAGAAAGGAGCCTGATTGTGAAAAAATGGAGTAAATGCCGGCTGGCAGTTTTGACGAGGTACCTGGATCTGACACTCTTCGACCCTCTTGCATTAGTTGGTGTTGACTGGTGACTATAACTAAAAGCTGATTGGCAGAAAGTTAAAATGGGACCTTAAAGAGCGGGGATTACAAAATTTAACACGAAAGATTAAAATTTTAAGTGTAATGTTGAATTAAATAAAATAAATAAAATTTAAGTGTTAGAAAATTATTGCAGTTAAAAATTGAATTAAGGGAGGTTAAATTTATTTTTAATACTTTCATTTAATTCAATAATTTAATTGTAACTTATAAGCTTAAGGAGTTAGTCTACTGGTGACTCTGTCTTAATTCGCGAATTAGGCCTTTAGGTGAAATGACTTTAAAACTGCTTTTTATTTCGTTTATAAGATTGAAAATATCTGCTAATTCGCTTGCTCAGCCCTTATCTACGTTTTCACAAGTATTTACTGGGGGGATGTAGGAGGATTCTGAACAATGATGTAATTAGTTTATTTTTCAGGCTTTGGGGTATGCAGAGAACCCCTTTTACATTACCTTATATATATATGTGTGTGTGTGTGTATTTTTTTAATTTATCATGCTTTTTCATGCATTTTAATATTTGGATAGAACGTTTATTAAAACAGATATAAATATATTCTGTTTAATGATCAATAAGTATATTAATACAGAATTTTGAAAATTGCCAGTATAGATTCATCTTTACATCGTGAATACAATGAAATTAGTTTTAAAAAAATTGGACGCCACATAATGGGCCAGCCTAAGGTCGTTTTGAATCAATTTACCATCCACATGTAAATTGCTTTCCGGCAGGATATTTAATCTATAGTGGGTCATATGTGAATACGACCCAATATAGTGTTACAAGACATGAAATATTCAAAATAAAAAAAAAAACTACCGAGCACCCGTAAATACATGCATGCACTAGCAGAAGCAGCGCAACATCCATCTCCCATTGCTCAACAGTGACTGATATTGATCCCGGGACTTTATGCTCCAAATCTCTTTGCAATAGTGAGCCTAAGTTTTAAACTAATTTAAGTTTTTCCATCTTTCCGATAACAGTAAAATACTTTTGTATTTTTGTGGTTGTTCTGACAGGATGCTCTCCCAGAGTTTGTTGTTAGTAAGCTAAGAAAAACATTGTTTTTTAAACTGCCTTTCTTCAAATGATATATTTTGTTGAAAAGAGTTCTCAATTTTTGTACAGCTAAAATGCCTTGGGAGAAACCTTTTAGTGAATTTCAAAAATGCCAAATAGTGGCTTATAATAAAGATGTTGGCAAAACTCAGTCCAAATGCCAAAACTTCATGAAAAATCCAAAGAGTCAGGGAAAAGAGAATATCGGGAGACAAAAACAATTTCTACCACATGATCAAAGAAATATCCTTAAAGAACTTAAAAATGCGCGTGGAAACAATGGAAAAGCACAAAATCTTGATGGAATCGCATGTAACCAGAAGAATTTATACAACAATATAGAAAGATCGGAAGCGTTCATGTTCAAGAAAAGAAAGCACCATCCTATAGATTAGGGGTGTCCAAGACATAGACCGCGGTCGACTGGTTGACCGCGAAGATATTTTAAATAGTCCGCGTGACCATCCCAATAATGACTTAGATGTTTTGTTTGAAGAATTTGAAAGAAGATTCGTTGACTTAATTAGATTGGAAAAAAATTTATGATATTTCTATTTAATGAAAATGTCAACATTGATGTATCTGATAAAATAGGATATTTAATAGATACCATATCAGTCACGGTTGAGGAAGAAGTTATTAAATTAAGGTGCGACATATTTCTTAAATCCAGAGCATTTAGCGATACTGATTTTTGAAAATTAATTTCTCAGGAGAAGTTTCCAAATATTTACAATTTTGTATTTGAAATCATACTTTGGATCGACGTATCTTTGCGAATTTTCAATCATGAACGCCATAAAAACCTAACATCGGTTGCGTTTAACAGAGGAACATTTAATTTCGTGTTTACGCATTGCAATAATCTGGTACCAGCCACAATCTGATAAACTTGTCACATATATACGATGCCAAATTTCTACTAAACAAAGTGATTAAGTTGATCAGTTTTTGATATATATGAATCCTTTGATTATTTTCGTCAGTAAATTTTTATTTTGTAAATATTGAGTCTTTTTTTTTAGAAAAATTAAATAATTTACCATTTTTTTTCTTGTTACCGAAAATAAGTATGTTCGACACTTTAGCTCTGCCATTGGTAGACCGCCTTGGATTTTTTAAATGTGGAGCGGATCCTAAAAGTTTGGTCACCCCTGCTATAGAACGAAAGGCTTATTGAGTAGCGGCTACAGTGGGGAATGGACTTGAGTTATATTTTTCTGATGACTTCTGTCCAGAAGACCTCTGAAGATTGCGAATTTAACTTGAAAATATGAGGAAATTTTGTTGAAAGCCAGGAAAATATGTTTGATGGGTGGAAAACTGTTATTTTGAAAGTAGTTCGAAAATTCATTATTTTCATACCTTGAAATCAACATTAATCTTGGTAAGAATCAACAAACAGAAAAACTGCAGACTTTTTAAAGATTTTAAAGAATTCCTAACAACTAACATAAAATATGTAAACAGTGTTTGAATTCCACATTTAAAAAAAAAAATCAAATTAAACATATTTAAAAACTCAGAAATTTTGATATAAATTTCCATTTTTACATTACTTGTTGTATCAAATTAAAATTGTTATTATGTACTTATTTTAGCAAGAATTTTACTTATGTATTGATAAATGGGGAAATGTATTGATTTCAGTATGATGTGCATATCCTGTCTCGATCAGACTTTCTTAAAGTACTCATGTAAGAAATCGGGAATCGTAAATATCACGTGTGGCAACAAAATGCCCATGGTTACAAAGAAAAAAAAATGCGTAAAATGAAATTCACGTATTTCAAATTCAATGAACTGAGACTTTAGCATTTATCCGAACATTTCAACAAGTTATGCATGCACCCAAAGAGCGGTTTCAAAATTTTAAAAACAAAGCAGAAATTCTGAAATAATAAAACAACAATAACCATTGTCTGCTAAAACAGTGAAACATATCGCAATCAAATTACTTTCGAATGTAAGCAACTTGCAAGTCAAAGATCTTAAATTGGTTTTAGCTTTATCAGTTGCAATTGACGAGTTTTGTGACATAAATGATATAAAGCCACAATTTGACTTTTTCCACAATTTATATTATATCTACCAAAAAAAAAAAAAAAAAATTAGGATTATATTTTACCACTTAAAAGTCAAACACAGAAAAATGGTATAGCAAATATTATAATAGCGAATACCTTGAAGGAATCCTTTCTTTCTGTCTTAATTGCTACAGACAGGAAAGTATGACCGTTGTATAAAATATATGTCACTATTTCGAAAGAAAAAATGAATCACGAAATTCCACATCTGTCAAAAACTACTTGAACAAAATTATCGCCCCTTAGAATAGATGTTAATTAATTTTTATCTTCTACTTTAATTATGAAATATTTTATGTACCCTGATGAATTTACGCATCGTTTTATCAAGTCTGCCATTTTCGAGTTATTTAAGTAAAGGTAACAGTGTGTGGACTTGTTCATTATTTAATATGCCGCTTTCAAGAGCTTGCCAATAATGATCCAGAAGATGTATAATAAACAAAAGCGAGTTCCACTTGGTAAAATAGAAATGTGACCCATCAGTGCTGCGAATGGAAAAGCAGCTTGGACTGAAAGCAGCAAAAAATTCATGAAGAAAAAATTACTGCGATTCCAAATAAGACGAAGCTGGGATAGATTTTCACTAATGAGAAACATTTTACCCTCTAACAAGCTCAGGATTTGGTTTGCAGACGTTCCAAGCATTTTGACAATTAATGCTTGGAACTTGTACAAAATCGATCATGTTATGGTGTGGAATTTGCGAAAAACACTCCTGGACTTTGTAGATGAGGTCATTAAAATGAATCAAAAGAAGTGTACCTACGGAAAAATTTTAGAAGCTGCTTCAGTTTAACAAAACGCACTTTAAGTGTTATAGCAAAACTACCAGCTCTAAAAAGCACAAAAGTGCTGAAAGTTGCATTTTCTATCGTTTGGAGAATAGCCTCTCTATATCCTATGTTTTGGAGTGTGTATGGTTCATTTAATAAAGTACACAAAAGGCTCCGAATCAATTTCTTTTGAAGTAGATTGTGGCCCATTGATGAGAATTCCAATAAACGTTTGCGCCTCTGAATAATCACTTTGAAGTCAACTAAATTTATTTATTATTAAAAGTCACCTCTCTTGCTATTATTTGTTATTTTTTAATGAAATTGTTTTAATCAGTGCAGATATTTCCAGGGAAAACTGAAGATTAAGATAACAAATTCCATTCTAGATAAAGCTCTTAATTATAGCCAGTTTAAAGAATTTTTAGTTGAAATTGAGTGTACGATGAATATAGCTTTGATAACGATGAGTATGCTGCATTGCAAAATGAGTTGGTCATCAACGCTTTGAAACGTCCTTTTAAATGGAAGCAAAGAAAAGGATGTTCATTACCTTAAAACTGACGAAAGATTAATGGATCCAAAAGTTTTATTTCATGCCATCTGATCAACTTGATTAGAAACTAAACAGAAAGGAAATACAATTCCTTCATTATTCATTCAAAAACAAACTATTTGCTCAAGATTTCGAAAGAGAAACTTAGGTTCACTTTCCGAAAAACAAATTTCTATAAGAAATATCGTCAAGATAAGAATTCTGATTGTCACTTTTTCTGTTTCAAAGTACTAGTTTTAAATATAAGAAGCAAATTTCAGCAATTTTGAAACCACTAAACTTAATTAGCCTTTAATTTTAAAAAGTGTAATATTTATTGTAACAGAATTAGTTTTCTCCCTTTCATATTGGCAACTGTAAAATCCATTACAGGATATAAAAAACAAAGAAACATGGAGTTCGAAATTTTTTCTCTGTCGGAGTTCGAAAGTTTTGCGGAGGTTCGGAGTGAAGTTCGAGTTCGAAAGTTTACGTTCGCCTTATTTGACATATCAGAGAAAAACATATGTTGTTTTGTTCTCAGTTCGAGTGTTCTGCTTTGAAAGACCTGTTGAAATGAAATATCTGACTCAAATTATCAACTGCAAAGTTTTTTCGGTGTGCGAGCATGATCGATGTATTTTCAAGATTCATCAATAATAAATTGGGAAGTCATGAAATGGTTCTTAAAATTAAAGATTTTGGAGGAGATTCAAAGTCTTGTTGATATTCTCGTCCTTATCATGCTTTCAGTTTCTGAATCCATTATATTTTGATTTTAGTATTGTAGTGGTATACCAAGTATTATTTGACGTTTCTATTGTAAAAGATAATAGACCTACTGATAATTACATACCTATCTATATAATTTACATTTTATGAATGTGGCTCTCGAAAAAGATAGTAGGTTTTGTAGACCACTGCCCCGTAAAGAAAGCACACTTAATCTGACATTATAGGTTAATTAGTTTTAATTTATATAAATTCTCAACAAACTAAAGGATTCTAAGAAAGAAAATAAAAATTGTGTGTAATGTATAGTATTACATAGTATATGTTCTCTCTGTATATTTCCGCTTAAAAAGCAGTTGACTATTTACATTGTTTACAAATACATATAAAACGCGTGATTATGATTCATCATCAATTTAAATTGACATTTATTTAAGTACTCTTTGTGTTTACATTCAAGCTATGTAGTGTTAATGTAAATTCTTAAAATATTTAAATCAGCTTTTTATAGATACATAGTTACGAAATATTTTTCTTTTTATCGACAAATGTATTTATATTAATAATTCAAAAGGGATGTACTTAATAAAACAAAAATATAAAATGGCAAGTAGATTATTTTTTATTCCCGATTGTTTAATGTGGCAAGAAAATGCGATTGAAGTACAACATAAAATAATCGAAGATACATTTCAGTGTGTAGTTATGTTCTTTATCTTGTAGAGGAGAAACCTAAACACATTTTCCAAAAATGTTTTCTTATGATAATAAAATATTTTTGTGTGAAAAGATTGAGATTTATTTATGACCTATGTGCTGTAATTATTTAGGTCATATCATTTGAACTTCATAGATTACTATCTCTTTCCTTTGACTTGGTACATAAATCGAAACAAGTTTTATGCACAAGAGCTCATTTGATTTATTTTATATTCTTTTTTATTTTAATATGTGATCATTCTTAAAAAAAATTCAAAATGACGGAAGCCAAAAGGGAATGCGAAAGAGAATAAGAAAAAAAAAATCCTCTTTCAACCCCTAAGCTATAAATCTGAATATCATCTCTTGTTTATATTAACAGTAAATGATTCCCTTCCCACCCCTTGCGTTGGAAAGTAGCACCTTCCACTCTCTCTTCTAAGCTCCAATTCGTTCGTTCAGTTCAGACGTGAAGCCAAGCTGTCGCAATAGGCGCTGCGATACAGTTAACAAGAAAGGATACATTTTTTTTTTTTTTAACTCATTGCTTATGGACAATCGAGTGCTCGTTGAATTGTACGATGGGAAAAATGAAAACATGGCCGTCTCGGATTTCTGTGAATGTGATAGAATATTCTCAGTGACTTTCATGCGGTAAAATCCACGCACATAGTTCTTTCATAGAAACTCAAATCGATGTTTTCGTTTCCCTTGTTTGTAAATCCAGAGAATACTTCTTTCATTTGGGTACGAATGATGTGAGTTGTCAGTGTAAATTGTTGTAATCTATTTTGGAAAATATTATGTAGAACGAAAGTATTAGCAATATGAAGAACAAAACAATACTGTATAGAAATAGAAGCTTAATTCCAAGATATTTTGCTTATTTATTTAAAGTTTGGAAGTGCCTATACTAAAGGTATTTCATTGACCTTTTAAATTAATTATGTATGAATATATTACTTTGTGTAAATTAATGTTTCAAGTAATACTTTGTAATAGTTTCATACAAAGTCTAGACAATATTTTTTGGAAATTTATTTGCTATTAGGCATAGGAAATTTAAGATTTAAGAATCACATATTATATAATAACTGTTTAATTTTAACATTTAACTCTCTCTTTGGAAAATGCTAATGTTTTTTAGAAAGATTTTTTTTTTCTTGTTATAACATATGTATAATTATTATTGTTCCCCAGGAATTAAAATATTTGACAAAAAGAAATATCTGTCAAAAATAAATATTATAATTTTATGTTTGAAATTTTATATATAATTGAGACGGTGATTTCAGAGCTGTAAAGTTATTAGCAGTGACATTTATGTTAATAGATACAGTTACAAGTAATGCAGTATAGATGTCAATGTCTTCCATATTTAATTAATTTATCACATACTCAACTGAAACATTTTGGATGAAGCATAATTCACAATTATCATTAATAGTTTTGTCACGAAAATTTAAACGACAGATAAAGCAAAATCAATACAGTTTTTTTAGAAATTTTCAAAGTTGTAATTATTATATCTTTGTTTCATAATAAATTATGGTATTCATTGAATTTTTTTAACCAAGTAAATCAGCATTTTAAACGTAATTATCAGGTGACTGTTAATACTTTAATAGTAAACATTTTTAGTGAGATGTGGATTTATTGGTCTATAAAGGAAAATGTATGAAATAAAACCTGCATTTGTAAAATATGTATGACTCTCATCTGCCGAAATTCTTTCGTAAATTTTTAATGATTGTAACAGTTTATTTTTGTTTTACAAAATAAATTACTTGATTTATGGATTTATTTCTTACTTTTATTAATATTTATTAATTTCATGATAATATAATCTACCGTGTTTTAAATATATTTTTAAATGTGTATAATGAATAGTTTCATAATAATGTTTTTAATTATTCTTTTAAATGATGTTCAGTTAGATAAATAAGTTCTTAAGAAATTCATTTATTGTAAATTGCGGCTACACCACTTATGACTTGTTGTCCCAATATTACTGATAAATAGTCAAGGCATCAGTGTTTTGTTTACAAAATTTGATTAGTGCTTTACAATAATTTACTTATAAAAAAAACCCTTCTATTTCTCTTATGTCCCGCCTTCTTTTTTCTCTGAGGTAATATTAAATTTTTCCTTCCACATTCCAAGCTGAAATATATGAATGGGCAAATTAAATTCAAGTGTTAATCAATGCTAGTTCCACAACTTACAATAGCTGCAGCTTCTGCTGTGTATCTTTATGCAGCAATTGACAAACCTATAGGCATTATTTCAAGAGCTCAATTGTTTTTGTTTGCTTTAGAGGTACCTTAATTAAAATGAAAAATTTGTTAGGAAGAATTGAATGAAGAGTAAGGTAACTGGAGTTTATACTTAATTGTCTATATTATTTTTTAAGCATATAATGAGCAAATAAATCAGATACTGAAAATTGTTATTCTGAAATATTAAAATTCATTGTCAAGATAGTTAACAAGTATGAATGACAATTTGATGAGGGTCAAAGAACTATGATAATATGAAAATAATTGTGAAATAAAAGAATAATTTAATACATTAATAAAACAAAAAAATATTTTTAGTGTTGTCAAGATTTTTGTTAATATGTGCAGTTTTAAATAACCCTTGTGTACAAATCTCTAAAAATACTATATTATGTGAAACTCAGATCCATTGCAAAAAAATAGGCACTTGTGTTCCAACATGATTGGGAAACAAATTTTTTTAAATTTTCATTTTAGCTAACCAATATTTATTACTATATAAATTATAAAATAAAGAGAAAAACAGAAAAGTGACATTTGTGTAATAACACTTTCTGTTTCTGCACTTTTATAAAGCAAACCTCTATGTACAATTTGGAATTAAAAAATTATTTAACTTAACATATCATGAAGTTCTAAGATTTTAAATTTTCTATTATCATAGAATTTTTTTTAAGCATGAATATTTTTAGGATTTTTTTATATTAATTGTTTTGGCAATGTTTAAGTCATATATATTTATTTAGTAGAATCAAGCTTGGCCACTATATCAGTGGCATTTTTTATTTATTAATGCAACAAAATTGTTAAAAAATAGTCTGCTGCTGGCTTGCACTTGTTAATGAGTGTGATCTCTTGCTAACTAATGTGTCTGATTGCACAGTTAGCATAGCAATTCCATTTCCATGCCTGTAATTCACTTGCACATTCTGGCTTAATAAATTGCTTCTTCAGTGAGTAGTGAGGTCATTTGTTCACAGTAAGTTTAAGGTACAGTGTGTTAATTTAATCTTATTAGCAATTGTGATTATGGGAGATAAAATGTCAGATTGTGAAAAAAGCAAGACCTTGTACATTTAGTTAGTCAAGTTTATAGATAAAAGGATGCCTATTTTGGGACCTATCTTTAAAGAAAATCTGTTGCATTTCCAAAAAGAATTTAAAGAAAAGTATGCAGGTTTTACATCTAACATATTCCAGCTAGAGAGATGGAAAAAGCGATATGGAATCTGTCAGTTGAACAATTGTAATGAAAAACTATCATTAAATATGAAAAAAAAAAATGGAGTAATTTAAGAAAAAAGTTTAAAACAATTATTGAAGTTGAAAGCATAACAAGAGATCAGATATTTAATTGCAGTGAAACAGGCTTTAAAATGTTGCGAAGTAATAGCCTCACAGCTGAATCTGAAGCTGTAGTCCTAGGGTATAAATATATTAAAGAGAAAGTAGCCATTCTGATTTGCAGTAATGATACTTCAAATCACAAAATAGAACCAGCATTGATTGAAAAAGCAAAAAATCCTATAGCTTTTAAATCAGTTTTAAAACATGTTCTGCCAGTAAAATATTTTAATCAGAAAAGTGTATGGATGAGCAATGGCATTTTGGTAAATATTGGTTTTTCAAAGTGTTTGTGACAGAAAGTTCATTACTAGGTGATAACTTACCAGAAACAGTCTTATTGTTAGATAATGTCTTAACTAATACTGATGGAGACAAACTTAAAGATGGGAATATAAGAGCCTCCTTTTTTCTTCCAAATGTGATGTCTATTTGTCAACCAATGGGCCAAGGTATTTTTAAAACACTTAAGAGAAACTATTGAAGAATGTTTCTGCCAAAATATAGTCTAAGGCACAGTAATACAATAGGCCACAACTTTAAGATATAGTATTCATCTGCTGAATCAAGTCTTGCCCATCTTATTTTGTATGAGGTTTGGCAGAAACAATTGCAAGATCATGGAATAAATTGTTGGCTGAGGATGGAAAATTGCTAGAAGAAAACCAGATAAAATCTTGGAATATATTTTGCTCTTAATGCAACATATTGTTGGATGTATTTTTATTAGAAGCAGGAAAGTGCCTTTTAAGACTAGATTGAAATTACCAATGAAGAAATTGTCTTACTTGTTTATTGCTCTTGACGTGTGTGCTGAAGAGGTTGAAGAATTTAAGATGGTTGATCCCCAAAGAGTAACTTACAAAGAAGGGGTTAAACATTTTAAAAACATATATATTATGTATGCTGAACAAGAAGTCAGAGTTGTCACATTTTGAAACTCGTGATGTTGAAACTTGGTAGGCAAAAAATATGATACATCAAGAAAGCTAATGAAGATCACTTATTTTTTCTCTTTTCCTGAACTCTCTTATTTAAAATTTCATCCTGTAAATCAATGGCATTAAATTGATTTATAACTTTTTAGTGTTTTTTTTTTTATTTCTTCATTAATGACTCTCCCTATAATCTGATTTTATGCTGTCTCCTAGACTATTACGTATTCATACATTACACATACATATATAATAAAATATAGAGATGTTTCCATGTTAATAATGCACAGATTTCAACATTTATGATTAAAAAATACTGTATTGATTCTGCTAGACTTTGATGTCAAAATTTAGGAGACATTATGGGGCTACTTGATTTTTATGTAGGCTATGCTTTGATATTTCCCATGTTCAATAGATTTTTTTCTTGGAAACTGTTTTTCTAAAAAATTTCCTATGTTTGTTTATTAATGGATTTAGAGAAAATATGGATATGCCATTCATGTACTTGTAAAGTTACTTTTAATGGGTGGATAAACAAAAATTGAATCAGGGCTAATTAAAGTTTGTCATTTAAAACAGTAATCACCAAAATTTTTCAAGTCATGGACCAGTAAATTCACAATTTAAATCCTGTGGACCACAAACATGATTTTTTAAGTGTTAAATATAATTCATAAAAACATTGTGATCTAAGAATACTTAAAATATACCTAGTTAATAAAATGAAGCTATTAATGGTAACCAAATTATGAAAGCTTTATTAATAAACCATAGTAAAATAAACAAAAATTGTAAAAACAAAACAATTAAAAAATGGTTTGAATATGTCAAACTTGTAGCATTATACATTCCTAATGTGATGGATGTTACTGCATGACGGAAAACTGGATTTATTTCAAGCACAGATCAGTATTGTATTTCAAAGTCTGTGATGGATGAAAAGGCTTTTTCATATAAATAATTTGTTGAGGATTGAATAAGAATTTTCATCTGTTCACTAAGAAAAGGGTTTTGACTTTTTACAATAAGCCAAAACTGAGTTCATAATAAGGATATATGAAATTTAAATTTGAGAATTTCATCAGATGATACTTCATTGAGGCTTTCTTTTAGATGCATACCTAAATATTTATCCTGAATTTTCGGTGTAAACAGATCTATTATCCAAATATTATAATAGAAATGAGGTTGGGAAAAAATTATATCAGTGTTTAGTTAATATTTTTCAATAAGTTATTTGTTCTTTAAAATTTCAGCAGTGTTGTTAAATAGACTGAGAATTTTTTCAACATAAGTAAAATAAATAATTTTTCAATTTAGTGTAGTTTATTTAAAAAATTTTTTATGTTAGCATATTTAAAAGTTTTTATTACTAATGCAAGTGTCTATTTTATAAAATAATTTTTGAAAATTTTAAATTATTATACAGCTTGAATTTGTTCTGAAACATAATTGAGTGTATCATTAATGGCTCTTATTTTTATTTTCTTTGCAGTTACACAATGTGAGCTACACATGAAAATAAGCAGAATGCAACTCTGGCTCAAACTAGTATCATTTCTTTATATGCTACATTTAGTTATTCCATGTGAATTAGTTCAGGATCCATTTGGTTGTAAGTCACAATTTAACCTTCATTATGTTTCAGTTTTAATACCGTTTTTCATAATTCTGTTAAATAATCTAATGAGTCATTTTAAGTGTATACTTTCGTTAAGGTATTAATGATCGAAAATATGGAAATTATTTTATCGTATTAAAATAATGTTTGTGATTATTAAATAAAATATCTTTTTAAAGTTTTATACTCATATCTATTCATTGGCAAATCTTAAATATCAATGAACCCATGAAAGCAATTATGTTGCATTTTGAATTCTGATAATATTCAACAGTTCTGCAGAATTATTGTAAGAAATTCACTTAGGACTCCTCTTACTTTCTTTAAGTAAACACAGGTGTGAAGATCCCAAGGTACACCAGCGATCTACCCTCTTCTTTCTTTTCACTTGTTGTGGTTGCCTTGTAAGAATTTGAGGGCAGTAGCTATCGCTGTCTGCTGTTGTTAGTTTATCTTAGGGACTAAATCACCTATGTGATTGCTGTTCATGGAGACCCATGTCCCTGAAAAGGTAATTGAGGCTTCCGGAGACCGACACACTACTTTGGCCACTGAGCTTAAGCAATCGGTACATCTACGGGATGACTCGTTAATAGTGGAGTCTATCTCAGGGATGCGCTTTGAGTGTATAGGACCTGACTAGCATTCCCTTGTTGGACTCAGTGGTTGTCGGTATAGACATATACCGAAATTTGGATCCTCCCCCCCCCATAAATAAAAAAATTTTTCCCATGGGGGCAGCAATTCTTTAACATAAATGCTGAATATTCTATCTTGAAGAAAAGGAAAGGCACTTTTTCATCTGTGTCTCCTATCCTTATTTCGAAAGGAATTGAAAGTATATTTGAAATAAAGAATATTCAAAAAGTGTGTTAAAATGATTTTATTAATGAGCTTTTAAAATTAAATAATGGCTTCTTTCATGTAATTGTCATATTTGCATGCCTATTTTGATGACATTGATATTATTTTAGCTACTGACCCCAAATTTATAGCTATTCAGAAATTTTCCTGAAATCCATACATCACTTTACAGTGCATGGGTTTAGTTGCTGTAGAAAAGATTGTAGTCAAGATGGTGCAGTGCCTAGAGGTGTTATGTATATATATTAACATCAAATAGTTTTCCCAGCAATGTGCATCCACTTAATACTAATCTACAGGCTGCAGCATTTAGAATTCCCACAACTTGCTTAATGACAATTCTGAAGATACCCAAGTGCGAGAATATTGTTTCCTTCATGACAGTAAGAGTTACTAATTCGCAGAGCTCATCATCAAAGCTAGAAAAAATCTTGGTCTCGTTATTTATCTTCAGTAATTTCTTCAACATCCAATAAACAGTTATGAAAGAAAGTGAAAGCAGCAAATAGAATTTATTGGGAATTCTCAACCCCATAGATCATGGGTTGAAACTAATCAGATGCTTAAAAATTAAATCTTGCACCTCTTCTTTGGGAGTTCAAAACAAAATTATACGTGACTATATATTATACGTATAAAATATGAAAACAAAAAGTTCTGGAAGAATAATTACTTCTTATTTTCGCATTAACAAAAATACAATGCACTTTTTTCATTTTGCCTTTTAACTCTGACACATTAACACTTATTAGTTGAATTGCATCTCTGTGCAGTTCTTTTGCTGCTTATATAGCTAAGATTGGAGCTATTTTCAAATATTTTTATTAATTAGTAATCAAAATTTAAAATATTATCATAAATATGCAAAATAATGTTTTAAAATAAATTATGCCTTTAGAAGCATGATTTTAAATTATGTGAAAATCAGAATTTATATATCACATCATTATTTTAATTTCATTAATACAGTGACAGATTATCAATCCAAATATCAGGTCAATGATATTTGAGTTGGATTGATATTATTTTATCAATACAATGATAGATTGATTACTGTAAAATATGAATTGATGAATTACATTAGAATTGTAGTTTCAATGAGTCATGCCAAATTATTAAATTTCAGTATTAATCAATAGTTTTCTCTGGTAAACATTAATTGTTTTTTATATTTCTTAAAAGGAATGATTATCATCGATAACCATCATTTAATTAAATACAAGATTTCTTACTTTGACTGTAACATATATGCAATAATATACTATATTTTAAATGACTAGACATATCTAATCTTTTTTTATTATGTGAAAAATGCTACTTTATAAGAAAGCGGTGTATACTAAAACAGTAATATTATACTGATTGTTTTACAATTCAAGAATAAAGTAGTTGTATATATTTTCTCATTTATTTTGCTACTCAAATAGCTATATATTGAAATAAATTTTTAAAATTTTTTATAAATAATCTTTAATAAGAATAATAACAAAAAAACATTAAAATATTAATCTCAAAAATAATAACATGATTTAATCTATATTCTGGAGTAAAATATAGAATAATATAATCATAATATCATAGCTTTAGTATTCCAAATCAAGAAATCTGTTTTTACATAATTTATATATCAATCTAATAGAAAAAATAAGTAATCAATGATTGAATAATTAAAAGTTAAATAAATTTTATCTCTTTTTTTCCAAAGAATGTGAAAGAGAAAAATATATACAGTATTGAAATGCAGACACAATAAATATCACAAAATTATGCAAGATCACCTTAATGTTATATTTCACTCATCAAAATAATGGTATCTTTAATTAATGCAATTAAATTTATGTGATGAATAACGCTGATTATTCTAAATTATAAATTATTTCAACGTGTGTTTTTTTACTTCAAAAATAGTATAAAATTAAACAAATATCCAGCATTTGAAAGACACTGATCAAAATAAGGAATTCTTATGTACTTACTGTTTTAGTATCAATTTACGTAAATATTTTTTATATAAATTTTTTTAAGGAAAATAACAAATACTCTTAAAGTAGTAAAAATATGACAATTCTAATCAAGATTCATTATACTCCAAATCCCTATTAATTTCCAATTAACAATTACATCCATAACAAGTGCAAATCTTACTCTTAATTTTTTTCTTTTTCTCTCTGAATGTTTCTCTTTGGCATATTTTTCTCCTTGGCATTTAATGCATATTTCTGACAATATATGAGATTGACTTCAAAAAAACAGCATTACACTTTCTTTGTGTTACACAGGATTGTGTGTCTTTTCTAAATCAAATTTCCTGCTCCCTCTAATAGTTTCTTGCAACATCCTTTCTTAACAGCAAAAATTCTAGTCTCATTGGTAAAAAGTTTATAACATTTTCCACAATATCCGAAGGTTTTATATCCATAGGTCTATTGAAACATTTGTTTTCCAGACATTTTAATTTCTTGGAAATTGAACACTTGTGACAATCAAGTAATATCTATTTGTGAATGTGTTTTACTTTGCTCCTATTTTTTTCAGAAAAAGTGTTAACAATTCTAAGATTTTTTTTATCCCACACTGCAAACAGCAATTCAAAATTGAAGTCATCGTTTAAAAATTCAAATCAAAAGTTTAACCTTTAGAATTGCTAACAAAACACACTCATAACTTATTTGTTTACAATTTAAAGCAGGTGTAAAACATGCGGTTTTTATGACTGTGTTTCTTATTGGGTAACTCTGCAGTTTCTTCTAAGGACGTGCTAGAAGAAATTTAATTGACTATATTAGCAAATGAATGTAGTTGTATTGAAGTCGTCAACATATTTTTATAATTCTCAAAAAAAATGAACTCTCTTTTTTGTACATTACTTGTGTAAATATTTCTTTTACACAAGCAGAACTTTGTGTAAATAGTAATATTTGAGTGTGATTAATAAAATTTAAAAGAATTATATTGCTCCCAAGTTGCAAGAGCAAACTTGCAAGATATATGGATGTTAAGCCCACGGCATACTATTTTAAAAAACTGGTGCTGCTTTGTTCACTTTTCCATTGTTAACGTCCTTAGTGAAACTTTTGCAAGTGTTTCAAGATCCGACTCTAATCCTTCATTCTTCCATTAGTGCTGAGGAGATTAACATTTGTTGCTGTCCTAGACAAGTCTTGCCATACAGTTGTGATTTTAGGATTCTGAAGTTGAGGAAAGCATTATACAGATCAAAAACATCAGTACCTGGCAGGATGAAATCATCTGTTTAATGTTTCAACATTTATCTCCAGAATCCCAATCAAACGTACTTTATTTTTGAATAGAATCAGCACTAAGAAATTTTTCCATTTCCCTGGTGTAAAAATATAGATTCAAGTCTTTGAAGCCTGGTAAAAATCCTTCAAATTTTTTCCCTATGAGTTATTGACCAATATCTCTTAAGAGTTGCTTGTGTAAGACTCAAATGTATGGTCAATACTCATCTTGTATATGTCTTAGAAAAGAATAAATGCATGCATGCTTTTCAGAGTATATTCTGTGAAGGAAGATCTATTCTTGATTATATTATGTATTTGGAAACTCTGATTAACAATTCTTTTGTGCAAAGAAATCATACTTGGCATATTGAAATTCTCTGCACATATTACTTACAATATTCTTTTGGGGTAATCTTCTAATACTTCTAATATTCCAACATAAAAATTTTATACTCCCATGTTTCTTAAGTTCTTATTGAATCTTATATTCAATTTTAGGTGCCCCTCGTGGTTCTATTTTAAACGTCACTATTTTGTGCATTTTAATTATTAGCTTTCTCTGTCTACTACCATGATGAATATGTAGTGCATTGTTATCAACCTTCAAATTTCTTGTGAGGATTAAACATACACTTTATTGAGAGGCAATTACAAACACCTGTGAATAAAATTGCTGCAGGATGTGCTTACAATAACCATTCTATATCCCCTGGCAAGAGTAGTTGTGTTCATCCCTGCAAGAAGACTAGCTTTCATAGTGGTTTAGAAATTTGCTTAAACAATGCACCCATACCTCTGGTCAATGAAGTAAAATTCCATGGAGTAACATTCGATCAAAAATTAGCATTTCTTCCCCATTTGCAAAAGATTTGTGAACTATCACTTTATATCTTCAAGATGTTGTCTAATACATGTTGGGGTGCAGATCAGGCATCTCTCCTTTAAGTCTATCAATTGATAATTTTATCACACATTGCCTATAGATGTATTTTAGAAGTTTTAGAGAACAATTTTTTGTGTTGTCCTGTTGTGTTAGAATTTTCAGAGTGTTTCCCTGTCTGGCAAGGAATATGATTGATATTCTATTTTGCTGGATCCCCCCCCCCTAAAAAACACAAAATCCAAGTCATGCTGTGGTTGTTGCAATGAGATGCAGCTGCTAAGTCTGCATCAAGTGCAGCACAGTCTTCTGTTCCATTGGTTGATGTGAGAAAAGATGTTAAAAAGTCATTCATTCAGGTTAAAATTGTTTGTTGGTTGGCTGTATGCTACATCCTCATTCTGTTATTGATTTTTATGAAGTGCTGATTTCCGTTTGTTCCGTTTCGCACCAGATACACATTCATACAAAGATGTTTGTTTCTAAACAAATTATATCCATTGTTTTAAAGGTGTGATGAACTATATTCCATTTATCATATTTTAATCTTTTGTCAAGATTTTAATCATCACTGTTTAAAACCTTTCAGTACTAATTTTTTTTAATCTTATCTGATTTTCCTTTTTTAATATCAATAGATTTTATTCCTTGTACTTAAATTATACAAAATGTATTTTATAAGTTTGATGATTTTATATAAATATACATTTCTTTTTTTAAAACTACATATTTATTTTGATTTTATTTGTAAATTATTCATAATTTTTAACTGGTTCTTAAGTGTTGCTTGAGTTTAAAAAAAAAAAAAATTCATTATTTGATTGGCACAACTTGTCCTATTTTGGACCCTGTGTCATTAAGTCCAACTAATCACTCTTATAAGAAATTAGCTCTATAAATATTTGTCAGACTTTTGTAAATAATGTTGTTGTACATAGTATGTTCTACATAGTAAAGAAAATTTTTTACTTTTGTTTGCTAACATTCAATTCTGGGTTAATGAACCATTGCGGTTCATTAAGTTCATGATTGTAAAGCATTGCATTTTTGTCTTGTGGGATAATTTAGTCATTAAACAAGGCTAATATAATAATTTTTTGCTAATTTTTATTTTTTGCTCTTGACTCCAGTAAAGACAATTAATCTGAATGAGCAGGCAATTTA
This sequence comes from Latrodectus geometricus, assembly GCA_026290005.1. NCBI lineage: Eukaryota > Metazoa > Arthropoda > Arachnida > Araneae > Theridiidae > Latrodectus > Latrodectus geometricus. The sequence goes on along the minus strand of JAPDSC010012696.1, from coordinate 107,063 downwards.
TAGTAATCAATTCAATTAATACTTTCCATAAATATTAAAAGCATAGAATTTTTAAACTGAAGTTTTTTCTGAATTCATTGAATTATTTTTTGAAATTTTTCAAAGTAAATTTATAGTTGTCTTTATTACTTATGATTATCTGCATTAACCTTTTTAATTGTTTGCATATTTTAATGTTTTGTGAATTAGTGTTCACATTGTGCTTGAAGAAAAAAAATTATGCTATATTAAAAAACATTTAATGCACACTAATTATCACATATTTATGTATGTTAAAACAGGCAAATATATATATATATATGCCTGTTTTATCTAGTTATTTATAAGTGAAATATAATGAAAAAAATTCTCTAAAATCTTAAATAAACTAGCATTTTCACATTATTAATATGATGTACTATAAATCAACCAAATATTGACACATATATAGACTTAGTTAATAATTCCCATGTTCTAGATAAATTAGATATTTTTTATACTATTTCAATAGTTAAACTAAATTATGAAGAGGTTTGTTTCTTTTGAAAAATTTTCTTGTATATTTTTTTTTATTAAAACAAAAGATTTATTTGAAATTTAGAAACAATCATGAGCAATGGAAAAGATAAATTTCTTTAAATGTATAATTAACTTCATTCATTCATTGATGCAATTTTTAGTTATTTTCATAGAATCAGATAAAGTAAAACTTTATCATAAACTCTTGATAAAAATAATTTTCTCTAAAAATGTGTAAACTAAATGAAATATCTCTAGTTATTTTGAAATTTGATATGCATTTTATAATTTGATAAATTTATTGCTATTTTTAATAGTATTTTTCTCTATAGTTATAAACTGATAACTAAAATAGTAATTTTCTGAACTAAACACCATGATTGATTATATGGTTGAAGGGAAAATAAAACTGTTTTACAGTATCATATATTCTATAGCAAAGGTTTTTAAACTGTAGGTCATGACTGCAATTGGTCTCATAGAACCTGGAACAGAATTTGCAAAAATTTTATCAATGTTTATTCTTTAAATTATTAACAAAAACATTTCTGTTGATTTCTGTAGTTGCACCATAAAATAAAATTGTCAATCAAATCAATATTGCAGAAATACTTCATTCTATGGTTCTGATTTTTTGCCAAAATTTGATAATATATATGTAAAAATAAGCAGGCTTGCCTTTCCCATTAATACTTTATCCTCATGTGTATGTGCTGTTAGAAATAAATGAGTTTTCTCAGTAATGATTTTCCAAATGTATTCTACACATAATTGACTGGCAACAGTTGCTACTTGAATTTAATTTTATTATTGTATCCTTTAAGTTTATTATTCATTTAAAGTTTTCCATTATTGCATGTCTGAAAGTTGATGTCTTAAGAAGTCTGTAGTATATTACAATACAAATGAAGGAATTGATAGTTTCACTCTGCTCACTTGGTATCTTAAATTTCAATAATGTTTATGGATTGAAAAAATTCTCATAAATATTATGAAGTCTCCAAATCAAAAAGTTTAAAAAACCTTTCTTTAAAAGTTCACAATTACATTTTTCTTAGACAAATATTAATAAATGTTTGAATCATTAGTTATAGTCAATCAAATTGAGCAATTGACTTGTTTATTCTTCGTTCCTCTGATAAGAAATACAAATGTTCCAACTTGATTTTCCATTTTAGTACCATTTTAAAATATTACTGAATGTACAATTTAATAATTTTGGTAAAAGACTAAGTAACCACACAGGGGTGGGGCAATTTTGAATTTTCGCACCAAGCACTACTCGCAATATCTGGTTGTTAAATATCGATCATGTTCGAAATTTAACTTTTTTGGTAGTTTTAACATTTTTATTTACTTAAATTCTAAAGCTATAAAAGTTTAAAATTAAATATATCCATTTTAACTTCCCTTTACAAAAACGGGATTTAAGCTTACTTACTTAAATTAAAATAGTAACCCAATTTACTCTTGCTTTATTAAACCTTTCAATTCAATTTAAGTTGTTTTAAACCACCTGTTTCTCCATCATTCATCTGTGTGAAATATATAACGATAATTTTCAATTTACAATAAATTTATAAACACGAAAAAGATGACATGTTGAGGTTATTTTCCTGTGAACCTTACCTTTAATTTAAAATCTAATTCTAATTTTGTGTTGCATAGCAATCTCAAGTCACTTTGCATGCATGATTCTCTTCTTCAGAAAATGCTAATTCTAATTTGAATTATGTTTAAAATTTCTCAAGTTTAAGTATGAGTTAACTATTTTCACTAATTTACACCTTCACTCACAATTTCAACTTAGAAAACTAATGCATTAACATGTAAATAATTAATTTCATATGTAATGAACAAGCATTAATAAATAATGAATATCTTATGATTATTAATTTAATTGCCATATCATATTTTATTACAACTGTAGATGGTTAATTAAAAATTGTCACAATTACAAATATTTTTATTTTAAGTACTATGTTTAAATAACATAATTCATATTAAATTTTAAAAAGCAAGTCTTCTTGCTAGCATTCAAATCAAAAAATGTTTTTGTAATTTCACTAAACTTAATCAAACATTTCATGATCATTTCAAACAATACTTAATATAAATTAACATAATTTATACAATTTTTAAATAATTCTGTATGAGGATTTGAATAAAAGTTATTTTTGTCCTTGTCATTTATGAAATGATTGTGCATTTATTATAAATGTATTCAGTATGTATTTTAAATTGAAATTGAAATGTACTGTAGTAATTTTAAAATAAAATATGCTAATCAGTTAATGATATCATATTAGTTATAAATATAATTATTTGAAAGTATTGTTACATATTAAATATTTGAATGAAACATGTAGAAAAGAAAAAAAAATTACTAGTCTTATCATGAAGTAATAAATATGTAATGAAATATGTAAATGAAATAATAAATATAAATTGTTACTTGCCAGTTGGTTTTATTGTTTTTAACTTAATCAAATTCCATTTCATTTATAATAGAAAGAGAAAAAAAAAATATTAAATTCACTTTGTTAATATCTGTACTTATCAATTGTTATTTTAAAAACTTCCTTAAAATATTTTTACAAATTTTATGATAGTCTGAGTCAAACTATTATCATTGAAAGCATTATATTCTTGAAAAACAACTTTTTTTCAAGGAATATCATTTAATAAATCTCTTTGTTGGGAAAATATCAATGTATATTTTAAATACAGTCAACCCTTCTATAACGCGGTACTCCTACAGTACAGTTTCCGTTCAGCAACGTCCCATCAGTTCTTTTCGTGCACTCAATTAATGGTTTTATCTAGATATGTTTATATAAACATTCGAGGTTATCTCTTAGCCATTTACGGCATTTGTTTCAGTTGTCTCAGAGCTCTTTCACAGTACGTCTCGTTGGTGACCAATTCTTTCTAAAATTTTGTCTGCAACGAATTCTAAAATTCGTTTAGCTTTTTTTGTGATTTATAATTGGACAACATTATACAATACTTAAGTAATATTCTTCATTTGTTCTAATATAATAATAATAATGATAAAGTAATTATTAACCCTAGATTTGCATCATGTCAAACACAAAAGAAACAAGGAAAGGATTAAAAATAAAATTTATATTGCTTGAAAATAAAATCCAAATTTTAAATCGCTTAGAAGGTGTGTGGGGTGGAATATTGTCTGTTGCAAAATCAACAAATTTGAATAAATCTACAATTCTAATCTTTTTTTTTAAAAAAAAATTGCAGATAATATATGGAAAACTATGGCAGATGACTGTCCATTAGATGTGAAACATGTTACTAGCACATGCATTTCTAATGTAATTTAAATGGAACGAGCGTTAATGATCTGGCTGGAAGACTGTATAGACAAAAAAGTTCCTATCAGTGGAAATCTTATCAAGCAGAAGGCACTTAAAATCTATTAAAATTTAAGGAATATTAGACATTCGTATGCAGGGCTGGAAAATCATTTGTTTGTCGTGAGTAAAGGATGATTTGAAAAACTAAAAAAAAAGGGTACACATTGCATAATATTAAATTTCAAGGAGAATAGGCCTCAGCAGATGCTGCCAAAAATTATAAACTGGAACTAGCTAAAATTATCAATAAAGGAAGTTATTCACCTGATCAGATTTTTAACGCCGATTCGATGGTATTGTATTGGGAAAAAATACCATCTAGGACCTTCATTTCGAAATGGAAAAAAAAAATTGTATTTAAAAGTTTTATTGATTCTTGATAATGCTGGCTGCCACAACATAGAACAGGATCTTCCAAATGTGAAAATTGTCTTCCTTCCTCCTAACTGCATGTGATTAAAACAACCTTTGGACCAAAGAGTCATTCAAACTTTAAAAATGTACTACACACCCAACTTTCCCAAACCATTTTTGACATATTAGAAAGCAGTGAAAATAAAACTTACTCAAGTGTGGGTGGAATTTTCTATTTTAGATTTTATTAGAACTGTGTCATTGGCTTGCACGGAAATTAAATAACCAACGCTTAATGCGTATTGGAAACCTCTTTTACCTCAAATAGTTCAAGCAATACAAGATGATTCTACAATTTCATTCCCAGTTACAGAAATAGTAAACACTAATTCTCATTTAAGTGATGAAGAATTTGCAGTAAACTATCAGGATGTAAAAGAACTAGTACTCAGGGAAGAAAATTCAGTTGTGGAAGAACTGTTGGAATTATTTGATGAACCCACCTCAAATGCATTGTAAACGAAAATAAGGAAAACGAACGGTTGCCAAATATCGATTTACATGATGTGAAAAAAGGGCTAATTTTGGGTAAAGAGTTAGCACTTCTTTTTATTTAAACTGATCATTCAACAGTGTGCAGCGCAAAGTTTAAAGGAAAATTAAGAAATTGCTTAGATCCCTATATAGAGGTTATAGAAAAAAAAAGAAAGCTACAAGCGAGAACCAATGTGAAGATGAACCAAGAGAAGAAGACATTTTGCTCATTAAAAGAAGACTAGTTAGGCGACTCATATCTGAATGATGAATGTTGAAAGATTACATAATTTTACAAAATTCTTTCACAGTTTTTGAGTTTATTTATTTATTTATTTATTTTTTAAATCATTTCCTTATATGAACTCTTCAATTCAATAAAAATAATTTATCTTGTCTTATGTATTTATTGGTCTCCATATAACGTGGTACGAATGATGTGATTTGTACTAAATCTGAGTTTCTTGTAGCGCAATTTCCATACTATGCGGTAGACGGTTTCCATAGAACACGCTATGAATTAGCCTGGTTGGTGCGAGGAAATCCGAGTTTCTTATTGTGTGGTTTCCATAGAACGCGGTACACACTCGCCGCGTTATAGGAGGGCTGACTGTATCTAGCCTTGAAATTTCAGAAAAGGGGTTCTTGTGATCAATACAATAAATAAGTAATTCAGTATAAAAGTCATGCAGATGTCAGAAACAAAACCTCACAACTAGTGGAAGTTTGACGATATAATGTGAAAACAGACAATTAAAGACATTTCCTACAAGTGCAAGGAAGTTCTTTTGTAAAATGTGATTAGAAGAAATCACCCGAGGAACTTCATACATGGAAGAATAATCAGGGAGCTGGGGGAGGATCAGAGTGAACATTGTAGCTGAAACAAAAATTAAAAATAAACAAAAATATTCTTTTATATGTTTAGAAAGTTTTCCAAATCATAAGATCAGTTGTCAGAAAGGTTGGAGGTGGCCAGGGCAGGTAAACATCAGCAGTTAATAACTGATATATTTTCCTTCAGGCAAAAACAGCTCAAAACCAGTCAGCAAGCATTATTTCTCTGAAACTGTGTGCAACAATGGGGTATCCCAGTTTACTGTGTCCAAATACCTTCAAAAAGGTGGCCTATTCGTTCACCATTGTAAATGCTGATGAATCAGCACCACTGTTTAGAGTGGTACAAGGAGCAAGAAAACTGGACAGCCTATCATGGAGTCATAACCTCTTTACAGCTGTTAGTAGTTTCAGGGTCAGAAGCAATTTTCAATGCCATTTGATTTGGAGAGGTCAGGATATAGTTTTTTCTCAGTAACATAACAGAAAGAGTTTGTTATATTGTTTTTGGTGTTGTCATCTGAGGAGGCATGCTGAACTGGCAGATTCAGCTAAAATCTTTGAAAGAGGTTCAATAACCGTAAATTGCTATTCTAAGAAAGTAATCCCTACCCCATATGTGTGTTCTGTTACGCCATTGTTGCAGCTTTTTTATAAAAATGACAATGCACAATCACACAGGATTTCTGCTGTTCAACAGCTACTGAATAGGAAAGATATCACTTGAATGGATTAGCTAGCATACATACTCCCCAGGTTTAAATCTCATAGAATGTGCGCAGGATACCCTGCAGCATGATTACATTTTCCTATGAACACTCAACAACTGAAATAGGTGTTGATTAAGAAATGGACACTCTTATCTCAAGTATTGTTGGTTAAGTATCGAGAAACAATTTGAAGCAATCATTTCTGTAAGGGGAGAACCTGTCTTGTAATAAGGAACAACTTCTTGTTGTTCTTTCTCTGGAATAAACAATAGGTTCTAGTCTAATTAGCCCTTGTATACAAAAAATAACTGAGTAACAAACAAATCAAATCTTTGTCATAGACAGTCATATCTGACACTAGCATGAGATCAACAAGGTAATTGTTTTGATTCCATACTATATGCTTTTTATTTATTTATTTATTTTATTAATATACTTACATCATTGTTTAAGTACAAATTGCTGTTTCTCATTTCTGAAACTCATGTCTCAGATGGTGGTTACTTGTGGATTTTTTTTAATTGTTGCTTAACTTTTTGGGTGCACATTTATTTGAATAATTTTTTGATTTGAAATAATTTTTTTGTTTCAAATCTTTTAATCACTTTTTCCAGTCACTTTAAGAATTGAAAAAATTACTTTAAAGTAAACAAGAATGAACATGTTAAATATTGTCTCATTTTCAACGACGTATCAGAACGCCACGTGCACTTTTGGCCAAATTAATTCATCTAATATGATAGCGTCAAATATGATCTAAGGATTAACTTTTGCATACATCAATGTATCCATTTGTTAACTTGGAAAAAGTGCTGTTGAAAATCTTTTTAATCTATAATAAATGAGAAATACTAGACTTTTTAATCATTTTTTAAGGTTATTTTTACTGTTAATTATTATAGACAGTAAAAAAATAAATAATGTATGCAAAGGTGAAAACAACTGATAAAATTTTTCCACAATATTTTCCTTTTATTGAGAAAAGCCATTTTTATTGTAAAATATTTAATTGCTTATTCAATTAAAACTAATTAGTGCATGCTTTTTTCTTATAGATGTCACTCCAGATCAAGAGTTGGAAGTTGGTTCTTTGTTGAAAGTGCAGTGTTCCTTGTTCGAAAATCAAGCTAAAAAACAGAATATCTCCTCTAAAGATCTGTCCCTTGATTTTGAGGGAAAGTTACTACCAAACGTCCAAATTATTGATAATTTTACAATTGAATACACTGTTCATTCTGCAACTGTGAACAACACTGGAAACTATGTATGCTTTGTAGTACTTCCTGATTACGATATTAAACAATTAGTATGTTTATCACATGTAGCTGTTGGATGTAAGTACATTTCATTTACTTTTATGTGATTAAACCTGTTGTATTTTTAACCAAATCAATACTACATATTTTAAGAATGACATAAGAGTATTAATGAAAAGATATGGTTTATATAATATAAACAATATTTTTGTGATGATAATGATTATGAATCTGGTTTCCATTGTTATATTTTAATAGTACATTTTCACTATTATTCTTGTTGATGAAACACATTATAATTCATTTACAAATTTTGTTTATGGGTCATAATTTTTGGGGTATTATTTATTTTTTTTTTTAGAATTTCGCTTTATTCACCTGAAACTTCGTCTTGAAAAATATTTACTGATTTCATTTGAATTATTTGTTTTCTCATTAATTATATTTTTTACTTAAATTTCAGTAAAATTTCTTTCAATTTTTATTTATTTTTAGCAGAGTTTATAATTATCTTAAAACGTATATTATATTATTTGTCAGAATTCATTTTAAAAAATATTCTTAACACAAATTTCTAAAATGGGCATTTTATTACTGTGAACGTAGTAAGAATGGATAATAAAAATTTTGTTTTCCCATCAAATTCTGCCTTCTTTTTTACATTCTTTAATACGAGATGCAAAATTTTTTATTTAGTTGCTTCAAATTACTAGTAACTGGTACATAATAACATTAATTCATAGACTTATTTTATTAAGTATTAAGAGATATTTTTTTCTATAAATATAAATAGACAAATAGTAAAAGAAATAACAGACCATTTAGTTAGAAACTAAAACACACAGTAATAGATTCTTTTGAAATAAAATTGTATGCAACTCTTGTTTAGATTTTGATTTTATTAATGGCTTAGAAACAATTTTTCTTTACAACTTATATAAAGGAAGGCTTTTTTTCAATAAAATATATTATTTATATTGTAAAATTGTAAAAGGTGGGAACAAACTAGATTTGTATATTATGAAATGTTTTGTAATTAAAAATCACCTTAAATTATATTTTGTAATTTTTGTATAAATTATTTTGCTTATTAACTTTAGAATAGTTATTTATTCACTTTAAATTTGTATGAGAAGAAAAATAAAATATTTGATAGAAATCCTAAAATATTTTCAGTTTTTGTTGTAAAAAGGATTTCAGTTTTTCTTAATTAAAGGATTTCTTCTTTTCCACTTATTTAAATTTAACATTTGTTAAACATTGCTAATTTTTCTGTAATTTGATTTCTAAGTATGAAAAGGTATATTCACACTTTCTCAGTATTTCTAAATATTAAGCAAGTCAATAAGTTAATTTCTATTCCGTAAGAATGTGATTGAAATAAATGTTTGTGTATTTATTCTTATTTTGATAACTTCATTAATTGATTAATTTCACAAAGAGATTGGTTTAAGAATTTTTGTTAACTAAATATTGACACTTAGAGGTAACAAGAAGATATTTCTTTTAGAGGGTTAGTTATTCTAAAATATCTTTATTATTAAAGAAACATCCTGTTTCAGTGAAATTTAAATTGGAGCTCAGTTGATAAAAGCATTAATTAAAATTGTTTTTGTATTAAATAAAAACATTTATAAATATATATATGTATGTATGTATATGGAAGAGTATCAGAATTATCTGTTTTTAATGACAACTGAGCATCATGTTTGGGATATGCTAAAATTGTTGCATCACCTAATAGTTTTTTGCATGCTTCAATTTTTTGTTTCTTCAATCCAAATCATAACTATTTAGTCCCTTTTCACTTTACCCTTAACCCCTTCGCGATGGGTAGCGCAAACACGTGCTCATTGCGAAGGCCGGCAATGTTATACGCGAGCGTCTGTCCAAGGCTGGGGACTTTTTGCTATTAAGCCTAAATCCATGAAAGTTTTTGAAATATCAACGCCATACATTCTTTATGATGAAAATATATCATAGTATCATTATCAGAATCTGTTTATGAATCAATATCTGAAATATTTTGCACCATTTCTGCTGTTTCATGCACTGTTAAACATTTTCAACGCTTTGACATTGCAACGGTAAAAGCAGAAAAATTCACGCCTCATAGATCTAATAATTTTCTAAAAGCTGCAAATCGAAATACCCAATGCTTTAGCGAAAATAAAACTTCCCTACTGACAATAAACTACTCCCACGTGCGAATTCAAAGAGACGCCATGAAAAGCACACCATTCGGAAATATTTATTTCCCTTTTTATTTATATAATCAAAAACATCTGTGAGACATGCTTCTCTCATTTCGAGTAGAAGGTCTAATGTACATGAATCTGAAACCATATGGACATACAGTGCCATCTTGTGGCAGTAATTATAGTTTTTAAAACGTTCCAGGACACTGGCACAAATATGTGACAGTCGGGCTGAACGGGTAAACGCTCTGGCACGCCTGCGTGTTGGCTGGGAAGTGAGTGTGTTCATTGCTGATTCATAAACGTGACAGTCTGTGCGAAGGGGTTAACCAAATCAGGCAGGCAAGTTTATAAATCTGCATTTCTCAAAAATCTATGATAAAGGTTGAGCATAACAAAAAACCTACACAACTCGGCAGTAATATTTGATAAAGAAAATTTAGCAAGAACTTTTACTTTTTCTGGAAGAGGAGAAACTCCATCTGTTGAAATTTGAAAACAGAAAATTGAGTTATCCTTGCTGAATATACATTTATCAATATTTATTTAAACTATTATTTTTCAATCTCTGAAAGACACTCTTTAAATCAGACTTGTACTTTTCTGCATCACTTGAAGCAATTAAAATATCAATATATGCACAATAGCATTCTAATTCCAACAAAACCTGTCTATAAAATGTTGAAAAGTTTGTTCTGCATTTCTTAAATCAAATATCATGTTTGTGCATTCAAACTACCCGATTAATGTCAAGACAACTCCTTTTGGTACTTCAATAGTTCTGATGGGGATTTAGTGATAAGCTTTAACTTAGTTGATTTTAGTAAAATCTCTTTTTCCAAAAAGATGGTGTGAGACATTGTCGATATGAAGAAGTGGATATCGATCAGGAATTGTTATGGTATTCAAGGATCCAATAATACTCATATATCTTATTCTAGGCTTTTGACCCATCCACAATTCATAAGGGCTTTTATTTTGTAACATCCTTTTTCCTGTTCTATTTAATATGTATGTGTATATTAATAATTTAATATGTATATGTGTATTAATCATTTCTGTCCCTAAAGATGAAGAGAAATTGATTTCTGAATTAGAATTTTTCTAACTTCTTGCTATTTCTACCATGTTCTTATTTTTACTCCCTTCATTTTGCTGAGGAGTATAAGGAGCAATGTGTCTTTCTAGCACATTCATTATCAAATTCTTCTCCCTTATCAATCAAGATTTCTTTGTGTCCAAGTTTCTTTGCATGTGCTAAAACATATTTCCAATAACTTGTGCAACTTCTGATTTTGGGGGTGGGAGAGAAACATCGAAATTTAGTATAGTGATCTTTCAAAACAACAAAATGCTGCTTTCTGAAGTATTCACTATAAGGTCCACAGACATCAGTCGAAAAAGTTCTCTGTGTTTTGTGGACTTCTGTCTATGGCCAAATTTCAACCATTGAGCTTTATCATATATGCATGCTTCACAAAGTTAATTGTTTAATTCAACTTTGAGATTCCTTTGTTCTTCTAGTATATTCTTTATATGGCGTTTGTTTTGATGTCCCCAACATCCATGATAGAATTTTTAAAACTTGCAATAGCTATATTTATTGCCATTTGTTTTTCCAGAGAAAGTTCTTGCATATGAACTCTATATAGGCCACCATTAATATTTCTCCTATCATAAAGTACAATCTTGTTGCTAGTTTTTAACTAAAATTCTTTTATTGTTGATTCAAATCCTTTGTTTTTGTTTCTATCCTGTGCTGCTAATACTGAAAAAAGTTTCTTACTAATACCTGGGACAAGCCAAACTCAGGGCTCGGAGTTGTCCTGATATTCCTGAAATTCCTGATTTTTTAAAAAACGTCCTGAAATGTCCTTATTTTTCAAAATAAATCCTGGAATTCCTTAATTTTTTATTACATTCCTTTGAAAGTTTAATTTCAATTAATAATTTTATATTTTTCAGTTGTAAATTTTTCTTTCAGAGGAATATATTTTTTCTTTCAACTGCTTTCTATGCAAAAAGAAAGAAAAATTTCCTCCTTTTTTTGTTCTCTTTCAAACCGCAAATAGGGTTGCCATAGATTCGTCTCCGCCTCGTTTTCAGCCATTGCTCACGCGTGTCTGAAGTCAAAAAAATTTAGGTTTGGGTTTACCATTAAATTCTATTTTGTGCCTTTACAGACAAAGATTCTGGTTTTAGTAGTGCACAACTATTTACAATGATGTCGAAATTGTGAGAATTATTGGCCTACGTTTATGCGCATGCTTGAAATGCTTATCGCGCTATTTTGAAAGATTTTGATGGGTGTTTTGAAAAATTTTTATTACCAAGCTCAGAATTTTATTTTTTGAAAACAATTAATTTTTTTTTAAAAATGCCAAGGAAAACGAAATTTTCCGACAAATGGTTGGAACTGCAAGATGGGAATAAATGTCTAATCAAGACATGGTGCCGAAGTGTTGACGATGTTCATTCTGTGGAGTGCTTCGAATGCAAAAGCAAATTCAGTGTTTCAAATATGGGTTTTAGACAAGTGCTTGCGCATGCAGATGGATTAAAACACAAAAAAGCTGTGAACTGTTACAAGAATCAAACACTATTTACTATCAAGTCATCAACTTCATCTGATCCTCGACATCGACTGTAGTAGTGAATAACAAATCATGGCTCCCCAAAACGACATCAGAGAAAACCATTAAAGCTGAAACCATTTTAGTTTTAGTGGCAATAAAAAATAATTATTCTTTTTCATCTATGAATGATTTAGCTAACATTTACGGAGAAATTTTTGATTCCTCCATAGCAAAAAATCTCAAATTATCTGACAAAAAAGTAAGGTATATGATTAATTTTGAATTAGGTCCGTATTTCAAAACTCTTTTGTTTCGGGATATCGGCACTTCATATTTTGTTTTACTTTTCGATGAAACTACTACAAAACAAATAAAGAAACAGTTGGATATTTACATCTCATATTGGTCTGATAAACAAGGTAAAAATGTCATTTGTTACCTCGAATCACATTTTTAGGGCATGCTGAAGCCAATAAAATTGTAAAAATTTTATTAAGTTTTATTCAAAATAATGGTTTGAATTTAGAAAAATTAATGCAGTTGTCAATGGATGGACCAAGAGTTAATTTAGCTGTTTTAAAGCAAATAAATAGTGAACTGAGTAAGCAAAGTTTAGCAGTACTAATTGATTTGGGTACATGTTGCTTACACATAATCCATGGAGCACTGCGTAAGGGTATTGATAAAATTGATTGTAATATTGATGGATTTGCTATAGATATTCATCAATTTTTCAAGCTATCTCCCGAAAGAAGGGAAGATTATCATTCCTTACAGTTAGAAATACTGGAAGAAACTTTAGCTAGACATAGTTTCCTTCGTCATGTTGAGAGCCGTTGGTTAACTTTGGGCTCAGTTTGTGAGAGAATTGTTGAGCAATATGATGTTCTAAAGGAATATTTCATTGTTAAAATACCTAAAGAGTCGAAATCTCCTCTTTCTGATAGACATCTTCGGATTATAAAACATTTGAAAGACCCTAAGACTCTGGCATATCTGCATTTTGTTTCATTTTTTTTTTTGTAAAACTTTTGAACCTTATTTACTTCTAATGCAAAAAGTCGAACCTTTAGTACATGTGATGTACAGTAAGTTAAATGAACTTGTTCGCAGTATTATGTTTAAATTTTTAAACCCAGAAGAAATCAGTGAAAAAAATGGAGTAAAGTTGCTACAAATTAATGTTGATTCAGGAAAAAATTGGTTAAATTTAAACAATATTGAAGTAGGTCATGGTGCAAAAGCAATGCTGGAAGAACTTACTGATAAAACAACATTTCTACAAAGTATTAGAAGCTGCTACATAGCAACTTCAAAGCATTTGCTTCAAAAACTTCCTATAACAAATCCTTTACTCAAAGATCTCCAGTGTTTGTCTCCTTATAATAGAAAAAAGGAAGAGTCTAGGAGTTAATGTAGCAGATTAATTCAACATATTCCTCATGTGAATAAAACTTCTTCAGATTTTGATAAGATGAATGAAGAGTGGATTCTTTACATGTGTGAAGATGTGACTTTGATTGTGAATGATTATGATAATGATCAAAATATCTGTAAATATTGGAATGCGGTTTTTAATATAAAAGATGCTGATGGTTATATAAAATATCCTACTCTTTCTAGAGTGGTTAAAGCATGTTTGTCGTTATTGAATGTAAATTCCCAACCAGAAAGAGGGTTTTCAACTAACAATTATGTTGTGACAAAGGAGAGAGCTTCTTTATCGGAATTAACCGTTCAAAGTTTACGGATTTGTCATGATGTTATTCGAATGCATGGAAATTCTGTTTCCTCTATTCCATATATCAAAGAAATGATGCATTATATTCAGAAATCTCATGCAGAATATGCATCATACATGGAAAAATCAAAAGATGTAACAGAATTAGAGAAGAAAAGAAAGGACGAGGAAGATGTAGAAGCTACTAGTGAAAAAAAGTTTAAACAATCGCACCTATTAGAAAAAATTAATGAACTTGAGGAAGAAAAGAAAAATTTGCTTGATAATCAGTGTGTAGCTCAAAAACTTTTGGATGATGCAACTAAAAAAATAGCATGTGCTATCAGTGATGATAATATGAGTGATGTGAAAGTTGGACAAATGATGCTGTCTGTTGCTAATGCAGAGATTGCATCTGTGAATGATAAATTAGAAAAGTGCAGTATTAAGTTATTGGAATTAAATGCTAATGCATCCAGTTCAAACTGAACATTATTCAATTATACATAAATTAACTGTTAATTTAAAGCATTTATCATGTAACTTATTAATTTTCAGAAAATGTTCAGTATAAAAAGTTTCAATTTCTGTATTATTTTTCATATTGTTGTATTAAAAATTAAAAAACTCAGAATTTATTAAATAGTTTATTCCTTTCTAAAATGTGTTTTATGCATAAAACAGAAATTAATATGTAAAAGTGTGAGAATCGAAAGCACTTAGACACAACATCTGGCCTCACCTTCCTCCCCTCCTCTTCGAGACCAAAAGAAAAGGTTGGCGGAATGATTACAGAGAGGGGTATGAAACAGAGTGTACATGTCTCTGAAACTTGCAATTTCTGTTTTGGGTGTCCTAAGCCATCGGGGATCGTTATGATTTGGAGACGTCAGTCTCCTAATAATCTATTTGTTTAGGCTTCTTAAGCCATCTTATATAAGGGATATATTATTGGAGACATCAGTCTCATTATTTACGAATAGTTAATTGTTTGGGCTACTTTAGCTAGCTTCATTAGTTAATTATGTGTGTTAGAGACGCCAGTCTTAAAAATATATCTATCGGCTTCTCAAGCCATGTGATTGATTTCAAATGCTTGTTTTGTGTTGTGATGCTCTAGAAAAATAAATTAAAATTAGCATCTGTAATTTTCTTCGCAATTATTTCACCCGAACCTATGCACTCTGAATTACCATTATCGGATTACCAATTCAAAATAGAACGTTGGGAACTTTACTAAAAGTAACATTGGTTTTCTTTAATTATTGAAATATGTCCTGAAAAATGTCCTGATATTTCTTGAAAATAGTGTCCTGAAAAAAAAAATTCTGTACTCCGACCCCTGCAAACTTCTTTTTTAGTTTTTTAACTTATCTTTCTTCTTTTAGTTATAATCTTTAAGGTATCTTTGCCTGTAGCTGGTAGTATTTTGCCATTTATGGTAGTAATTCCGTGTACCTATTTAAATATATCAAAATCTGTGAATTTATTACTATTGTTGTTTTGATGCTCCATTATCAGCAAATCAATCACAATAATTTTGTTCTGATGAAAATGCTCTTTCATCATGAGCTAATAATGACCTATTTGCAATAACTCCATTTTTTTTCTTTTGAAACTTGTCATTTTGATTAGGCTTTGCTGATTTGCCATAAGCTATATATTTTCATCCAAATGACCTTTTTGTTGGCAGTAGTTACATTTTCCACGTTATTTTTTACTTCTATAAATTGTAGACAAATATTGTAAAACTGACTGTCAAAAATATTTTCATAAAGATTATGAAGTTCCAGAATTCCATCTCCAGAATTAATAAGTCTCAATACTCTTTGCATTGTTTTATAAGTCATCGATTTTGTAAGAACCATCATTGCACATGTATTTGCCTGCCTATAAGCAGCTAAATCTCATTTATATCTTTTTATAGTAGTTTCATTGACTTCATCAGGTAGTTTCTGTCCATCTGCAATTTCTAAAGAGTCAGCATGATAATTAAAAACAAATCTTATTTTATATTTCCATAGAGGCCCAATCGCTTTCTTCACTCAAAACTTTAATTTGAAATTTTCTTATCTCCGTACTTAATTCTTCACTCTTACTGACATAATATTTATGTAAGCACTTAAGTATTAGTCTACTTCTTTATTGAAATTCCTTTTATACATATCTTTCAGACAAATGATTTCAGGGACTTAGAAGTTGAAAAAAAGGTCTTGTTTTTCATGATTATGCCTAATGCTGATATTCTGAATTTTACACTCCCCTCAGGGGCTTTACCTTCTTTAAGCAAACATGAGTGTTGCAATCCTCAGCTACCCCAGCAGTCTTTTTACTTCTCTCCTCTTCCTACTCCTCTTTTCTTCTATTTTTCCAAATTTCTCTTTGCATTTCTGACGAGAACAAATTTCTCGTTCACTTTTGTTTTACTCCTCTATTCATTGGACTACAACCCTGTGTCTTTGCTTATGTTGGTCTTCCACCCATATGTTTGCCGTCCTATAAGAAGAAAATTGATGTCCTGAGGTTCCTTTGCATTCTCTTTGGCCCTGGTTTTTTGTAGATAAGTGGCTGGAGTGAGCCTGCTCTCAGTCAATCGACTGGTACAATGTTAAAGGAGGTTTTTCTCCCTTAATGGCACTGTTGGCTTAATTCAGCATTTTGGGTGGTACTAATGCCTCTGCTAGATCCTTTTCCCAATATTTAGTACCTATATTCCGGTTGTACCCCTAAGATTAGTACGGAGGCTGGTCATCAGCAAAGTCCTTTTCCATGGGTCCCAAAAATTCAGGCCATGGCGAAGGCCTTAAATCTTTAAAATTTGCTTGCAAGACTTGCTTTCTCAAAGTTCATATTGATCCAGAATGATGAAGGTCAGCTGAAACAAATACCGCCATTCAGAATACTAAAACATATCAATGCTGTGGTTTAAGAAAACCCAATAACATAAAAAAAAATTAAGAGCTGGTGATCTCTTGATTGAAAGCTCACCAGCAACACAATTCTAGTCTCTTTTGTCTTTGTGAGCACATAAAGATATCACTATCATGACTCCATCCCACAAATTACTAAACCAAAGTCGTGGTTTGATTTCAGACATGAATCTTCTATCAATGTCTGAAGTTGAGATCTTGGAAGAATTTAAAGGTCAGCGAGTTTTTGAGGTTCACCGAATTACTGTCTGTTGTGGTGAAGAAATAATTACAACACACTTAATACTAATCTTAGACTGTCTCAACCTTCCACACACAATAAAAGAAGGTTATCTGAATTGCATTCCAAATACCATACGATGCTTCAACTGTAATAGGTTTGGACATTCTAAAGTACACTGTATATCGAAAACTACATATTCAATGTTCAAATCTAGAACACTAGGAAATTGTGATTC